>ML783859.1:291910-321703 GCA_009831015.1 Picea engelmannii | reverse complement strand
TTGTTGACTATATAATCCCCTGGACCCCTGGATGCAAAGAAAACAACAAGTGGGAGAATGTTGGGTATGTGTTATATTCTTTGCATGTGTGTGTGTGTGGGTGCGTCAGATACGACGACTGCGTCTGACGATCCCTTCACCTATGGCTCTGCCGTGTGCGCCGGGAGATTTCCTAGGGGGGTCCCAGGGGGGGGCAGGTATGCCCTCCCCTGGTTACGCTGAGCGTTCGGGGCAACGCCCCGAAATATTTTTTTTGGGTGGTTTTTTGCTATTTTTAGCGGATTTTGCTATTTTTAGCTGATTTGTAAATTAATCCCGGATTAAGGGATTAGGGTTTTGGTATCTACAGAATACCTAAAAACATTGTATATATTCTATGGAGAATGGTGAAATTCGAAATAATGAAAAAAGAAAGGTTTTCCCGGTTGAGGGTTTCCGGTAAAGATCTCTGTGTATTCTGTGTATGAGCCATTGATTAATTTCTGTATTTCTTAAGAATATATATGCATTTCTTTACTTCGTAGGTTTAAAACTTACATGGAGAAGTGTTCCTTCTCAAGGATCTTCTGGGTCCTTCTAGGTATCTGATTGAACAGTTAGGTTTGTTTTTCTTAAGTTTTCTTGCCTCTTCTTTGTCAAAGTAAGTTTTTTCACCTTTAAGGGGTTCTAGTTTTCTATACCAGTACTCCCTGCCTAAGCTTAGCTGCTTGTCTTCCTTTTTTGAGGAAATACAGAGGCACACGTGGCCTGTAGTGGGCCTGTACATGTGCATACATGCCCTACCCTTGTACATCCCACATGCATATGCTAGTTGTTGAAGTGACAGTCGCGTGTCTGTCTAGAATGTTTTTTGAAGAGGGGGTCATCCTCTTTCCTGTCAAGAGTAATTTTTTCAGGGATTTTCTTGTCTGATTATAGTCTCTATCATAGAATTTTTATCCTAGTTGGAATCCAACATAGATTTATTTTTCATTAAAATATTTCTTCTGTTTCTTATATTTTTTAACTTATTTTTAGCTTGAAATTTTAAGAAAAATGAATCGTGCATTCATTAGTTTCTTTTAGAATCTTTTGTTATTTATGCTTTGATTGGAAGAAAATATTAAAAAAAAAATTAGTTTGTTATATCTCTTTCTTTCCTCCCATTTTATTTGCATTGTTATTTGAAAAAGAAAAAGAAATTAGCATAGCATTGTGTTTTCTTCTAATTTTAAAAGCATTTCAAAAAGAAAAAAAATTGAAATATAATCATTCTTTGCCAGTGTTCATATAAGTTTCGTCATTTTTCGCAAGAGTCTTAACAACATTAGTTGCACTACCATACCCTTTTTGAGTAAATCAAGCCAGTAAAAAGAATGGTAATTAAAATTTACTAGAGTTTATGTTTGTAGGGTCCATCAACTAGATTAGGCTAGAGCCTTGATTTAGGTTGGAGAGGAAACTCTTCAAGGATATAAAAAAAACGCATGAGTCTATTCTAAAGAGTGTAGAAGTCCAGTAACATGGAAATTACTGGGACCCCCCTCTAACATAGGGGATAAACATGAGGTCACATGCGGAAAGGTAGCGGAGATAACCCCTCCAAAACCAGACCAAGCGTGGTGGGGAACACATATAGAGGACTTGTCTTGGGATTCCGTTGATCTCATTTTCCACGGATCTTCATGGGTCTTGAATCCATTTGAGGTCCTCATTCATCTTCCAGAACACTTGATTTTGATACCCTTGATAGGTTTTAGGCTTAATACCCTTCTCATTGCGGTCCACCCGACTATCGACTATACCCGCCTGGTGATTGTTCATTAGCTGGAAACCTAGTTGCCTTTATTTTAGGGACCTACACAAGTGACCCTGGGGGTATACCATAGTACCTAGGGAAGAAATCAGGCCACTCTTTTCAGAGTATACCCAGAGGGTGCTTCCATATTCTAGTTTCACTTTCACTGGTCAATTGCTCTAGTGTTGGTTGGTGTAACTATTCTTCCAGCTAGTTAGTCGTTTGCTTGATTTGCCTTTAGGAGTTTTTCTAGTGTGTTCTCTGTGCTCCCTAGTTTTCCATAGTGAGTTAGTCAGTCATGGATTTGGTTCTTTGACCTAGGGTGGTAGACCACCCACTCCATCATTCGTGAGTAATTTTTCGGTCTTCTCCTTAGAAACATGGAGCCGCCTCTTTATAGGCATTGTTTTGATAACACTGATTTTCCAGAGTCAGTGTGTGAGACTTTTACGGAATTGAAAAATAATGCAAGGGGAGAATATGTGCATAAGATATTCATGGATAAATTTCCCGATGATACCAACTAAGGAGCCCCTTCGCAAGGGGATTCTTGTGCTTTTCATTTCTTTGGAAACATTGGTGTCCCTTTGATGGCTACCTTGTACATTCCTGGGTTGAATGTGGGATTACCAGTTTGGTTGGGTACCATTCCAAATGTACTGAATGCTCTTGATGCTTCTCAGTTAAGTACCTTAAGTCATGGGCACCCTGTTGATGTTTCTTCGTAAGCAAAGTATTCTCCTCCTCCTTCTCCCGCCTCTGGTGAAAGTACAGTTACTAGTAACCAGAAGCCTAAACTAAGTAGAAAAAGGAAGAAAAGGAAGAAGAAATCACCAACCTCTGCAAGTCATGTTGGAGATGTGAAACCATCCACTGCTAGTCATGCTGGGGGAATTGATTATGTTGAAAAACCTAGAGAGATAGGATGTAAACCTAAGTTCCCTTGTAATATTTTCAAGGGAAATCACCTTAATCATCTATGCCCTGGCATTCCAGAGGTACAAATATTGTGGTCCCTGTTTGCAAGCTCTGTTGATTTTGAGTCTTCTCAAGTCTTTCAGCCTATTCATCCATTGGTTGAGAAAGTGGTCATGCTGATGCAGTCATCGACTGATCCCACTCCTCTCTTAAGGGATGAGGTGCCTTTAGATCTTCTAGTCTCTCAACCTATTTAGCCATTGGTTGAGAAAGTGGTCATGTCGATGCAGTCATCAGATGATCCCATTCCTCTTTTGAGGGGTGAGGTGCCTTTAGACCATGTAGTCTCATAGTCTATTCATACATTGGTTGAGAAAGTAGTCATGTCGATGCAGTCATCGACTGATCCCACTGCTCTTTTGAGGGGTGGGGTGTAGTCCCGCAACCTATTCATCCATTAGTTGAAAAAGTGGTCACGCTGATGCAGTCATCGGATGATCCCACTCTTCTTTTGGGGAGTGACGTGTCTACCGACTATGTTTTTAGCATTTATGGTTCAGTATTTTCAGAATAAGGGGGCATTCCACTCATTCCGATCACACCCCCTCCAAGTCCTAGGATGGTTTCCTTTGATTGGAATGACCTTGTTGAGCCTCACCTTCCTTCCTCCACACCCTTTCAAATAAGGGTTGAAGTTAATTCAATAAACATTTACCGATGTATTGTGGATGAAGGAGCCTCTGCAAGTATTTTATCCTCCACGGTTTGGAAAGTCTTGGGATCTCTCGAACTTGTGTCTTCTTCGCATGAATTGTTGGATTTTGACAAATGTCCTAGTGAATATTTGGGGGTTCTTCCTTAGTTACCTATCTTGTTAGGTCAGAATACTGTCCTTGTTGACATTATAGTGGTGCAAGGCCCGTTAGATTTCAATATGCTTCTCGGGCGTGATTATGTATATTCTATGAACGTTGTGGTGTCCACGCTCTTCCGGGTGATGCATTTCCCTCATAATGGAAGCATTGTCACTATCGAACAGTTGGCATATTGATCAGGAGATCATGTCCTAAGTGGAGAAAATGCTCAAAATTGAACTTGCTCAGAATTGGTTGAAGTTGGAACGCCTGGATAGGTCTCGTCGATACGATCCTGCTGGCGTGAACGACACGCAAAACCGACTCTGCATCACAAAGTTATCTCAGTCAGAAATTTCTTATTTCATTATAAAAGAAAAAAAAAATATATATATATATATATATATATATATATATATAATGAAATTATAAAAAAAAGAAAAATTAAATGAAAAACAAAAACATTATACAATGGGTTTTTGTTAACCAAAAATTAGGTGGGCGCGTAGGCCGCCACCTGGCTGTAATATACCTATGGTTGATTAAACCAAAAACTTTGGTGGGCGGATTACATTTTAAACTCATTTATTTTGAACGCGCAAAACACAGAGCCGAGGGGATTCGACCTTGGGTCGCCCATTTGACAGCCCCGCACCCTAACCACACGGGCTAGCGGTGGCATTTACATGTCAAAGGGGGCGTTTATTTTATAAAGTTGACAATTGGGTGGAGGCGCGTGGAAAAGGGGGCCAGCCCCTAAGGACCAAGCACATGTGCACAAGACTGCACAGCATAACCGTGGCGCTAATAGCAGTTGGCGCATTTTTTGGGGCGGAGTCCACCAATTTGGTTTCTTTTGCTATTTTTGGTGAGATTAACTCCCACCATGGCGATTTTAGTGGAGTTTTTGGGGAAAAGAGAAAAAAGTTTGTTATTGGGATAACTGGAGCTACAGGAAACCATTCTTCACATTTTTTTGGTCGATTTTGGGTATTCTCAATCTGCTGGAGCCAATGGAGCAGGTTGCAGAGCCAACAGAGGTGTCGTTCAGCCATTTTCAGGGTAGAGGAGCTTGAGGAGCCATCAGTGCCTTGGGTGAAGAGGAGTTTTATGGGAGCAGCTTTCACTGTTTTATGTGATTTCAGAGTCATTTCCAGTTTCTGTCTGTACTCAGAATTTGTGCCTTCAGCAGGTTTGGCCTTTTTATTGGCCTTTTTCTCATTGTAACACCATTTTGAGCATTAATAGAGCAAGGACATGCCCATTGGGAGCCTTGGACCCGACAGATGTAGCCCAGGAGGGGTGAACTGCCTCAACATATGCTGTGTGTTTATGATGAATTTCTTTATGCTGTGTTAGACAGATTTTAAATATTGCATCAGAAAACAAAAACTACTCTCTCACACAAAGAGATTAAATCTTGAAGATAGAATACTTTGCACATTTAATATTAATGAGAATGAATACTTTGCACAGCAAAACAAATACTTTCATTTTCAGATCACATATGATAATCACCATCCTAATTCAACAATATTTCAGGTTGCCCCTTTATATGTTCCTAGTGTTCGAGTAGACTCTCCCCCGCCACAGGTTAATTATGTGGTGTCTTATCCTCGATGTTCAATTGCTTCTGAGAAGGAACCTATGAAGTCATGTTTTCCCTCTCGAGACTTCGTCTCGACAAATCATCCATTGGTTTATCCAATGGGGGAATGGGAGCCCTTGTTTCCCCCTCTAGGTCCAAGTGATGTTGAGTATTCTTCTAAGTCTGATCTCGTTATTTGTAGATCCTCAAGCCCTCATTCTTGTGATTCTTCACTGATAGACTCTGCCAATCCTGGCTAGAACCTCCATCATCATATGGAGTATGGTTAGTTTACTTCACCCTTTGGGACTGTCGACCCTCATTTGCATGATTTCTTGGATTTTGAATTTCCTTCCGATGAGGCTATCCTTGAAGCCACGACTACAGTTTCTATACCGCAGGAGGACTTACACCGTGGTTTATGTTTTCTTCCCTTTTGGGAGACTTTCCAAGTTGACTATTGAAGAGACTCTTGGTCTGAGACTAGCAGTGGGCTCTACCTAAACCAGTTTCATACATGATTCGTAGCCACAACAGGTCTTATTTTAAGCCCTTTTCATACCCTCGAAACATGAAAATATTTTCGAGCGATCTTGTTGTCTTTCATGCTCGTTAAATTGAAATTTGAAGGCACGTCTGTTCGGCACTAGTTTACCCCTTTTTCGGTTCGGATGGTCAACTGTACGAACAAAGGTATACTCTAGGAACTTCAGTTCTCTAGAAGAGTATTCTCAGGTATGATTTTAACCCTTTTTCGGGCCTGAGGGACTAAATTTACGAAAAAGGAACCCCACAGAGTCCATAGTTAAGCTTTTTTCAGACTCCCTAAAATTGAAAAGATCATCGAGTGACCTTGTTTCTTTACTCTCGTTAACATGGCCAAGAAGAAAAACCTTTACGGAGTCCATAGTTAAGATCTTTTCAGACTCCCTAAAAAATAAAAGATTTCTTAGTGATCTTGTCTTTGTCACACTCGTTAAAATGATTTTGAATAGTCATATTTTCGGTGCTAGTTTACCCCTTTTTCGAACTGACTAGATTATTTTCGAAAAAGGTACCCCAGTGGAGTCTTCTTTTACGCTTTTTCAGACTCTCTAAAAATGAAAAACCAGTCGTGCTTACCTTCTCTGGGCTCGTTAAACTTACATCGAAGGACGTTATCATTGTGTGTCTTATTAAACCACATTCACATACCTGCATCTTTGGCCAAATGTCAACTCCATGTTGTTCTCAACTGAACCATTTGAATAATGCCTTATTTGCAAGTCTTGTAGCACTTTTCCTTTGCGTCTTGACACCTTTAGCCCATGGAGGTTTTTTTCGAGTGTCCCTTTTCTGTATATGTCCCTTTTCTCTAAGCATCACAGTGTTCCTTGTGCCTGGAACTAGTATGATCGCGACACTCGTTCCTCATTTGTAATGTAAAATTCTTTTATTCTTTT
The DNA here is from genome assembly GCA_009831015.1 of Picea engelmannii. Taxonomy (NCBI): domain Eukaryota; kingdom Viridiplantae; phylum Streptophyta; class Pinopsida; order Pinales; family Pinaceae; genus Picea; species Picea engelmannii. The sequence goes on along the minus strand of ML783859.1, from coordinate 315,124 downwards.
TTCAAAGCTTTTCAAAAATATTGAAAAAAGAAAAAAAATCAAATATACCCCAAAAGGAGGAAGGGAAAAGTATTTTCTTTTCGTTGGTAGCAGAATGAGTCACCCTTGGACAACGCACATCTTTCTGTTTGTTCATTAAAGATCTGGGATATAGTATGACCTTAGGAAGTTGTTCTCATAGAGTTGTGTCCTCCTCCATTTGGTTATTCTTCCAAACATATGGAGAGTTGGCGTTGCCTCCTGCATCATCAACTTATGTCAATATCATGCTTCCTGAGTCTCATCATTTGTCATGCTACTATCCAAGGGAAGTTTTTACCAAGCTCGTGTCAGCATTTCTGCAGTTTGTCTCTTGTCCTCATGCCCGACCATCCTAAAACACCAATCAAAATCATTGTTCAAAATCAATGAAGTTCTCTGCCTGATCACCGAGATCCTCTTATCTATTCATGATAAGATATCGAAGACCTCTGGGTAATGAAATTGTACACTCACATTACACTCTTACCTGAGTTTTGAAGATCTTGAATTTGTTACTCGAGCTCTGAAAGCATCATCTCCAACCATCAGACGACACTTAGCTTCTTGAATATGGATACTATACATGTATATCTTTTGATTTTGAGATATAGATCTGTTGTGTATTGCTCACGGCTACACTTTATATAGTTATATGACATGGATCTGCAGTGTATTTGATTGGCAACCATGATTTTAGTTTTTATCCCGAGCATGGGTATGCCCACCTCAGTGAGACAAAATGTTATTTTGCAGATGGAAACTCTCAAATACTGGTCCCTGGGCTCACTCACTTAGCACATTGACAAATATTTGGTAAAGTATTTCGGCCATTATATTCTCTTCTGACCTCATACTTTAGGGGCCATCTGTTATAAACCTAATTTTCACCCAGCCTGCATACCTGGCCTCTGGCACTACTAGTTGCCAATTTCTTGAGCCAAGCTCTTCTAAAAATCCCTCTCTTTTGAGCCACACGTGCCTTGGCCTTCTACAACCCATGTATGCACACATCCATATTCTTGCAAGCCTTCTACAACCCGTGTATACTGACAAAAGCACAAAAAATGGAAAGCTGCATACGGGAAACATAGTTTAAGGAAATTGCTAAAACTATTTGACTACCTATGGCCCATCATTCAACCAGATAACTACCTATAAAAGAAGGGGTAGGAGTCCCATTTAAAAGAGAAGAATAAGAGTATAGAAACTATGCCCAAATTTATCCCCCCTTTGCTCCAATTTCCTGCAATTGTATTGTGAGGTTGAGTAATTGGTGCATTGTGAAGAGGAGCCCAGGACCAGGTTCGGGGAGCAGTGTCGGCCACATATTGTAAAGTTCACTCTTGTGAAGATTAATAAAAAAATGAATGTTTTTTTCGTCCCACCATATCATGTGTTCAAATTGTGTATTTATTTTATGATATTGTCACATCTAACCCAACAATTAGTATATGAATTTCATGTTTTCAACTCTCTATTTGTCCATTTGTGAATGCAGGTCAGCTTTGGGAGGAGGCTTGCAGTCAAGGAGAGAGTGAAAGTGAAGGGATCGACATCAAACAAAGGATTCAAGGTAGAGTTACCTAATCTTGTTTTCTCATTTTTTATTGCATGAATTCAAGGTTTTGTGTTGGGAGAGTAGGAAAAAGTAGAGGAATTTATATGGTCATTTTCTGCATGCATGATTAGAGCCCTTAAATGCTAAGTCCGTAAATGGGATTTCCTACTCAAATAATTGAGGGGGAACTTGGTTGAACTGAGGTGCATCTTTTCTTGTCATCATTTCTACTTGCACCCTATAAGTATATGAAGTTCTTTCTCTCATCAGCTCCATTATCCTATAATTTTTATCATCATGACCCACTGAATTGCATAAATTTCAGTATGAACTTTTGGGTACTGTCTGATACTTCTGCATCATTGGAAAATTATATGGATCATTCCCATGTGTTTTACAAATATCGCACCATGTTCCTCCTATTGGAAAGGGGTTTGGTACTCCTTTTTCCATGTACTACGCAAAAGTTGGACATTCATTCTTGTGGTGTCCTTATGTCCTTTATGTGGTACACTAAACAAATTCTCTTTTCTCTTTTCCCTTAATATGGTTAAGATGAAATATTAGATTCTTTAGATCCTCCTTCATCTCCTCTATTGTTGGATATGTCTTCTGATATTGGTTCTCTTCTAGTTATAAGGCTTCTCACAAAGCCTTTTGTTGAGTTTGGAACTTTTGTTGTCTCAATGGGTATTTCAGATTTGGTAACAATGAGTTCGCAAATAAGTGCCTGTTTTGCATATCGGTCATTGCATACTTCAACTTACCTTTGAGACATTTAAACCTCTGATCAATATCCCAAACAAACTCACCTGTTTTTTTCCCGATTTCAATCATCTCATTCATGTACTGATCTTCTGATCAACTACGATTCTGAAATTCATTTATCAGTAGTTTTTTCACATCTGCAATAGTCCTTGTGACTCTTGGTGGATTGTTTACATCTAGGCCCACGTACCAATATAGTGCATGGTCTCTTAGTGTGATAGCTAATTTCACAAGTTTTGTATCCTCATATGTGATATTCTTTGCTTCCTAGATCTTCTCATAGATGAATAAATGATTTTTCAGGGTCCTCTGATGCCTCTCCCCAAAATTATGGTAACTTGGTCGTGGGATCATGTCCTTCCATTTTAAATTGTGTTGAACTACTACCTCTGCATGGTGTAGATATTTGACTATTACTTCTTGAAATGGCTCCTCAATTTTTTGCTCCTTATTTAGATGTGTTTCCTTCTTTCTTTTTTCCACTAAAATTTGGTTGTATAAATGGTGGTGTTCTTTATGGTGTACTAGTCACACATGGGGTTATTGGAGTTATGCCTTTATTCCTGCCCTTGGACCTCCTGTATTTCTTTCATATGTTGTGCACAAGATTTCCTCAATCTTCTCCACATCCCGGAGATCCTCTATCTCTTCCCCACCGCTTTCCAAGTCCTCTCTATCAACTATGACTCTCTTCCTATTATTCATGTTATATTGGTAGGGTACTCCATTGTGATTCTTTCCAGTTGTTTCCATTATCTTCTTTATCTGGTTTTCCTCCATCATGATTGGTTCCATGGCCTCCTTATTCTTTCCCTTATCCATTTCTTCCTCAATTTCTCCACCTCTTGTCAGTGCATCCCCCCTTCCCTGATGCACACAAGGAAGTTTAGTTGCTTGATTCCATAGTCATCACACTATTTTTATACAATAAAATATTGATTGAAGTATACAACGATCTTATATACCTACATCTAGGTCCTTTTAGAAAATCCTTTTCTGCTGTGTTGTAATACTTTGCAGTATCTACTGCAAATTAGGTGATAAACCATGCAACAATACTATCTAACCAAAAATCTACTGCACATGTAAATTTGTTGTTAACTTGTTGTAATTGCGCTATCTCCACATGATTCCACTCGAGGTGTCTGATTCAATATGTTGGGTGGTTGTATTTTAACCTCAATAACCACTCCTACAACAAATGTGGGAAATCAGAAAAAAATACCTCATGCAAGTCACTAAAAACATATTTTTCTAGATATTTGTGCGGTGTTAACTTAGGGTTTCTTTTATCCTTCTATGAAAATTCAAGATCCTTTTTTTTCAACCATATTTTGATCTTCGCTTTCGTTGGATTCCATGGTCTGAACATTCCTTTTTATACCTTTTTTTTTGCATGCTTCTTCTATGGATACCATCCACTCAATCCCATGCAGTTCCAACCGATAATATAACCATTTGTTGGTTTGAATCTCTCATCCACTTCTTGGTCTGACCCGGGTTTAGATCTGATCATGGTTCCAACAAAACCCTCTAAAACTATTGACCCTCCTGATAAACCAGAAGGAAACACAACACACAGAGTCCACTATGCAGTATCACCCAAGATATATTTATGGGTGACTGCAAAGATCAAGTGATTGCATTATAGGAGTGAGTGGGGATATGGGATTGTATGCTATCTTCTTTATACATTACTCTGATTATTCTTTCAATTATTACTAGGATTCATTCATCTTTTGGTCCATGCATGCATTCCAATATATCTATTTTAACCATTCATTCATCAGATAACCATTAATAGAAAGTACATAGACAATAAACATTATAGACAACACATGTTTTACCATGGTTCACCCCCTCCTAGGCTATGTCCACAAAGATTTGGCTTCTCTTCTCTTTTATTTAGTTTGCTGCAAAATATGGTGTTGCGCTCATTACATCTTCGATCATACAAGTACTGTGAGGTTAAGGAACACCTGTGAGGCAGACTAGATCACACCGGGATCCTTATCATGTTATATAACCCTCAAAATATAGCTACTTGAATCTTCTACAACTCATCGTCTTTTTCAACAAAGTCATAACAATAACTAAAATAGTACCCAAACAAACCCCTGACCTAGACCTCCTAGGTTCTTATTTATACTACTTTACAAGATTATAGCCGTTAAAATATCTACCCAAACCCTAACCCTATCATGGTTAGGTTCTCCTTCCTTCTCACCTTGCATGTCTCTTCTCTTGTATGTTTCTTTTTTTCACACATGTTGCTTTTCCTGCCAGTTGTTCTTCTCCAAAATTAGGCCTTTCCTTCCAAAATTGGGTCTTTTAACAAAATAGGCCTGCACCCAACACATGTTTGTAATCAAGGTGGTAGAATTGGGGAATTCATCATGGGTGGATATTAATTTGTCCAATTTAATATCCCAAGAAATTAAGGAGGAAAAAACAAATGAAAAAACCTATTTCTATCATGTAAAATGAAAGATCAAAGAAGTAATGGATAAATAGGCTAAAAAAACCACTGAAATTACAGCTGGAGAACTAGAAAATGATGGGGGTGGAATTTTATGCAACATCTCTAGGTTGTTTGAATTATATGGTTGTCAGCGTATTAATTACCCACATGGATTCAAATAAAGAAAATCAAGTAATACACCACAATCATTTTGGTACAAGAGAACCAAGGATGACCACCATCTTGTATCACATGTGAACAATCACTCAACCCTGGGTTATTTAATGTTGTAGCATGGACATGCGCAAACAAAATGGGATATTGAAACACACAGGAAATGGTATCAATGACCAAATTGGATGACACCCATGGGAATATGGATACCCCATGAGTTATGTGCCAAGCTTTGGGTGGTTTGTTTAGAATTCAGGTTATTTGAATTTGTTTAGGAGTATGGTGGTCTATAAATTATGTTTCTTGTACAAGTCCCATAGATATAGTGGACATTTATGTATATTCTTTGAGACTCTCCCACATCTCTTCCTTTGGTTCATCATCTTGGAAGATTTCTTTCTAAAATTGGTTTCCTGACAATATTTTTGTGTTTTTTATGTTTTTAAGTATTTATTAGAAGAATTTGGTCATCCCTGTTCCAATCGACCTTTAGAAATACTTATTTAGAGGATTCATGGAGTAGAATATGTGTTGGGACAATAATTTAACCATAGAGGAGAATAGATATGTGAGAAGTGATGGTGTCTAAAGACAATGTTTCATTGAAGCATGAGAATGCTTTGTGAGAGAATTATTAGATCTCTTGATGATGATAGATCAATCACAAGGATCATCTATAAATAGGTTCTGGTCATGGAACAAACCAAGAATATTTGGATGGAGTCGATTGCACCTGTCCATAAAATGTGGATGATCTGAAGTGCACATGTTCAACCAAGAGTTTAGTTGGACATCGACCCATTTAACTGAAACGGTGAGGTTTAAGATGGAACTGCATGTTTCAACACCCCTTCATAAAATCATCTTGGAGGAAAACAAATTACACATCATGTTGGCATGTTTACAGGAAGAGTGTGTTTGTGATTGATGGAAAGAACAACAATGATGATGGAGAACAAGAAAGAAAATATGATAGCACTGGAATAAGTCCTCTTCTATGAAGATAGAGATCAGGAGGAAAAGCGAAGATGAGACCTTTCAATCAACTTCATGGGAGAAGGTTCAGAGGCCTAAACCTTTGAGTACTTAGAAAATAATCAAAGTCAAAATGAATCGTAAGCTCAGGAGGAGGTGAGACAGTGGTCATCGGATCGAGAACTATGAATAATCTAGACCATTGGATCAAAGTTTAGACAAGAGGAACGAGTGCGTGGACCAACCTTCGTTGGATAGAGAAAGGACACATGGAAACAGATAAGAAGATTCATAGAATCATGAATCGAAAGAACCACATCGAGCAGTCCGCAGACATTGTGAAGCGCAAAGTCACAAAACACAAAGGAGATCTCAGTCGTTAGTTGTGGATCATTGAGGACCGTTGATCCAATTCGAGGATTTTGCGGATTCAGATTTTGGGAATATCGTGAAGAGTGGGGTGCAGATAACCTGAAGCGCAAAGTCGTGAAGTGGATACTTAGACCATTGGATCAAGGAATGTCATGGGTCGTCGATCGGATGAGAGCGGAGTTCATAAATCAAGAAATATAAGAAAGGAGGCAAACAAATTTCTGACATTGCGAAACATGAAGTCCCAAAGTGCGAAGAGGAGATCTGGGCCATCAGATCATAGAGGGTCATGGACCGTTGATCTAACACGACAAAGTTTAGAGTTTGGGAGTTCAAAATTCGAGGAATGGATGAGAGATAACTCGCGAGATCATGAAACATGAAGTCATGAACCATATTTTTTATTAGTGTGTGGTCACAGCTAGAGGTCACATCAACGAAGAATAGAGGAAGGAGCTAACATTGCTAGCCTCTACCTCGGAGATTGAGAGTTAGAAGAATCGAGGTGAATCATAGCAGAACATCTTGTGTGTGAAGTTGTGAAGCACCTTTTCGATAGGCGTGTGGTCACAACTGGTTGTCACATGGGGAAACTTGCACATGGTGCTAGTTCACACGGGTGAAGTTTACAAGGAGCTGCTTCGCGAGGACCACCTATAACTGACAGAGAAGACCTCCTGTAATTGTTACAGAAGATCAACTATAATAGAGAAGATGAAGGGTCACACTTCCAGAGAAGCCAAAGAATCTCAGGATAATGACCACTGATGACGAAAATACTCAGGATAACTACTAGAGAAGATTAAGAATTGCATGGATTATCTCGCAAAGGACTTGGCATGATAAATACATGAAAAACAAAGAAGAGAGAGTGCCTTTTTATAGTTATTCATGTGGGTAGAAGGTGGTTGAGAGAAGGGATCTGAAGGGTACATAAGAGGCACAATGCATAGAATGCATATGGAGAATAGAGCATAAAATGTAGAAGAAAATTTGAATAGAGATGCAGTGGTGCGTAGGAGGAGAAAGAGTGGACCATAGACGAAGAAGAGTGCACTGGAGTCACAGAGAATAAAAGAAGAAATATGCAAAAGTAGAACAAAGCATAGAAGTCAAAGAAGGCAGAGAAGACATCAAGTTGTAACCAATCGGATCAGAGACAAATCAAGTAAGTAAGTTTTGTAAGATTCAATCAGGGTGGTAGGGTGGTGCTAGGGAGGATTGCAGTCCTCTAAATTCTAGTTGGTGCTAGAAAATATTCTAGGAGTTGGTGCTATAGAAACCTCGGAGTTGGTGCTTCCATATAGTTGGTGCTAGAGAAATCTAAGATTTGGTGCTCTTTGCAATTTGTAGCTTGCTATCAGAGGTTGTAGGCTCATATTTGAATCGGTGCTCAAAGACCGTGGTGTACATGAAAGTTGGAGCTTGATTGACATCCTAAGAAGAAGAGGTTTTCTCCCTTTATGGATTTCCTCATGAAAATCAATGTCTCTATGTATTCTATGTGATTGATCAAATATTTCATATCTATGGATGTTAAGTTATCAACAAAACATTAAATAATAATCTAGAAATATTTAGAAAATAACAGGAAAAAATTCAAGCTTATATATATAAATGATTCACCCCCCCCCTCTCAGTTATTTTTCCAAAAAATGGTATCAGAGTTGGTTCCTTTGATCAAAGGTATATCCATAAACTTTAACATGACTAGTCATGAAGGAATTTCAACTAATAGAGCCCCTCTGTTTGATGGAAAAAACTTTTCCTTCTCGAAAATAAGGATGAGAACATATTTAATGTCTTTGGGTGCTGATGTTTCGGATGTCGTTGAAACTGGATATGTGAAGACTGTAGTCTTGGCCTCAAAAGATGATAATATGGACTTTATCTTTAATGCAAAATCAATGAATGCCATCCTCAATGGACTTGAAGAATCCAAGTTTGTCAAATTCATGCACTATGATTCAACAAAAGTTATGTGGGACAAGTTGATAAGTAGTTTTGAAGGTAATAGAAAGGTGAAAGATGCAAAACTTTAGACTCACAGACTGAAATTTGAGTAGTTAAATATGGATGATGATGCAGGAGCATCACTAGAGTCAAGCGAGCGTGGGGCAGGCGCCAACGCATTTTGACATATGATAAAGTTATTTGAATCATTTTGAAAATTTGATGTGCCAAACATAAATGTAATAATTAAAGAGGGAGGCATACTTGTAATATTGTAAACAGACCTTGAGTGTCCCGCTCTCGTCTGAAGTAGATAGAAGTGTTTATGACAGTTAATGCAAGTAGGTAGAATTGAATTCCTAGATTAGACAGTTTTAGAAGGAACGAGGGAAACAAGATATAGAAACCCTCACTTGTATCATTGTGGGAGACAGAGAAAGAGCATAGAGGAGAAGCAGAGAGCTGTGTAGAAGACTCCATGTACAGAAGTTCTAAATTAATACAAGAAAGTTGTGATTTAGACTCATGGTGTTCATGCATTCTCTGTGTATGCATTTGTGAATGTCATGCACATGAATGTTTTACTCTTTCTATCATGCAACTGTTTTTATGCTATGTATGAATGATTTCTTGTTGAATGTTTGAAATCTGAGAGAAAAGGGTAATGGAATGAGTTTCAATTGTTTCTCTATCTGAGCAAGAGTTCCTGCAAGGAGTGCAGTTGAATTGTCCGCAAGGAGTGTGTTGAAAAAAGGTTCAGAGGTTCATCTCTGAAAGCTCAAGATAGATAGCGTTTGTTCTCATATTCCCACAGAGGTGCAGTCAGACACAGGAGTCGTGCAAGGAGTGTGCAGGCTGAGGAAAATCTCAGAGTTTCGAACCTGAGAAAAGTACTGAGAGACTGTTGCTGCAGATTGTGCACAAGGTCGAAGAGAATTCAACACTTCAAGTGTTTGGAGGTTGCCGCAAGGAGTGCGTGCAAGGGTCTTCTTCAAGGCTTGAAGTTGTGAGAGAGCTCAGGAAGGATAAATCCTTTGGAACTATTGAAGGTAGTATAAGAAGTTGGTGCATTTGAGTGATTAGAAGGCATCGAAAGTTTGTGCCACAAGTGGATAAGTCTGGGGAATAATCCTTGGTTCACTTTGCAGAAATCATCAGGGGGAAGAAACATATGGTCAAAATTCTCTATAGAGAATTAGCGAAATCCCGCCAGCCCTTCGATCTAATAGAGAAGCAAGGAGGTTACAGCTATTTCCAGAGTTTCAATATTAGGAGATTGTGAGCCATTGGATCCTCACCCAATTACCCGTCATCCATAGGATCTGACTGGAGTTTCACAAGGGTTAAACTCTCACAGATAGAGTGAAGGTCCCGAAAGGCGTCGGGATATCGAGGTGTTGGAGCTGGGGATATCGGAAGTCCTGTGGACAGGAGATCTGGTTACTTTACGGTGAAAACCCTGATTTTGATCAGGACCGTCCATGATAGAGGGACATGTGGTAGAGATCTAAGCATTTGGGAAATTTCCCAAAAATAAATCAATCTATCGACATTACAGGATTCAAAAAATCGGGGATTCCGAGGAAAAAATGTCCATGCATTTCGACACTTGAAACCCCAAAACCCTAAAAGGAGACATGACTACAGTCACATAAGGGGAGGTCATGTGGACCAAGAGTCTAGCCCAGGGAACTAAATGAAGTTGAAGCATATTGAAATATCATATATCGGGAAATCAGGAAGGCAAAGGTTTACGGCATCAGGGATTGGAAAACCCCGAAGTCTGAATTCTACTTTTCTGTGGTGAACGGAGAAGCGATTAGGCCTAAAGGATGTAAGGAGTAGAAAAACCCTGTGGGTTGATTTTATCAGAGATTTTGAGGAGGGATCAAAGAGCCACTTTGGCTCAAAGGTGGAATTAGAATGATCCTTAAGACTGGGAGGTCAGCGCAGAGGCCTTTGCCGAGGTAGAGGGTGCGTCTACGTTAGGTTTGGTATCAGAGCCCAGAAAGGATTCTTTGCTTTTTGTGGCAAGGAAAAAGGAAAATTCACCATGCCGCCAAGAAGGAGGGACAGACACTCACCCGATATGGAAGAGGAAAGGGAGATGTCCATAGGAAGGGGTAGGCAGGTGCGAAACTCAGAAATAGAAAGAGATCTGCATAACATACATGCCAGACTTGTGGACATGGAGATAAGACAAAGGCGCATAGCTGATGTAGGATATATCAGTGAGTTTGAAAATGAATATGATACTGGACATGAAGAAGAGGAAGTTGTAGCTGAAGATGCCGCAAATGAATGTTTGATTAGAGCTATTGCAAGAATGGGTGCAAGAGAGAAAATGGACATTCTAGTTTATGAAGGAAACGTGGATGTTGAAGAGCTTATAGATTGGATTAGAGCTCTGGACACATATTTTGACTATGAAGATGTTGAAGAGGACAAGAAGGTCAAACATGATGTCACAAGATTGAAGGGACATGCAGCATTGTGGTGGGATGAACTACAAGATGACATACGCTACAAAGGCAAGCAAAAAATCAAGAGTTAGGATAGGATGATTGCGAAGATGAAGGAAAAATTCATTCCTACAGATTACCAGATTACTCTGTTTCGAAGAATGAAAAATTTGAGACAAAAGCTGATGATAGTGAAGGAATATACTGAAGAATTCTACAGGTGGAACATCAGGGCAGGTCATCGGGAAAGCGATGATGAAAAGGTTGCCAGGTACTTGAATGGCCTGAGATACGACATTCAAGATGAGATAAGTATGTTCACCATCCGAACGATGGAATATGCTTATCAATTGTCTCTAAAAGCTGAAGAGAAGTTGAGCCGAAAACAGGGACAAAGAGGGCAAGGCAGAATTCATCCCAGAAGCAAATCAGTTGCTCAGGATAAAAACTAGAAACCCAAGGAAGACTGGAAGAAACCTGAGACTCGAACTGAGAGAGGAGGAACCTCACAGTGAGGGAAATATGCTGAAACAATAGGGCAGCATACCGAACAAAGAGGAGATTATGGTGATAATAATATCTTTCCTTGTACTAGAGGTAGAGGAAGAGGAAGAGGTGGAGTAATAAAATGATTCACGTGTGGAAAGAATGGACACAAATCTTATGAATGTCTAGACAAGAAAAAAGAGAGTGGAGAAAATCACATCACCAAAGCTCAGAGGCGAAATGTTGAGGTAGAAGATGTTGAAGGCGAAAGATCGCGGATGATGTGAAAGGTTCTTTTGACACCAGAGAAGGAAGTGGAGAGTTCAATCCAAAGAAATAGACTTTTTCACACTGCTTGCAAAACCAAGGACAGGGTATGCAAGGTCATTGTGGATAGTGGTAGCACAGATAATCTCATTTCAACAGAGATGGTAGAAAAGTTGGAGCTGGAGATGATTGAACATCCATGTCCATATAGAGTTTCATGGCTACAAAAAGGACATCAGGTAAATGTCACTAAACAATGTTTAATTGAATTTAATATAGGAGGATATAATGATAAGATAATTTGTGATGTTATTCCTATGGATGTTTGTCATCTATTGCTGGGTAGACCATGGCAATATGACAGAAATGTGATTCATGATGGGAGGATGAACACATACACCCTAGAAAAGAATGGGAGAACTCATATGTTGCTTCCAATCAAAGATAAGGAGGTGAAAACGAAAGTAAGTAACACTGTACTTATCATGAGTGGGAAGGAACTCCTTAATGAGGTCAAGAAGAAGGAGGAACCACAATTCATTGTGGTCAGGAAGCCAACGATTGTTTTAACCAGCACAAGGATAGACAATCTACCAGAAGAGGTTCAGGAACTGCTGGGAGAGTTCGCTGACATAGTAGTGGACTAACTACCTCGTTCCTTACCACCAATCAGGAGTGTGAGTCATCATATTGATCTCATACCTGGAGCCAGTTTACCGAACAAAGCAATGTATAGATTAACGTCGCAGGAGAATGAAGAGGTCAAAAGACAAGTTCAGGATTTATTGGCTAAAGGGTTGGTTAGAGAACGCTTGAGTCCATGTGTTGTTCCGACAATACTCAGTCCAAAGAAAGACGAAGGATGGAGGATGGGTACTGATTCAAGGGTGATTAATAAGATAATAATCAGGTACATGTTTCCATTTCCAGGGATGGATGACCTGATGGATTGCTTAAGTGGAGCAATTTTTTTTTCGAAGATTGATTTGAAAAGTGGTTATCACCAGATTCACATGAGAGAGGGTGATGAATGGAAAACATCCTTCAAAACTAATGAAGGGTTGTATGAATGTCTTGTTATGCCATTTGGCTTAACAAATGCGCTAAGTACTTTTATGATATCGATGAATGAAGTCCTAAAAGATTTCATCGGAAAATTTGTTATCGTATATCCTGATGATATATTGATTTTCAGAAAAATAGAGACTGAACACTTGAAACATTTGGCTACAGTAATGAAGAGGATACAACAGGAAAAGCTTCTAATAAACATGAAGAAATCCTCATTCATGAAGACAGAGCTCATTTGTTTGGGATTCATTATATCTACATACAAGTTGAGGATGGATCCAGATAAGGTGGAAGTGATTAAGAATTGGCCATCACCGAAGAACATATTTGAGGTGAGGAGTTTTTCACGTATTAGCTAGTTTCTACCGAAATTTCATTAGGAATTTCAGTGGAATTAGTGCATCAATGATGGATACAGTGAATAAAAGACATAAGTCTTTTCACTAGACAGAAGAGGCTGAAAGGAGTTTTAATCTGTTGAAGAGGAAAATCACGGAACAACCAATTTTGGTGTTACCATATTTCCAAAAGACATTTCAAGTGAAATGTGATGCAAGTGGATTTGCAATAGGGGCAGTCCTGAGTCAAGAGGATAGGCCAATAGCGTATTTCAGTGAGAAGATGAATGAAGCGAAGGTGAAGTACTCCACATATGACAAGGAGTTCTATGCTATCATCCAGGCATTGAAGAAATGGAGGCATTACTTGATTCCCCAAGAGTTTGTCTTATACAGTGACAATCATGCACTGCAGTTTGTGACTCAATAGGAAAAGTTGAATCAGAGACATGTAAAATGGGTTGAATATATGAAAATTTTCACTTTTGTGATTAAACATATTTTTGGTACTGCTAACAAAGTTGTTGATTCTTTGAGCAGGAAGTGTTTGCTGTTACAGGAGTTCAAGGTCAAAACATTGGGTTTTGATGATCTTAGGGACATGTACGCAGGTGATCCAGATTTTAAGGAGGCGTATGAAGCAGCTGAGAATCTAGTTCTCAGAGATAAAAGCAAATGGGCAGAATACATGATCCAGGAAGGGTTGTTGTTTAAGGGCAATCAACCTTGTATTCCAAAATGCTCCATGAGGGAGAATTTGTTGAAGGAGAAACACAGTGGAGGATTGGACGAACACTTCGGTCATGACAAGACATTGGCAAAACTGAATGAGTCATAATTTTAGCTGGGAATGTGAGCAGAAGTTAAAAGATTTGTGGACAAATGCATAATTTGTCAACAATCGAAAGGAAGGAGACAAAATGCTAGATTTTATCAACCATTGCCCATACCTGAGAGGCCGTGGGATGCAATCAGCATGGATTTTATATTGGGGTTGCCAAGAACACAAAGAGGATTTGACTCAATCTTTGTGGTGGTGGATATATTTTCTAATATGGCACATTTCATTCCATGTCAGAAAACCAGTGACGCAACTCACATTGCGAACCTATTTTTCAAAGAAGTCATTCGACTTCATGGCTTACCAAGGAGCATAGTTTCGCATAGAGATACAGAGTTTGTAGGACACTTTTGGAGGACGTTGTGGAAGAAGTTGGGAACGAATTTATAATTCAGTTCAATTTATCATCCCTAGACATATGGAAAAACTGAAGCAGTGAACAGAAGTCTGGGAGACTTGCTGAGGAGCTTGGTGACAGAACACCACAGCTAGTGGGACAACATATTACCACATGCAGAGTTTTCATATAATGACTCAGTTAATAGAAGAAAAGGGAAGATTCCATTTTAGATTGTTTATGGCATACAACCAAGAGGAATTTTTGAATTGAGAGAATCAACACAAAATGCAACTAGGAGCGCTAGTGCAGAATATTTCGCAGAAGCGATGAAAGAACTTCATAGCCAGGTGAAGGAGAGATTGAAGAATTCAAGACAAGAGTATAAGCATAGGGAAAATCAACATAGGAGACAACTTAAATTTGAGGTTGGTGACTTGATTCTAGCACATTTGAGAAAGGAAAGGTTCTCGAGGGGAACATATAATAAACTGAAGATGAAGAAAATTGAACCATGCAAGGTCTTGAAGAAATTTGGGACAAATTCTTACGAGATTGAATTACCCGATGGGATCAAAATTTCTCTGATATTCAATGTCTTTGATTTGTACCCATATAAACCTGAGGAAGTGGAGATAGAAAATGAGCAGCTAGAGGTGCAGTGGTGAAAGAAGATGCGAGTTGCATAAAATCCACAGATGGAGTACATACAGGACAAAAGACTGAGTAGAAAGACTAGGCAAAGTCAATATTTTGAGTATTTGGTCAAGTGGAAGGGCCATCCAATTGAAGATGCCAGTTGGGAGAATGAAGAAAAAATACAGAAGCATGGATAGAATTTGCACAAACTCATGGACAGGAGCCCATGAAAATTTTCAAGCAAGGGAGTATGATGTAGGAGCATCGCCAGTGTCAAGCGAGGGTGGGGCAGGCGCCAACGCATTTTGACATATGATAAAGTTATTTGAATCATTTTGAAAATTTGATGTGCCAAACATAAATGTAATAATTAAAGAGGGAGGCGTACTTGTAATATTGTAAACAGACCTTGAGTGTCCCACTCTCATCTGAAGTAGATAGAATCGTTTATGACAGTTAATGCAAGTAGGTAGAATTGAATTCCTAGATTAGACAGTTTTAGAAGGAACGAGGGAAATGGGATATAGACACCCTCACTTGTATCATTGTGGGAGACAGAGCAAGAGCATAGAGGAGAAGCAGAGAGCTGTGTAGCAGACTCCATGTACAAAAGTTCTGAATTAATACAAGAAAGCTGTGATTCAGACTCATGGTGTTCATGCATTCTCTGTGTATGCATTTTTGAATGTTATGCTCATGAATGTTTTACTCTTTCTGTCATGCAATTGTTTTTATGCTATGTATGAATGATTTCTTGTTGAATGTTTGAAATATGAGAGAAAAGGGTAATGGAATGATTTTCAATTGTTTCTCTATCTGAGCAAGAGTTCTTGCAAGGAGTGCAGTTGAATTGTCCACAAGGAGTGCGTTGAAAAAAGGTTCAGAGGTTCGTCTCTGAAAGCTCAGGAGTGATAGCGTTTGTTCTCATATTACCACAGAGGCGCAGTTAGGCACAAGAGCCATGCAAGGAGTTTGTAGGTCGAGGAAAATCTCATAGTTTCAAACCTGAGCAAAGTACTAAGAGACCGATGTTGCAGAGCATGCGCAAGGTCGAAGAGCATTCAACACTTCAAGTGTTTGGAGGTTGCCACAAGGAGTGCATGCAAGGTTCTTCTTTAAGGCTCGAAGTTGTGAGAGAGCTCAGGAAGGATAAATCCTTTGGAACTATTGAAGGCAGTACAAGAAGTTGGTGCATTTGAGTGATTAGAAGGCATCAGAAGTTTGTGCCACAAGTGGATAATTTCGGGGAAGAATCCTTGGTTCACTTTGCAGAAATCATCAGGGGGAAGAAACAGACGGTCATAATTCTCTATAGAGAATTAGCAAAATCCCGCCAGCCATCCGATCTGATAGAGAAGCAAGGAGGTTACGGCTATTTCCAGAGTTTCAAGATTAGGAGATCATGAGCCATTGGATCCTCACCCAATTACCCATCAACCATAGGATCTGATTGGAGTTGCACGAGGGTTAAACTCTCACAGATAGAGTGAAGGTCTTGAAAGGCATCGGGATATCGAGGTGTTGGAGCTTGGGATATCGAAAGTCCTTTGGACAGGAGATCAGGTTACTTTAGGGTGAAAACTCCGATTTTGATCAGGACCGTCCATCATAGAGGGACACATGGAAAAAATCTAAGCATTTGGGAAATTTCTCGAAAAGAAAGCCATTTATCGGCATTACGGGAATTGGAAAATCGGGGATTCTGAGGACAAAGTGTCCATGCATTTCGGCACTTGAAAGCCTGAAACCATGAAAGGAGATAGGACCGCGGTCACATAAGGGGAGGTCATGTGGACCGGGAGTCTATCCCAGGGAACTAACTGAATTCAAAGCATCTCGGAATATCAGAGATTGGGAAATCGGGAAGGCAAAGGTTTACGACATCAGGGATTGGAAAACCCCGAAGTCCGAATTCTACTTTTCTGTGGTGAACGGAGAAGCGATTAGGCCTAAAGGTTGTAAGGAGCATAAAAACCCTGTGGGTTGATTTTATCAGAGATTCCGAGGAGGGATCAAAGAGCCACTTCGGCTCGAAGGTGGAATTAGAACGATCCTTAAGACTGAGAGGTCAGCGCAGAGGCCTTTGCCGAGGCAGAGGGTGTGTTTGTGTCAGATGAAGATGAATCTATCAGTGAGTACTTCTTATGTATATAAGAACCTGTCAACAATATGAAAGTTCTAGGTGAAACAATAGATGAATCTTTTCTAGTCCAAAAAATATTAAGATCTCTTCCTAATATTAACTCAAAGGTCTTTGCTATAGAGGAAATAAGTGATCTGAAAATGTTGACACTAGATAAACTTATTGTAACCCTAAATTATTATGAAATGAGAATCTCCAAAGGTAAATCCGCTACAAGAGAGGCATCCTTTAAAGCAGAGAAAAACAAAGACTCTGATATAGATGAGATTGAAGCAAATTTTGTGAGAAGACTGACGAAAGGATCGGGAAAATACAAAGGTAAGCTTCCCTTCAAAATTTTCAACTATGGAAAGATAGGTCATTTTGCACCTAAGTGTCCTCACAAAATAAAGGATCAGACATATGATGATGGAGAGAAGCAAAAACACAAAAAGGTCTATAAAGAAAATAATTTGAAGAAGAAAAGCCTTTGTGTAAACAATGATGACGATCCTTCAGATGATGAAAATAGTGACTCTTCTATTGAAATTAAAATAAATGATCTCATGCTAATAGCTTTAGAATATCCAAAGATTGAAGACACATGAAGTGTGTTCGTTGATTGTGAAGCAGTAGTAGATATTGAAGGAGAACTTGTTAGTGTCGTGGAATATATTTATAGAATCAGATAAAATAAAAGAAAAAAAAATAGTTATTGCTCAGGTATGAGAAAACATGCAATGAACCATATGAAGAAATTCTTATATTGAAGGTTAAGTTAGAAGACTCTATAATATTGAATACATCCTCAAACAACAATTGAAGGAAGGGTAAAAAAAAGGTGAAAAATTGGAAGCTGAAGTAGTGCTTGTCAGAAAAGATCTAGAGAAATTACAGGATTTATATCATTAGAATCTGACAAGTATTAAAGCCTATGAAGGATTAGCCACCATTCTAAATCAACAAAAGAATCCAAATTTGAAAATTGGTTTGGGTTATGAAGAGATTTCAAGTAGTGGTCATCTAAGGAACAAAGAATCCATCAAGTTTTTCAAATCTACAACCATTGACAACAACAAACCGACAAAAACAAAGGAAGATAATCAACCACATAGGAGGAGTGAACAAAAAGGTACCATAACTGAATCTATAGAGAAAACAAATAATACATCCTCTTCTCAAGGAAATCATCAGCATGGAAGAAATCGACCTGCTCAAAGAAGACAACCATTTTCCAAGTACAAAGATTTTTTCGATGGATATTGTTTTTACTATTCTAACTTTGGCCACAAAATTGTAAATTGTTCTTTAATATTTAGACATGAGAAATCAAGACACCCAAGGAATAAATATCTTCCACAACAAAGAATGAGACAACCAAGTAACAAAAAACCATAGACTGCAAATCATGTGATGGTTGGGAAAAAGATGCATATTAAGTATAAGAATCGTTATTCTCCTTTATTCAATGAACCAAAATGCTACATCTGCCATAATTATGGACATAAATTTGTAGACTGTCACCTAAAGAGCTATAATCCAGATTCAAATCACAGAGATGAAAATGTCAAGGTTTGGAAGAAAAAAGAAGATAACAAGTGTGGATTAGTGTTGTCATATCAAAGACAAAAGAACCCCTAGTATATTGACAATGGATCCTCCAGTCATATGACAGGTGACAAAAGTAAGTTCCTATCACTCAAAGAAAGTAAATCAGGAAATGTGACTTTTGGAAATGATGCTCCAGGAAAGATCAGAGGTAAAGGTCTAGTAAGCTTAAGTAATGGAAGAGGCAAAGCTGAAGATGTATTATTTTTTTATGGATTAAAGAATAATCTTCTTAGTGTTAGTTAGGTGTGTGACAGAGGATGTGAAGTCACTTTTATTGCCAAATATTGTAAAATAAAAATAGTGAACACAAGAGACTTGATTGCAAAAGGGGTTAGAACTAAAAACAATGTCTATGTTATAAAGGAAGATAAGGAGGAATGTAACTTAAGAAAAATTGATGAAACTTGGTTATGGCACAAAAGGCTTGGACACCTGAATTTTGATCATATTGTCAAGATGAATAATGTAGGTGCTGTGAAAGATATTCCAAGGATATCTAAGCCTCGTAACTCTATATGTGAATCCGGTTAAATGGGGAAGCCGACTCATGCTCAATTCAAATCGAAGAGTTTCACATCTTCAGAGAAACCACTTCAAATTATTCATATGGATCTCTATGGACCATCATGAAAGGAAGGAACTAGAGAAGAACATTACTTTATGTTGGTCATTGATGACTTCTCCATACTTACGTGGGTTTTCTTTCTGAGAGAAAAATATGATGCGTTTGAGAAGCTCAAAATGTTTAAGGCATTAGTTGAGAATCAGACAGGAAGGAAGTTAAAGGCAATTCACTCAAAAAGGGGAGGATAATTTCTGTCAAGAGATTTTAGAGACCTTTGTGACAAACATGGAATTAAAAGAGAATATACTATTCCAGGTACTCCTCAACAAAATGGAGTTGTAGAACACCAAAATAGATCAGTTCAAAAGATGGAAAGGGTTATGATGAGTGAAAAGGACATTTCACAAACCTTTTGGGTGGAGGTTGTTCACATAGATGTTCATATTATAAACAAAGCACACCTAAGGATGAACAGTGATAAAACTCCATATAAGATGTGGTTTGGTCGACCTGCATCAATCAAGCACTTCAAAGTATTTGGAAGTAAAAGCTACATAAAAAATAATGATAATCATCTGGGAAAATTTGATGGTAGAGATGATGAAGGTATGTTCTTAGGATATGCAACGAACAGTAAAGGATACATATGCTTTAACAAAATAATGCATAAATTAGTAGATTGTATTGATGTTCGAATTGATGAAGAATCTCCTGTAAAATATCAACAGAGAATAAGCACCAAGTCAGATGAAGAATATGATGAGAATAATGAAAATGAAGAGAAACGAATCTCATAGTCACAAGAAGATGATGAATCAGGTGGAGAAGAAACGCCCAGACAAGAAGATTCAATACAATAATCAACATCAAATCCTTCCTCTAGAATTACTCAAAAGAATCATCCTGCAGGTCAGATAATTGGTGAGAAAGACAAAGGTGTACAAACCAGGAGAAGGATAATCAAAGACATTGAGAAATCAAATTTAGTCTTCATATCCATGGTGGAACCCAAAAAATTTAATGAATCTAGTAAAGATGTAAATGTTAGAAATATAACTCAGAGGGGGGGGGGGTTGAATCAGTTATGTATATAAGATTGAAACTTTTCCGGTTATTTTCTAATTATTTCTAGATTATTATTTAATGTGTTGTTGATAACTTAACATGAATAGATATACAATATATTATCAATCAAACATAATACACAGGGACACTGATTTTCATGAGGAAACCCATAAGGTTGAAAACCTCTTCTTCTTAGGATGTCAATCAAGCTCCAACTTTCATGTACATCACAGTATTTGAGATCCAACTCAAATATGAGGCTACAACCTTTGATAGCAAGCTAGAACTTGCAGAGACCATCAAATCTCATAATTCTCTAGCACCAACTAGATGGAAGCACCAATTCCTAGGTTTCTCTAGCACCCACTAGATGGAAGCACCAACTCCCATAATATCTTCTAGCACCAACTAGAATCTAGAAGACTGCAATCCTCCCTATCACCACCCTACCACCCTGATTGAATCTTAAAAAAAATTACTTACTTGTTCTGTCTCTGGTATGGTATGTTATATATCCATGTCCCCTCTACCTTCTTCAGCTTCTATTCTTTGTTCTGCTTCTGCATCATTCTATTTCTATTCTCTGCTCTGCTTCCTTCTCCACTCAACACCACCTCTTGTTCATATTCTCTTATGCCTTTTATTCTTTGTGCTTCCTCTGCATGCTCTTCACCATGCCACAGATCTCCCCTTCTAGTTATGCACTATGTCTCATCCTACCCACATGCATCACTTTTGGAAAAAACTCACCATATTCTCTGTTCTGCGTGTCTTTCTCACACCGATTCCTCTGCTTGATCATCATTCCAACTCTTCATTTTCTATGGAGGTTATACTGAATCTGTTCATCATCAGTGGTAATTATCCAAATATTCTTTGGCTTCTATGGTAGTTGCAATTCTTCTTCCTCTCTGTTAGTTACAACCAATCATTTTTGGCTTCTTTGGCTTCTAAGCCCCTTCCTTCATGTGACCGTTGGTTGTGATCTAGGCCAAGCACTTCAGAACTTCACCTTTCGGGTATTTTGATGTGAGCCAACCCTAACTTTCTCAAATTATGGACTCCCGAACTCCGAACTAACTCCCAGCGAGCACTAGCTCCATTCTGGATATGACCTTGGGCGATGAAATCATGTGACCACGCGATTGAGGACTCGTCAAAAGCTGGTTTAAAAAAACTATGTTTCACCCCACAATTTACCTCAAGCCTCCACATGTCCTTTCTCCAAAATTGTAGTTTTGATTGTGGCCCGCCCTCAATTCATTAATGTTCACACACCTTCAATCCCCATAGTGTGACGAGACCATCAATCTCATGATATTGATGGTGCTCCTGAACTGACGATTCAAATCTGTCCTTTCATGTTCTTTGGATCAATGAATGTGATTGATATCGTGATCCAGGTTTTGGTATTTTCAACTCTCAAACCCTTCTTTCCTCCATACGTCAATCTTCCAGAGTTGAAAATCCAATGACACGTGTCCCTCTTGGATTAACAATCGAGATCTCCTTTGGGTCTCCAGACTCCAGATATTTCAAATATCAACTTCTCATTTCTTCTGACTATATATCTTTCGAAATGGAAGATCTATTGACATTTTTCCTCTTTAATACAATGACTATCCTTTGCTCTGGGACTTCACCCTTCGTCATTCTCATCTTTTAGTTTCTCCTCACTTGGCTTGCCTCTGAGTGTTTTACCCAGGGCTTGGGGATCTAGTGACACCTGTCCTCTCATAGATTGATGGCTCCCAACTACTTCAGTTGTTCGAGATTCGATGATTTCAAACCTTTGTCCTTCACATTTTCCTAGAGTATTTCCATCTGAATGTGTATTCTTCTGACACATACCCCTCTTGGCGATCAATGACCAGGGTGTTATTTGGGTCTTCGACATTTGGGACTTTAGGACTTTATTCTAATCGTTGTTGGTAAAACTCCTGAAGTAAAAACTCCTGCAGTGACATAAATTTCTTACATCACTTGATGATGTGGCATGACCTGAGTAGCTATCGTGTTTCACTCAGATTCAGTATTTACACGTACCTAAAATGTCGATTCAACTTGACACTTGTCATTATCTAATTTTTCCACGTTTCCTTGTTGATGTAATCTTGTTGATGTGGATCTCCTCATGTGACACATGTTCTTCTCCTGGATCTAATGAATGTCTGAACTACCGAAATATACCTTAGATCGACGGCTGAGAGCAAATTCAGACATTCATCCTTCGGTACTTCAGGACTTTTTGTTTCCTTTCCAACCGTAAACTCTCGAAGTGATTCACTCCGGAGTTGTGGATCGCGTGCCACCTGTTAGTCTTGACGATGGATGGTCCTTGCTTACTTAGGGACTTCAAGACTTTGAAAATTATGCTCTCTTACACTCATCCAAAGGCTTAACCTTCGTGCATTTATCTCTGGATCCAATGATTTTTTTTCCTCGATGCTCAAATCCAATGGATCACATCTGTACTTCTCCTCTGTGCTTTCTTTGGTCACTGGACGTTGATCTAATGGTCTTCACATTTTTCTCTAGGATTAAGGTTGGTTGTCATTGATGTCAACCCTTGAAGAAATCCCCGTAGCACAAAGGTTAGGGTAATGGACCCAATATTGTTTGATGTAAATATGAATCATTATTATTTTTTCATGGTTGATACAAAGTAAATATGGATGAACTCCAAAGTCATCCCCTTATGGTGAAAGCCCTCGCGGGAAGACGCTTTGTGGAGTAAGAGAACCCATGCTTAATTATGGAATAATTAGATGAAGGAAAGTGAATTTGTTAGGGAAAATATCCTATATGGATAGTTCTTTTCATTTCATTTCCAGTGGTATGTGGAACGTCATATAATTCCTCACGGTTAGAGAGTTATGGCCATGAGAAGTTGGAGGCCCCAGGTTTGGGTAATGGACCCAAGTATGTTTGATGGGTAACAGTATGAGTTATGATATATTTTCATATAATATTATTCTATATGGATAGTACATGTCATTCCATTTCTAGTGGTATGTAGAACGTCACATAACTCCTCACGGTTTGAGAGTTATGGCCTTACGAAATTGGAGGACCCTCATATGTCATCTAGAAGCCCCAAAAGGTCAAAGTAATCAAAGTGGTTTAAG
>ML783859.1:168862-265483 GCA_009831015.1 Picea engelmannii | reverse complement strand
CAATGGGGCCCCCACCCTTCATCAGTTTCTCATGACAATTCTGCCCTCCCTGGGGCACGCATTTCACACTGGGGCACCCGTTTCTGTATTTGTACATTTTTCCCCAAAATTATTTATTATTTATTATTTATTATTTATTGTACCAACACCTTTACCTTCAGTCATTACCTTCCTCTTCGTCACCGTTGGCGACTTGCTTTCTTTTGGCCACATGCAACCCATGTCACCCTTGGATTGGAGCAGTACTTATCATTTACCCTTGCCGACATCGTCCATATCTTCAGAGTACCCCACAAGTCAGTTACCTCTTCCCTCTGAATTTGTTCACCTTGTCCCGCCTCTGGCACAACTTAACACCAGTCTTGTCATCCCCCTGACACTCGACCTTGTTACACGGTTGCGGCCACTGTTTCTCTTCTCCAACCAAGGGCAGTCTTGAGTCATCCCACTTCTTGACTTCTTCCATGTACCTCTGCCACTTCCTCACCTCAGTAGATTCCACGGAGCACCTTTTTGCTTCTGGAAGTCACGTCCCCCTTTTGTCGACATCAACACACTTTTCCAGAAGGGTGACAATATCTTGATTCTCATTCTCTATTTTAATGAGAGATCTCGGACGAAACAGGATGAAACACCATTGCTCCCTGCTGTCGTTGGCCCCCATAACATTCGATGCCAACACCCTCTCATGTTATGGTGGGTCTTACTATGCGACTGTTGCAGTTATTTTTGTCATTTGCCGAAAACCTTTGAACGTGGTAGGGCCATCAATGCCCACATCATCGTCGTTGCTAACCACAACGATCATTGCCTATTATTCAGAGTATGTTACTTTGCAGAATTGTCTTCTTCCTTTATCATTACCGCCCCCGAGGGCACTGCAGTTGTCTACACCAACACTTCCGTCATATTTTTTTAGAGTTACATCACACGAGCATGGGGCATGCTCGCCTCGTTTGTACACAATTGCATATTTTTTCTCTGCACGTCTCTCAGAAGGTCGAGATACCGGTTCCTTCTCTCTCCAACATATCGCTCTGAACGGTCCCACTCTTGCTTTCCCTTACAACCACATTCTCAGTAGAAGAAACATTGATGGATTTCGTCTATACATATGCTCCTAACCTCATCCATCAGGGGGCATCTGTTATCACTGAAATTTCGTCTGCACATGGCGACAAGAACTCCACATCATCAAAACAGCAATGAATTCACTCATGGCACTGAATTAATTTCACAACACTCCAGAAGGGCAAAAACTATAAAAAGTAACCAAAAATTGAAGGGCGCTTTACATCATCTTGATGCGCGTGCACATGCGCGGGATAAAAACGTGTTACTAGCGCATGCGCGCTCGATGTGCGACTGTCAGCACAAAAACCCGTGCATCTGCTAATACGGTGCATTAATTGCATAGGTCGGCCTCTCGACCGCCTACGGACCGGCCCTCAAGATGATTTGACTCTCAAATTAGAGTCGGCTCTGCAAAATCGACGGATTAATGACCTAAATAAACCCTAATGCGCCCCTATTCACACTTGGAGAAGGTTACGTGACCGCCCGTGAAGTTTCTATAAAAGGTCATGAGGATTCACTGTTTTGGCAAGGAATTCTAAGCAATGTTATGTTGTTCAGATGGTTCAAGGCTCCTCCTTTGACAACAAACCCGTCAGCTGCATCACCCAGAGTTCTTTCACTACTGTGCGCAATTTATTTCATTTTGTAAGGAAAGCATTGTGTTGAGGGCCCCGAAGAGCCTTCCGCTGGAGGGAGAAGGAACCTCTAGTCTCTTTCTTCAGTGTGCTCTGGTTTCATTAATACACCAAGCCTGAAACCATTGATGACCCCTGTGTCTTATGTTTTATGTTTTTGTTTATTTTCGCAGTGTTATTTGTTGTTAGTTAATGTTAGATTGTAGTTTGTTTTGTTTCTGTTAACCCTTTTGCTCCACAGTTGTTCTACCCTGCCGGACCCAACAGGGTATGCAAGCGCTCTCATTTTGCTTACCTGGTGACCATTTGAACGCGAACACTATCCTTCTTTCTGGGACTTTAAATACATCAAAGAAACCAAGGAATTTTTATTTCTCAAACCAAGTATATCAGAGAAATGCTAAAGAGGTTCATAATGGAAGATTGCAAACCAGTTATCACTCCCATGCAAGCCAGTTATAAGTTGAGAAAAGATGATGATTCAAAGTCTAAATATCAGAGGCAATATAGGTCAATGATTGGCAACCTACTATATGTAACAACATCCATTCCAGATGTAATGCAGGAAGTTGGACAGGTGGCACGATTTCGAGCAACACCAAAGGAATCACATGTACTAGCAGTAAAGAGGATCTTCAAATATCTCAAAGGAACATAAGAGTTTGGATTATGGTATCCAAAAGGAAAATATCTATCACTTATTTCCTACATAGACGTAGATTGGGCAGGTTGTATTGATGACCGACGAAGAACTAGTGGAGCAACGTTCTACTTAGGTGAGTGTTTGGTATCATGGCTAAGGAAGAAACGATCATCGATATCTCTATCTACAACCGAGGTAGAGTATATTGCAGAAGCAACATGTTGTACACATGTTATTTGGATGAAACAAACTTTGATAGATATACAGGTCGAGTATGATGAGCCCATTCCAATATATTGTGATAATACAAGTGCCATAAATATCTCAAAAAACCCGGTGATGCACTCCAAGATGAAGCACATGCCAATCAAGTATCACTTTCTACGGGAACAGGTTGCAGAAAAGAACATCATAATTGAGTATGTGGGCACAAAAGAACAAGTGACATACATCTTTACAAAACCACTTCCATGGGAAGCCTTTGAATATCTTCGCCAAAGACTTGGAGTTATTTCTACTCCAAAAATGAATGCTTTTTGAATGATTATCTTATATGTCTTAGATGTACATGAGGAAGCACCATAAGAGGACAGTCTGTCAGGGGATCAGCCCCAGATGGAAAGATACCTTTTCCATTTATGACAAAGGGGGAGAGATTTATTAGATGCAGAGGACAGAGGCATGTTTCTAGGGGGAGAAGATTTATCCGATGTAGAGGATAGAGGCCTAGTTCTAGGGGGAGCATATTTATCAGATGCAGAGGACAAAGGCATGGTTCCAGGGGGAGCATGAGTGATATGATTTTAGTATTGCATCAGAGTGTTTCCATCAATGCCAAAGGGGGATATTGCTGATTAAGGTTGGTTGTCATTGATGTCAACCCTTGAAGAAAGCCCCGTAGAAAAAAGGTTTGGGTAATGGACCCAATAGTGTTTGATGTAAATATGACTCATTAATTTTTTTTCATGGTTGATAAGAAGTAAATATGGATGAACTCCAAAGTGGTTCCCTTATGGTGAAAGACCTCACGGGAAGATGCTTTGTGGAGTAAGAGAACCCATGCTTAATTATGGAATAATGAGATGAAGGAAAGTGAATTTGTCAGGGAAAATATCCTAGATGGATATTTCTTGTCATGCCATTTCTGGTGGTATGTGGAATGTCACATAATTCCTCACGGTTAGAGAGTTATGGCTATGAGAAGTTGGAGACCCCAGGTTTGGGTAATGGACCCAAGTTTGTTTTATGGGTAACGGTATGAGTTATGATATATTTTCAGATAATATTATTCTATATGGATAGTACATGTCATGCCATTTCTGGTGGTATGTAGAACGTCACATAACTCCTCACGGTTTGAGAGTTATGGCCTTACGAAATTGGAGGACCCTCATGTCATCTAGAAGCCCCAAAAGGTCAAAGTAATCAAAGTGGTTTAAGAGATTTTAAAAGGTAAATAATAAAGTGAAGTGATGAGTGTATTATAATTCAAAGAGAATAAAAAATAAATAATTTCAATAATTAATTTAATGGATAAATTAGAAGTGGACCCAACCCTAAAATAAGGAAAGTGGGCCAAGTGACCTAGAAGATGTTTTTAAGGAAGCTACTTGGAGAGTATAAATAAGAGGCAAGGCTCTCTCATTTCAATAACACTTGAGAATATTGAATATCTATAGGTTTCTTAGGTAACCAAATGATATATAAGCCGAAATTCTAAGGAAAGTGAAGAAAAGAGGGCCGAAATGCAAGGAAGGATAAATTCTTTTGATGATGCTTTCTAAGGTATGTTATTTACAGGTCATCTCACCATTTTCGCTATAATTTTTTTTCTATAATGATTCAGATCCTGAAATTGCTATTAAAGTGAGAAAACATATCCAAGTATATTTGGTTAACAATTAAGCTTGTGGGTCATTGTATTTTGGGAGTTACACTTCGTGGAAAATAGGGTTTGTGGCCAGTCCTGAAACTAGTCAAAATCAGGTGTTTCGGGTAACAACGTCATAACTTATTCATAAAATATCCCAATTTAGTGAGACCAAATTTTTTGTTTAGGGTACAGTGTGTAGTATTCTATGTAATAGTTTCATATTAATTCATCAAACATTTTGTGCGGGGCATTCTCTACAAGGTCGCTCTCTAGAATAAGCCGGAATTCAACAAGGTATGGAATTTTTGTTATAACTCCTTTTCTAAGAGGTTCTAAGCAGTGACACTTCAAGGAATTGCACAAAATACACTTAATAACATTGTATATCATTTCTAGAGATTTATACAATACAGGTTCAAAGTTATGATTACTTCAAGTTAGGGTTGTTGACTAATCCAAAACTAGGCATGTGAGACTAAAACAAAGTTTGATGAAAATGATAGTCTCTTGTTTTTAAAGTTAAGGAAGGTTTGCAGGAATGTGATCATTTACAACAGGTCTATTACAGAGCTACAAATCATATTTGGATGATGAATTTGATGAGGGATTTCGGTTGTGGTACATGTTGAGTGCATGGTTGAGACAAGTAGTTGATGAGTTGGTGCACATACATGAGGTGTATAGTTGATGAAGTTGGTACATATTGATGAGTCATAATTGATGAGTAATTGAAACATGATTGATACATACTTTGTACATGGTTGGATGCACTTGTTTATGGTACAGGTTGATTACAAGTTGGTGCATGGTTGATGCACTTGTTTATGGTACAAGTTGATTACAGGTTGAGGTACAGGTTGATGCATGGTTGATGAATGGTTCAGATTTATTGGTACAGGTTTACAATGGTATATCTCACAGTGATAGTGTGACAATGGTTCCATCATTCTACTTCTACTTCAGGGTGGCAAGATGGGGCAAGGACATGTGGTTGTAGCCACCTTTCGGTTGTAGCCGGAGAACATTGGGGGTTGTATCCTCCTTCTGGTTGTAGCTAGAGAATTGGGGAGTTGGAGCTTCCCTTAGGTTGTAGCCTGAGAAACTAGGGGGTTGGAGCCTCCTTCCAGTTGTAGCTGGAAAACAAAGGAAGTTGGTTCTTCCAATGAATGTAATTCTTCAAGACATATAAGAAAAAGCATTTCATGGTTTTCTCCCAATTTGGGTTTCCACGTAAAACACTGGTGTACTATGTATGTGTTTGATTCTTTATTTCTTACTTCTCATTATTGGATAATAATTGTACATTGATATAACATTTGAAGAAAAAGGATTATAATTACGCTATTATTGATTCACCTCCACTCTCAGTAATCCAACAATCCGATGGTCCTTATTCATTTTGAATTTTGGGCTTCGGGTAATTCGACTTTCAACTTGCCAATTCTTTTGAAGTGAGATTCCCCTAACAGTAACCTGATCGCAAATTTAGACCTCAAATTTTTTTTTTTCATCGATCATGTTCTTAGATCGATGGATCCATCTATCTACGGTGATGATCTTTTATCTTATCTTGTCCTTCCACTTAGAATGATCCAACGGTTGTCGGGTATTCGGGATTGGTGATCCAACGACCACTATCATTCTTCCTCCTGAGATTTATCACCTTTTTCTCTACCTTTTGTTCTTTCCATTAATGACAAGCACACTCTTCCAGTAAACATACCAACAATATCCCCCTTTGGCATTGATGGAAACCCTGATAGGTTGCATTATTGTTCTTAGAACTCCAACTGTAGCATCTAGACAACACCCTTTTCTTGTCCTTTGACATCGATGTCAAAGAAAATAGAGAGTGAATCTATGATCCCCCTGATCAGATATACTAGGAGAACTCTCCCCCTGATCAGAGAGATTATTTAGCTTGATAACAGGGTCACACCCAACTTCTAGCGTAGATACTCAAACTGATTTTTTTCAAGCGGTTTAGTGAAGATATCAATAATCTGATCTTTGGATGGAATATAATGAAAATAAACAATGGTGTTGGTCACCTATTCCCTCAATAAGTGATACTTTATGGGTATATGTTTGGTCTTGGAGTGAAATACAATATTTTTTGACACACTAATTGCACTAGTATAATCACAATGAATTGGGATCGTTGCAGTATATTTTACCTCCAAGTCTGCAAGGGTCTGAATCATCCACAATAATTGGGTACAAAAAGTGGAAGATGCAATGTATTCAACTTCTGTAGTTGATAAGGAAATGGAACCGTGCTTCTTGCTCAACCATGCTACAAGGGAATCTCTGAAGAAGAATACACCTCAACTCCTGCTTTTCCTTTCATCCATGCAGTTATCCCAATTAGCATATGAATAGAATGAAAGTTGAAAGTTCTGATTCCTAGGATACCATAGGCCATAGTTCATTGTTCCTTTCAAGTATCTGAATATTCTTTTGACAGCTAACAAATGAATATGTTTAGGTGCAGCCTGATACCTTCCTACCATTCCAACAACATGCATTATATCTGGACGAGAGGCTATGATGTACAATAGGTTGCCTATAATAGACCTATATGAAATCTAATCAACATTAGGTGAGTCATCATCCTTGCTTAACTTGCATCTAGTGACCATAGGTGTGCTCATAGGTGTATAATATTCCATTTGAAACCTTTTCAACATTTCTCTTAGATATTTCTCCTGAGAAAGAAATATTTCTTCAGATCTCTGAGTAATTTACAGACCAAGAAAAAAGGATAGTTCCCCTATCATAGAAATTTCAAATTCAGACTGCATGGTAGAAGTAAACCATTGTATCAATGAAGCATTATTGCTTCTGAAGATGATGTCATCTACATAGACCAACACAATGAGAAAATCATTACTTGTTGTTTTGATATATAGATTGATGTCAATTGTTCCTCTCTTGAATCCTTTGTCTTGAAGATACTTATCCAGTCTGTAATACGAGGCATGAGGATCTTGTTTCAACCCATATAAGTCTTTCTTCAACTTGCAGACAAGGTTAGGGTTATCTGACAGTTGGAAACCCTCTTGGTGTTCCATATAGACTTCTTCTTTTAGATCTCCATTTAGAAATGTTGACTTGACATCCATTTGATAGACTTTAAACTATTTAAAACATTCTAATAGCTTCTAATATTTCTACGGGCGCAAATGTTTCATCAAAATCTATTCTTTCTATTTGAGCATATCCTTTGCAGACCAATCTAGCCTTATTTCTTACAATATTTCCTTGCCCATTCATCTTTTTTTTGTAGACCCATTTGGATCCTATCACATTTTTATTTACTAGCCTAGGAACGAGTTCCCAAGTGTCATTCTTTTCAATATGGTCCAGTTCCTCATTCATTGATTCTAACCAATTGACGTCTTTACTGGATTCATTAAAGTTCTTAGGTTCCACCGTGGATATGAAGGCTATATGTAATTTCTCGATGTCTTTGATTATCCTTCTCCTGGTTTGTACACCTTTGTCTTTATCACCAATTATCTTACTTTCATGATGATTCTTTTGAGTAATTATGGAGGAAGGATTTGATGTTGATTGTTGTCCCGAGTCTTCTTGTCTAGTTGTCTCTACTCCACCTAATTCATTATATTCTTGTGAATCTGATATTTTTTGTTCTTTATCTTCATTATTCTCATCATCTTTTTCATCTGGCTTAGTGCTTATTCTTTGCTGATCTTTTACAGGATCTTCTCCATCAATTCTAACATCAATACAGTCTACTAATTTATGCATTCTTTTGTTATAGAATCTTTATCCTTTACTATTTGTTGCATATCCTAAGAAGATACCTTCGTCATATCTACTGTCAAATTTTCCCAGATCCTCATTATTCTTGATGTAGCATTTACCTCCAAATACTTTGAAGTGTTAGATTGATGTAGGTCGACCAAATCACAACTCATATGGAGTTTTATCATTGTTCAGCCTTAGATACGCTTTGTTTAGAATATGAACGACTGTGTGAAAATCCTCCACCCACAAGGTTTGTGAAATGTTCCTTTCAGTCATCATAACCCTTGCCATCTGCTGAACTGATCTATATTTTGGTGTTCTACAACTCGATTTTGTTGAGGAGTACCTGGAATGGTATATTGTCTTTTAATTCCATGTCTGTCACAGAATTCTTTGACATCTCTTGACATAAATTATCCTCCCCTGTTTGAGCAAATTTCCTTTAACTTCCTTCCTGTCTAATTCTTAGCTAATGCATTAAACTTTTGAACTTGTCAAACACATCATACTTTTCTCTCAGAAAAGAAACCCACATAAGTATGGATAAGTCATCAATGACTAGCATAAAGTAGTGTTCTCCTCCAATTCCTTCCTTTCACGATGGTCCACACAGATCCATATGAACAATTTGAAGTGGTTTCTCTAAATATGTGAAACTCTTTGATTTGAATTGAGCATGAGTTATCTTCCCCATATGACAGGATTCACATACAGATTTATTAGGCTTAGATATTCTTGGAAGGTCTTTCACAACACCTTCATTATTCAAT
The DNA here is from genome assembly GCA_009831015.1 of Picea engelmannii. NCBI lineage: Eukaryota > Viridiplantae > Streptophyta > Pinopsida > Pinales > Pinaceae > Picea > Picea engelmannii. The sequence continues at coordinate 256,711 of ML783859.1, read as the reverse complement.
TTGATAATATGATCAAGATTCAGGAGTCTAAGCCTTTTATTCCATAACCAACTTTCATCAATTTTTCTTAAATGACATTTCTCCTTATCTTCCTTCAGAACATATACATTGTTTTCAGTTCTAACCCCTTTTTCAATCATCTCTCCTATGTTTACTGTCTTTACTTTACAATTCTTGCCAGTGAAAGTGACTTCACATCCTCTATCACATATCTAACTGACACTAAGAAGATTATTCTTTAAACCAACAACAAATAATACATCTTGATATTTTCTTCTTCCATTACTTAAGCTTACTAGAGCTTTAACTCTGATCTTTCCTGGAGAATCATTTCCAAAGGTCACACTCTTTGATTTATTTTCTTTGAGTAATAGGAAATTACTTTTTTCACCTATCAAATGACTGGAGCATTCGATGTCAATATACCAGGTGTATTTTTTTCTTTGAGCTGACAACACTAATCCACACTTGTTATCTTCATTCTTCTTCCAAACCTTGACGTTTTCAACTCTATGATTTGAATCAGGCTTATAGTTTTTTAAGGGACAGTCTATAGCTTTATGTCCATAATTATGGCATATGTAACATTGTGGTTCATTGAATAAAGGATCATAACAATTTTTATGTGTAATCTGTGTCCTTTTCCTAGCCTTCACATGATTTGGAGTCTGTGGTTGTTTGTTACTTGGCTACCTCATTTTTTGTTGTGGCAGATATTTATTCCTTGGCTGTCTTGATTGCTCATGTCTAAATCTTAAAGAACAATTTACATCTTTGTGGCCAAAGTTAGAGCAGTAAAATCAATATCCATTGAAAAAATCTTTGTACCTGGAAAATGGTTTTCTTCTTTGAGAAGGTCGATTTCTTCCATGCTGATGATTTCCTTGAGCAGAGGGTGTATTATTTCTTTGTTCTACAAATTTAGTTCTAGTAGCTTTTCCTTCACTCCTCCTTGGGGGTTGATTCTCTTCCTTTGTTTCTACAGGTTTATAGTTGTCAATGGTTGTAGATTTGACAAACTTGATGGATTATTTGTTACTTGGTTGACCACTACTTGATCCCTCTTCATAACCCAAACTAGTTTTCAACTTCAAATTCCTTTGTTGATTCAGAATGAAGGATAATCCTTCCGAGGCTTTAATACTTGTCAGATTCTGATGATATAATGCATGAAATTTCTCTAGATCTTTATTGGCAGTCACTACTTCAGCTTCCAATTTTTCACTTTTCGTTTCAGATTCCTTCAATTGTTGTTTTAGGATGTCTTCAATCTTATTAGTGTTTTCTAACTTAACCTTCAATAGAGCAATTTCTTCAGATGGTTCATTGCATGTTTTCTCATATTTGAGCAATAACTGTTTTTATTTTCTTTTCTTTTCTTTGAGTCTATCAATCTCTTCCATGGCACTAACAAGTTCTCCTTCAAGATCTAATACTTCTTCACAATAAACGAACTCACTTCCTGTATCTTCAGTGTTTAGATCTTCTAAATATATTAGCATGATATAATTTATTTTATCTTCAATAGAAGAGTCATTGCTTTCATCATCTGAGGGATCATCATCATTGTTTACACAAAGGATTTTCTTCTTAAAATTATTCTCTATATAGACTTTCTTGTGTTCTTGCTTCTCTTCATCATCATATGTCTGAAACTTTCTTTTGTGAGGACACTTAGATGTAAACGGACCTATCTTACCACAGTTGAAACATTTTAAGGGCAGTTTACCTTTGTATTTCCCCGATCCTTTCTTCAGTCTTCTCACAAAATTTGCTTCAATATCATCTATATTAGAGTCTGTCTTTTTATCTACTTTAATATATTTCTCTCTTGTAGTGGATTTACCTTTGGTGATTCTCAATTCATAAGTAGTTAGGGTTCCAAGAAGTTGATATAGTGTCAACATTTTGAGATCAGTTATTTCCTCTATAGCAGATACCTTTGACTTAAATCTATAAGGAAGAGATTTTAATATTTTCTGGACTAGAAAATATTCATCTATCATTTCACCTAGGCCTTTCATAGTGTTCACAAGTTCTTCTATATGTAAGAAGTACTTACTGATAGTTTCATCTTCATCCATCTTTAACTGCTCAAATTTCAGTCTGTGAGTCTGAAATTTGTGTCTTTCACCTTTTCATTACCTTCATAACTACTTATCATCTTGTCCCACATAATGTTTGCTGAATCACCGTGCATGACTTTGACAAAATCAGCTTCAACAATTCCACTGAGAATGGCATTCATTTATTTTACATTAAATCTAAATTCCATCTTATCACCTTTTGAGGCCAAGACTATAGGCTTCACATATCCTGTTTCAACGACATCCCAAACATCAACAACAAAAGACATTAAATGTGTTCTCATTCTTATTTTTCATAAGGCAAATTTTGTTCCATCAAATAGAGGGGGTTTATTAGTTGGAATTCCTTCATGGCTAGTCATGTTCAAGATTATGGCTCTACCTTTAATCAAAGGCACCGACTCTGATATGAATTTTTGGAAATATAACTGAGAGAGGGGGGGATGAATCAGTTATGTATATAAGCTTGAAAATTTTCCTGTTATTTTTTGATTCTTTCTAGATTTTTATTTAATGTGTTGTTGATAAATTAACATGCATAGATATATAATATTTGATCAATCACACATAATACATAGGGACATTGATTCTCATGAGGAAACCCATAATGGTGAAAACCTCTTATTCTTAGGATGTCAATCAAGCTCCAACTTTCACGTACATCACATTATTTGAGCTCCAACTTTCATCTACATCACAGTATTTGAGCTCCAACTCAAATATGAGGCTACAACCTCTGATAGCAAGCTACAACTTTTAGAGAGCACCAACTCTCAAAATTGTCTAGCACCAACTAGATGGAAGCACCAATTCCTACATTTCTATAGCACCCACTAGATGGAAACACCAACTACCAGAATATCTTCTAGAACCAACTAGAGTCTAGAGGATTGCAATCCTCCCTAGAACCGCCCTACCACCCTAATTGAATATTACAAAACTTTACTTACTTTCTCTACCTCTAGTATGGTCTATTACAAGACCATGTCTCCTTAGCCTTCTTCAGCTTCTATGTTTTGTTCCTCTTCTGCATCGTTATGATTCTATGCTATACTCTGCTTCCTTCTCTGCTCAACACCACCTCTTGTTCAACTTATTTTCTACCTTTTATGCTCTATGATACCTCTGCATTCTCTTCACCATGCCACGGATCTCGCTTTCCGGTTATGCACTCTGTCTCATCCTACCCACATGCATCACCTTCGAAAAAACTCACCATATTCTCTGTTGTGCATGTATTTCTCACACCGAGTCCTCTGGCTGATCATCATTCCAACTCTTCGTCTTCTTTGGTGGTTATAATGAATCTGTTCATCATCAGTGTTTGTCATCTGAAGATTCTTTGTCTTCTCTTGAAGTCACAACTCTTCGTCTTCTCAATCAGTTACAACTACTCACTTTTGGATTCTTTGGCTTCTAAGCCCCTTCCTTCACGTGACCGGTGGTTGTGACCTGGGGCCAAGCACTTCCAGACTTCATGTTTCAGGTATTTGGATGTGAGCCAACCCTAACTCTATTGACTTCTGAACTCCCAAACTCCGAACTAAATCCTAGCGAGCACTAGCTCAGTTCTCGATATGATCTTGGGTGCTGAAATCATATGACCATGCAATTTCGAACACATCCAAAGGTGGTTTAAAAAAAATTGCGTTTCTCCCCACAATTTACCTCGAGCCTCCACATGTCCTTTTTCTAAAATTGTAGTTTCTATTGCGGCCTTCCCTCAACTCATTAACATTCGCACACCTCCAATCCTTGCAGTGCGACAGGACCGTCGATCTCATGATCTTGATGGTGCTCCTGAACTAATGATTCATATATGTCCTTTCAAGTTTTGTGGATCAACAACTGTGATTGATTTTGTGATCCGAGCTTTGGGAGTTTCAACTCTCGAACCCTTCTTTCCTCCATAGGTCAATATTCTGGAGTTGATAATCCATTGACATGTGTCCCTCTTGGATCAACGATCGACATCTCCTTCAGGTCTCCATACTCGAGATATTTCAAATCTCAACTTCTTGTTTCTTCTGACTGTATAGCTTCTAAAATGGAAGATCTACTGGCATCTTTCATATTTAATCCAACAACTATCCTCTGCTATGGGACTTCTCCCTTCGACATTCTAAGATTTCAGTTTCTTCTCGCTTAGCTTCCCTGTGGGCGTTTTACCCGAAACTTGCGATCTAGTGACACCTGTCCTCTAGTATATTGACGGCTCCCAGATGCTTCATTTGTTCGGATTTTGACAATTTCAAACCTTTCTCCTTCACGTTTTTTCAGAGTATTTTCGTCCGAATGTGTAATCTTCTGACACATAACCCTCCTGGTGATCAACGACCAGGGTCTTCTTCGGGTCTTCGTTGTTCGGGACTTCAGGACTTTACTCTAATCACTGGTGGTAAAAATCCTAAAGTAAAAACTCCCACAGTGACGTAAGTTGCTTACATCACTTGATGATGTGGCACAACCTGAGTAATTGTCGTGTGTCACTGAGATTCATGATTTTCACATACCTGAAAGACGATTCAACTTAACACTTGTCATTATCTAATTGTGCCATGTGTCCTTGCTAACATGGATCTCCTCACGTGACACATGTTATTCTATTGGATCTAATGGATGTCCTAAATCCTGAAACATATCTTAGATTACGGCTTAGAGGGACTTCGAGACTTTTCATTTCCTTTCCAACTATAAACTCCTAAAGTGATTCTCTCTGGAGTTGTGGATTGTGTGCCACCTATCAGTCTTGATGATGGATGGTCCCTTATTACTTCGAGACTTCAGGACTTTGACAAGTTGAAAAGGTTTCAAATGGAATATTCTACCCCTGTGAGCACACCTATGGTCACTAGATGCAAGTTAAGAAAGGATGATGACTCACCTGATGTTGATCAGTTTATATGGGTCTATGGTAGGTATCCTATTGTACATCACAACATCTTGTCCAGACATAATGCATGTTGTTGGAATGGTAGGAAGGTATTAGTCTGCACCTAAACAAATTCATTTGATAGCTGTCAAAAGAATATTCATATACTTGAAAGGAACAATTAACTATGGCCTATGGTATCCCAGGAATCATAATTTTCAATTATCAGTCTATTCGGATGTTGATTGGGCTAACTGCATGTATGAAAGGAAAATCATGAGTGGAGGTGCATTCTTCTTAGGAGACTCTCTTGTAGCATGGTTGAGAAAGAAGCAAGGCTCCATTTCCTTATCGACTATAGAATCTTAATACATTATAGCTGCCACTTGTTGTACCCAAGTATTGTGGATGATTCAGACACTTGCATACTTGGAGGTCAAGTATACTTCATGGATCCCAATTCATTGTGATAATACTAGTGCAATTAGTCTGTCAAAGAATCTTGTATTTCACTCCAATACCAAGCATATACCCATCAAGTATCACTTCTTGAGGGAATAGGTAACCAACACTATTGTTTATTTTCATTATATTCCATCCAAAGATCATATTGTTAATATCTTCACTAAACCACTTGCAAAAGCTCAGTTTGAGTATCTACCCCAGAAGTTGGGCGTGACCCTATTATCAAGTTAAAATAGTCTATCTAATCAGAGGAGAGTGCTCATAGTATATCCAATCAGGGGGAGAGCACTTATTGTATCTCTAATCAGGGGGGGAATAGAGTCACTCTCATTTCTTTTTGACATTGATGTAAAAGGGGGAGAAAAAGGTATGGTATGGATGCTACAGTTAGAGGTCTAAGTAGAATAGTGCATCCTTTTAGGGTTGCCATCAATTCCAAAGGGGGAGATTGTTGGAATGTTTACAGGAAGAGTGTGTTTTTCATTGATGGAAAGAACAACAAAGATGATGGAAAACATGAAATAAATGATGATAACACTGGAATAAGTCCTCTTCTATGAAGTCAGAGCTCAGGAGGAAAAGAGAAGATGAGACCTTTCAATCGATTTTGCAGGAGAAGGTTCGGAGACGAAAACCTTTGAATACTTAGAAAATATTCTAAGTCAGAAGAAATCATAAGCTTAGGAAGAGGAGTGACAGTGCCTGTCGTATCGAGCATTGTGAATAATCTTTACCATCTGATCAGAGTCCAGATAGGAGGAATGAGTGCATGGAAAAACTGTCATTAGATCGAGAAAAGACAAGTGGCAGCAAATAAGCAGATTCAAAAAATCATGAATTGGAAGAACTGCATTGAGAAGTCCATAGACATCGTGAAATGTGAAGGATATCTCAACCATTGGTTGTGGATCATTGAGGACCATTGATCCGATCCAAGGACTTTGTGGATTCTGATTTCAGGAATATTGTGAAGAGCGGGGTCCAGATAACCCAAAGCGTGAAGTCACGAAGTGGAGACCTGGACCATTGGATCGAGGAATGTCATGGGTCATCGATCGGATGAGAGAGGAGTTCGAAAATCAGGAAACAAAAGAAAGGAGGAAAAACATTTTTTGACATCGTGAAATGCAAAGTCCCGAAGTGCGAAGAGGAGATCTGGGCCATCGGATCACAGAGGGTCATGGATCGTTGATATGACATGGTAGATTTCAGAGTTCATGAGTTCAGACTTTGAAGAATGTAGGAGAGCTAACTCATGACATAGAGAAACACAAAGCCACGAAGCGCCTTTATGATTAGCGTGTGGTCATAGAGAGAGGTCACATTAGTGAAGAATAGGGGAAGGAGATAGCATCGCTAGGCTATACCTCAGAGATCAAGAATTGGAATAATCAAGGTGACTCACAGAAGAACATCCAATGTGCGAAGTCACGAAGCAACTTTTTGATAGGCATGTGGTCACAACCGGTGGTCACATGGGGGAAACTAGCACCCGGTGCTAGTTTGCGCAGGTAAATTTAACAAGGAGCTTCTTCGCGAGGACCTCCTATAACTGACAAAGAAGACCTCTTGCAACTGTCAGAGAAGATCAACTATAACAAAGAAGATGAAGGGTCACACTACCATAGAAGCCAAAGAATCTCAGGATAATGGCCACTGATGATGAACATGTTAGAATATTAATGAATGTGCTCATTTTACTATTGAAAATATAGCTATTGTCACCCAACCATAGGCCAAAGCCACCCTCCGAGCACCTTAACCTTGACAGAGAATTACTCCGGAAGAAAGACCTAGAATAGATAGCCAAACAAATGGTAGTGCACCATTCCTGAAGGATAGCGCACCAACAAGAGATGATTAGGTAGTCCAAACCCTAACCAAGAGATATTCCAAGGAAAATGTGATCTGCTAGCTGCAACAACTGAAATGGTATCTCTCCTCCAAACCTGTGCACAAAACTGGGCACTACAGTGCACACAAGTGTTGCTCTGCAATTCTAAGACTGTCTTGACAGAATGAAGATTGGCCTCCTGTATTTATAGTAATGCTAGCTAACTGCCTGGGCCGACTTCTTATTATGTGTATCTGTCTATTCATTATATATTATTTCTTCTAGCTGACTTCTTCTCTTGGAGGCTAATAACCTAATACAAGTTATCTTCTTGAGCCGACATGTCTTCCAGGGTTATTAGCCAACTCATTAGGGTTTCTTCTTCCTTCCTGGAATATTCTATTCTCCTCAAGTTTACACATGGAGGTAAATACATCCTGCAGCTATGATAATATCAACACTCCTTCAGTGTCATCAGTTGCATCATGTCTAGGAACCATACTCTCTCTGAGTATTCAAACATGATACTCACTCCACAGAGTGACACAAGAGCAATTCTTCTAATCTAGAAGAATAAGTGTTCTGAACCATTTTATGTCTGGGAAATCTCTGTTCATTGGTCATCCATCTAGTTGATAATCATTTTCAACACTGTTGATAGTCTTCAAGGCAATCAGAACAATATCATTCAATACAACACAACTATGTCTATCCATAGTAGTACACAACTACAATCCAGTGGTACACTACCACACCAAGTAGAACACAGGTACTTGATCAAATAGTGGAACACATCCACCACAATAGTATACATCTACTGTCTAGAGACATAGAGTCTTCATAAAAATCATTTGATATCAACCTGAACAGAAACAATGTTGTGATATAAAATGAATCATCTGGGTCATTCTTCCACTCACATATGTGAGATATTTGAAGAGAATCTTCCCTCAGAAGGTCAAACATCAATGATGATCTATCTGGACTATTCTTCTCAAGAAAGGAAAAGTAACTATCCTGATTTTTTGAGCCTGGACCATTCCCCACCCTGGGCTATTCCTCCAACACTAAACAAAGTGTAACCTAGAGAGAATGAGTCTTCCCTAAGGAATTTTTTTCCCTGATTGATGAACCCGGACCATTCCCCACCCTGGGCCATTCCTCTAGAAGTAAACAAAGTAAAACCTAGAGAGAATGAATCTTCCCTAAGGAATGACTGTCTAGACCATTTCCCATGTTAACCACAAGAGGAAATGATTGTCCCGTACCAACCTCCAAACCAGACCATTCCTCATGTTAACCACAATGAGAAATTGATGTCCAGTGAGGTGGGCCAGTATTCTTGAGTAACCCTCAAGAAGAGAGACTTCCCTAGGCCACTTCCCATGTTAAATACAATGGTAAGTCGTTGTCTATGGTACATCAACAATCTGGACCATTTTCCTAACTGGAAAATGTCTGTCCATCAGAAATCTCAATCCACATTCCGAAAGGGAAAGAATCTACTCATCCTAGACCATTTTTTGAACCAAAAAATGACTTTCCATCAATCAATAATACATGAGTTCTCCCTCCCTACATGGGATCCATCTCTTCCTTTTTCAATAAGGAAGTCTTCTACATGAGCTCCAACTTGAGTACGCAAACTATTTCATCTTGGACAGAAGATTTACCAAAATGTATTCTTATCTGCTCAGCTATGGAGATATGTATTGGAGAACCACTTTCTCCTTTCTGGATTTCATCACGGATAATGTAATGCTTGATTTCAAATGTACTTCACTCTGGAGCACTGGTTTTCTCTAAAGGATTCATGTAGCTCTGATCAATAAAGTATATCATTGTTGGAAAACTGGAACATATCCATGTGGCACTTCTTATGTCATCATCAGATATGATCTTTTGAGTAATCATATTGATACAATATCTCTGTTATAGAAAATATTCACCATGCTTCTGTTGTGCAATAGAGGTTCTCCACCAAGTTATCTTCTTCCATTTGCATACAAGGGTCTCTTTCTGGTATGCTTCAAAGTCTTGAGGTTGTTCTTCATATGCGCTTTGTTCAATTTGTCTGGAGAACAGTCTTTGCATTCATCTGATGTAGAACACCAACCCATGGATATTGTGGATGATATAAAGGTTCATGTCGAGGTATGTCTAGTTTATTGGAACAAGTAATCATCATAGTATTCTCCCTCCATCTAGGAGAACGTCTATTTCTGGATCTTGCAACGCTTTCATATATACACTGTTATTCATCACAACTTTCAGTTCATCTATTGATTTCATATCAGGTTGGTGATCTTGTGATTCTTAATACAGTGACTGATTGTTTTGGTTTCTCTTTCTTTCTTGGAATCTTCATGTTCTTCCTGATGTTTTTCTTTAGCTCTTGGGTCCATGGAGTTACTTATAGATTCCATGACCTAAATATTCCACTTCTTCCTTTCATTATAAAATCATGGATGTGGATGGACAACCAGGGATACTTTAAGGCTTTTCTTTGAAGAATATTTCTTCTAAGGTTGAACTGAACACATACTGTCTTTCATGGATGCTACCATGGATATATCCTTCATCATCTTTAGTGGATCATAGGCTTATCTCCCTCCTAATCCTTGCTTCATGTATGAGTGCATACAATCGGCTCCTTCTTTCTAATAGAGTCCATGCTTTCGTCTGCATCCTTATTGTCTTCTGCAATATATAATTGGCTCCCTTCGTCTAAAAGAGTCCACACTTTCATCTTATTGTCTTCTGTAACACGTCATAAGTCTTTCTCCAATTTCATCTTGATTGTTGACTTCTTTCTCTCTTTGCTTATAATTCTCTTCATGATTGATTCTGATTTTGACTCATCTTGTAATATCTTCCACATGATTTGTATGATCTAGCTTGTATAATGATATCAATCCTTATCTTGTTCTTCTTGGAACACATTATCTTCTAAGAGATAGGTATACAAGATATGTATAGAGACAATGCAAACAATATGTGTACAAGAACTAAGAAGAGTATTGTTACCTTAAGAAGAAGAAGTCTCTTTCATCCTGCTTGGTATTCTTTGTAGGTTCCTTTTCTTCCGCAACTGATGCTTTGTGTTTCTCATTCCTTTTATTTCTCTGGATTTGGCTTCCTCCTTGAACCAAACTTCCTTTTGTTCTTGAAATCCTTGAATCTTGCTATGAAGGCTTGATCATCATACTTCTTTTGGGGTTTCTCTTTTTCACTGATCCTGGATTCTTCTTGAGCACAACAAGTCCAAAGTTCTTCAAATGTAGGGTACTCCTTCCTTGTGTTCATGCTTACGGCAAATGCATCCCACGTCTTGGGAAGACCATTGAGTACTATGTTTACCAATTCCTTCTCTGAAATGATCTCTTCAATAGCTTGTAGTTGATCTCTTAACTAGGAGATCCTCACAAATTATGATTTTATGCTATCATCATCATTCATATTCATGTCATGGAGCTCATTCTTTAGACTCGTTATTTGTCCAATGTTTCTGATTGAGAAGAGGCTTGTTAGGGAATCGTACATATTCTTTGATGACTCAAGAAGGGAGATGTATGGTATCAAGTGGTATTTTATAGAGTCCACTATGATACTCATGGCATTGATAACACCATATTTAAACTTCTCCATAACTGCAATGTTCTGCAGTTCCTTTTCTTTTCCTTCTTCAAACTCTGGTTCCATGATCTTTCCTTTCACGATATTCAACACTTTATTCTTGTCAAGGATGAGGTCGATCCATATCTTCCATGCTCTAAAGTTATAAGCTCCATCTAACTTGTTCTCTGAATTCATAGAGTAAGTCATGGATTCTTTGACTTGGTCAACCCTAGATTTGACCAGAAGCTCAAACTTGACATCTTGGCTTGCTGAGAATATCAGGAGATGCGTTAGGCTAGAGTGCATTGATTTTTCTAGAAATTAGGTCAATCCCTTCACTTAAGGTTCATAAATGAGAGGATTATGGTTTCTGCAACTACACCTTCTAGTAACCCTAGCGACAGTTCTATGGTGACCGTTCTTGCTAGAAACCGTAGTGGCAGTTCTTCAACGAGCTCAATATCCTTACGGCTATGTTTCCTTCTAGTGGTTAGAATGAATGAAGGAGGTGTGGGGCCATAACCTATTAGAATATGAATGAATGTGATGATTTTAGCATTGACAATATCACTATTGTCACCCAACCATAGGTTGAAGCCACCCTCCAAGCACCTTAACCTTGACAGAGAATCACTTCAGAAGCAAACCCTACACTAGATAGCCAAATAAAGGGTAGTGCACCTTTCCTCAAGGATAGCGCACCAACAAGAGTTGATCAGATATTCCAAACCCTAACCAAGAGATATTCCAAGACAAACATGATCTGCCAGTTGCAGCAGCTGCAATGGCATATCTCCTCCAAACCTGCGCACAAAACAGGGCACTACAGTGCGCACAAGTGTTTCTCTGCAATTCTGAGACTGCCCTGCCAGAATGAAGACTGGCCTCCTATATTTATAGTAATGTTGGCTAACTGCCTGGGTTGACTTATTATTCTGGGTATCAGTCTATTTAGTATATATTATTTCTTCTGGATGAATTCTTCTCTTGGAGGCTAATAACCTAATACAAGTTATCTTCTTGAGACAACATGTATTCTAGGGTTATTAGCCAACTCATTAGGGTTTCTTCTTTCTTCCCAGAATATTCTATTCTCATCAGGTTTACAGCTACGATAATATCAACAAAACAAACTCAGGATAACCGCCAGAGAAGACAAAGATTTGTGTGGATTATCTCGCAAAGGACTTGGCATGATAAATACATGTAGAAAAGAGAAGAGAGAGTGCCTTTTTTATAGTTATGAATGCGGGTAGAAGGTGGTTGAGAGTAGGGATCTAAAGGGTACATAAGAGGTGCAACACATAGAATGCATATGGAGCATAGAGCATAAAATGCAGAAGAAAAGTTTAACAAATATGCAGTGGTGCATAGGAGGAGAAAGAGCAGAGCATAGAAGAAGAAGATTGCACTGGAGTCGCAGAGCATAGAAGCATAAATATGCAGAACTAGAACAGAGCATAGAATATGAAGAAGGAAGAGGAGACATCGATTTTTAATAGATCAGATCAGAGACAGATCAAGTAATTAAGTTTTGTAAGATTCAATCAGGGTGGTAGGGTGGTTCTAGGGAGGATTGCAGTCCTCTAAATTCTATTTGGTGCTAGAAGATATTCTGGGAGTTGGTGCTAGATAAACCTGGGAGTTGGTGCTTCCATCTATTTGGTGCTAGAGAAATATGAGATTTGGTTCTCTCAGCAAGTGATATCTTGCTATCAGAGGTTGTAGCTTCATATTTGAGTCAGTTCTCAAATATCGTGGTGTACATGAAAGTTGGAGCTTGATTGACATCCTAAGAAGAAGAGGTTTTCTCCCTTTATGGGTTTCCTCATGAAAATCAATGTCTCTGTATATTCTGTGTGATTGATCAAATATTGTATAGCTATGAATGTTAAGTTATCAACAACACATTAAATAATAATCTAGAAATATTTAGAAAAGAACAGGAAAAATTTCAAGTATATATATATAAATGATTTACCCCCCCCCCCTCTCAGTTATTTTTCCAACACATCATTCCCCATCCAAATTTGTTTTGATTGTAAAAAATGATCAAATATGGCACAAAAACACACTTGATGAATTTTGATCACCATCAATGCTAATCAAGGAAACAATGTAGTCATCCATTGAAAAATGGATGTAAAATATGATGTATAAGCACAGTTCTAGTTGGTTAGTTGACTAGACAACAAGACAACATGAGCCAGTCAATAAGTCTACCAAACAAAAAATGCACCAATATAATCAGTCTTTGTTAATCCAATAGTATATGCCAAGCTAGACAGTCTTTATATCCAAATATCCTATGTATTAGGCATAATAATCATAAGTACATCTCCCAACAACACAATCAATCATGGTTCGATTGGTCCTTGAAAATCTAATTCAATTCAACAAGAAGAAGATTAGTCAACAAGAAAACACATTATTTAAGTTTACACATCAACAACTTCAATTATCCCCCCCTTAAACACAATTGAAAGATTAGAGTATCAGTAATAGATCTTCATTGAAACACTAGTCAATGGAAAATAACTAGTCAAAACTCAGTCGAAAAACACATAGTTGAATGTCGTCTCTGGTCAAATCTCAGTTGACCAATATCCCAGTCGAACTATAGTTGACTGTCATGTTGGATCAATCCTTGGTCAACCATTTCAAAACAATAAATAATGAATAGGAACCATACACAATTGTACAATCGATGAGACACAATGGTATAAATGCCTCAAACATCTGGTTAGATGCACCTATGAATATTCATTAGTCCAACCACTTTTGATCTTGATAGTCAAGACTGGTCCATGGTTTTGTCTTGCACATATTGTCTGCAAAGATCAGAAAGAATCATTTTTATTTTTACAATGGTGAGGATGACAATAAGGAACATATATTTTTTCTTTCTGATTAGAAGAATATGGGTCAGTTTTGGCATGTTAGGAACAACCATTCCATTAATCGCTTCAACAATAGGTTTCTCATCTAGAAAACCATTATGAACTCCTCCTGCAACAAATAAAAATTCTCTAGCCATAAAAAGGCCAAGTGTAGGAAATGAGGAAACAAAAGTGTGTTATCCAAGACCTGTTCTTGGTGACTTCATCTCAGGCATAATAGGAACAACAATACCATGTCCATTCTTCCCAGGTCTTGCTTTGGTATAGCCCATCTTGTTGAGAAATTGGGACCCAATACATGTAGTGTGTTTTTGAAATCTAGGAGAAACGACACGATAATTATTCTTAATGTGTAAATTGATGACATATTTATTACAAATATCATGAGGCGTTGAAGAAGAAATCGGTGAGCCTGGCAGCTCAACAACAAAAATATTCTTCTCAGTGTTCTTCTCAGCATTCTTGATACAGATTATTTTCGACACGAAATGGGAGCAGAGATATAATAAAGAAATGTACAGAGATATCTCGTATATCCAATAATATAACATAAATGTATTAGAGATGCAACCATAATCACATAGATATAGTAATGCACAATTTTCTATTAATGAGCGAAAATGTACAAAGACTATAAAAAATACAGAGTGAAAGACTTGCTAGAATGGTGGCAGCTTATCTCTAAGAAGAGATGTGTATACTAATTGCATTCGCAAGAATATGATTTTACAATGAGGCTCCAAAGGAATTTTTATCATAAAGAAAATAAAAAACCTTAACCTTGGAAGATGAAAATCCAACAATTTTGTGGACCCTATTTTGGGTAGTTTGGTGTATCAATTTCTCGGGGGCGTAACTTTGGCATGCAATCTCCATTTGGGGCGCACGATATTTTCTTGGAAACGTATCGTCGAGGAGATTAATTTTTTGGGCTCAAATATATCCTTAAACAATCATTGAGAAGATCTGTCTTGAAAAACCTTCATTTAGGCCCTCAAACTGGCCCCATAAATTAAAAACTACTAAAAATAGTAAAATGCCAAAATTGACAGAAAATTGTTTTTAGTCGGTTGGAAGAGATGGGTGGCCATCGATATCCACCTACATCAATCCTCCCTCCTTAGGGAGAAATCTTATCCATTTCATTGAGTTCCCAGGGAAGAGGGGAAAACGATTGCATCTTGGTTTGCTACTTTCCTTGCTGGAGACGGTGCACTGTGGAAGGCTTTCATGAACTTGTTGTTGGCGGGGTTGAATTTGTTCAACTAGTTAGGCTACATGAGATGTCTATGTGCAAAAATAATCTTTGCACTTTGCTGCATTCTTTTCGACCTACTTCTGTTGGATAGAAGGTGCTTGGTCCAAGGTTGTAGTGGTTGAAGTATCCTTTTTTTCACATTTTGAACAGATTGTGAAGAAACTGAATTTTGTAGTATGAGATAGTACCTTGCGACATTGTTTAGGTGGGAAAGTAGTTTGAACTACCTTTGTTATCCCATAGATATGAACCCCCAGAGTAATAATGAAACTATGGGGTTGATACTCATAGATAGCATGGTGCTTCCACATATATGGCTGGCCCAAGAGAAAATCAGCTGGGAAACATCACATAATACCTCATTCTTGAAGGGTTGGATGTCATATGACAATCGACACTATTGGATGACATGAAGATATCGTCCCTGGTGAAGCCACCTGATGTTGTATGGTTTCGGGTGTGTTGTTGTTGACAATACCAATTGTTTCAAGACCTTTGTTGATATGAGGTTCTTCTGGCTTCCGCTATCAACAATAAAATGCAATGGGGTTTCCTTCACCCACATCTATGAATAAAAAAGGTGCTCCCCCTCTTAAGGATATGTGAGTTCTTCTGGTTGAATTGTTGTGGTCGTGATAATACCAGTGGGGTTTGCATCAATGATATGTCTTCTTTCAATATTTTCTAAATCATATTCTGAATCAGGGTTTGACTCATTGTCTTTGATCTCGACCACTAATGACTGTTTTGAGAGACATTCATCAATGTTGTGCTTGGGGATTTTGTGTAAATCACACCATTTTTTGATGTCCTTCTTCGTCTTTCCTCGACTGTTATTTTCCTATGGATTGGACTAGTTTTCGGGAGACTTTTTGTTAGGGTTGTCCTTATCATACTTTGGTTGTTGCAGATTCAAAGACCCAAAATTTTATTTGTTCTAGTGCTTAAATTTATGCTCGATTTTAACAACATATCGATAAGAAACAACAAGTGATGAGATGTCCAGAAAATCCATGTTAGTTTGAATGTATCTGTGTAGAGGCCCATGATATTTCAAAACCAAATGTCGTTCGGAGTCTTTGATACCTATCTTGGTGCACAAGGTATGGAAGGTATTGGTGAACTCTATAATTTCTTGGCTCCTCTCTTTCCACAATGTAGTTCATCTCATGTACTAGTTCTGATAGTTTCCAATAGGATAATATTGTTGCTTTATCGCATCCACAAAAAAAATCCCAAGTGGGCTCGACCCAATATATTCCAGACTCCTTTGTGGAAATTTTCTCCTAGTAATTTTCCCACAAATGTTTGACATGGGGAAGAGCCTTAATGTGTGCGAAGGTGATCTTTTCCCTATCACATAAATTATGAACATAGAAATAACCTTCTAGCAGATTTAACCATTTTTCTAAGGCATCTTCATCTATCTGTCCTTCAAATATGGGAATATAAAAATTAACTTGTACCTTGAAAGGTGAGGTTCCTCCAAAGTGGCCATTTCATGAATATGTGCATGTTGTTATTGGTAGGTGTTGAAGGATGTGGGAAAAAATCTCCATTATTTCGTCCCTCTGGCGCCTGATATCTTGCTCAAGCAACCGATTAATAGAATCATCTTCTCTGTCATTTTTATTTTCTTCTTCCATGGAGGGTTTCTTGGGTGTGCAAGAGATATTTTATTCAAGAGAGACAAGCTTGAGACCCAACTTTCTATACTCGGACCTCACCGGGGACATGCACTGAAAAACGATCAAGAGCAACCTGCTTTGATACCACTAATCTAGATTATTTTTGGCACAAAATAAGAGCGAAGATATAATAAATAAATGTACATATATATCTCGAATATCCAATAATATAACATAAATTTATCAGAGATGCAACCATAAAAACATAGATACAATAATACACAATTTTCTATTAATGAGCGAAAATGTACAAAGACTGTAAGAAATAGAGAGTGAAAGACTCACTAGAATGGTGGTAGCTTATCTCTGTGAATAGATGTGTCTGCTACTTACATTCACAAGAACATCATTTTAAATTGAGGCTCCAAAGGCCTTTTTATCATAAATAAAATCCAAAACCCTAACCCTAGAATATGAAAAATCAACAATTTTGTGGACCTTGTTTTGGGTAGTTTGGTGTATCAACTTCCCTAGGGCATAACTTTAGAATACGATCTTCATTTGGGGAGCACAATAGCTCGTTGGAAAGGTATTTTCAAGGAGATTCATTTTTGGGACTCAATAAAATCCTTCAACTATCATTGAAAATTGGAAAAATTGTTAGAAAATTGTTTTTAGCCAGTTGGAAGAGTTGGGTGGCCACTGATATCCACTTGGATCAATTCTTTAGTCAGTGAAATTCTTCTTCAAGTTTCTCTTTGCAATCCCTCAAGCCTTGAATAGTCTAATCCTTTATACTTAGATACAACAATATGGAATCATAATCTTCTCCCAGTTCTTGATATTCCTCAAACAAGTGGTTACTATCTTCTTTAAGAGGAGAAACTTCTTCACGAAACTCATCAACAAAGGACGAAAAATGGGAAACTTCATTTTCTAGATGGGTATTGGTCTCTTCTAGTCAAAACGTGTTATTCTTCAAGAAAACATTTTCTATATGAGAAATATATTTCACTTCCTTCTCAAGATCATTAATCAAATTAATTTTAGTGTCAAAACCATCTACCAGATTCTGAAAAATAGTCCCCATTGTCTGTTCTAGGTAAAACAAATTCCTAGATTTCTCATCAAACCGTTGTAGAACGCTGGTTTGAAAAATGGAATCCTCATATTCCAACTGGGAATGGGATGTCTCTAGTTCACTTCCCAATCATTGATTCTGAGTCTGAAACTATGCAATGACTTTTTTCTAGTCAGTGACCTTTTTGTGAACTTGGTTATGAAATTCTTCCAAAGTAATGGTCATTTTCTCACAAATATTTGTAGTTTATGAAGCACAATGAATTCATCTTCATCAAGCATGCCCATTGTTGATGGCAGGAAATATTCAAGGCACTAAATATGAAAAATAAAATGGTGTATGGGAAGTTGACCATAAAGGAAAGAAAATATTCACCAACTGACCTAAAGAAGTAGTTGATCATGCACTATATGTAAACAATACAAGTTAGAAAATTTGTATGTACCAATTGATCAATGTTGAATTCAAAATCAAATCGAAGATAATGACAAATTACTATTTGATTATGGCCATGCCAATAATCCACCTCAAAATTCGTTCTTACGATACTAGTGACTCGGCTAGGATACCTGTGAACGTTAGGGAATCCATGTGGTCGAGTGCACACAATGATGAGGTTCCCACACACTCATCTGATCAAGATGATCAAGTTGGATTGTTGATTGGTTCAAACTCTCTTCAATCAGCGTAGCTCCAACAATTCGAACCCCATGTGCAGGTGACAAGCAAGGGAGTTAGGCCAAGCCAAGGATTTGAATCTACAAGGGTTTGGTTGAGTCGATCACAACCATGATTAAAACATGCACCAATCAATGGATCCAGGTCAATTTGAGACTTATTCGATAGAAAATAAGACAAAATGGCACACTAGTTGGGTCGATCCATAATTTCAGTTAATAAGGATGTTGGACGAGAGACTATTGGTCGAGTCAAATGGATTATTTAGTTGAACAAAAGGAATTTGAATCCAATTGAAAAGATAATAATTCGAATGCTTGAATAATCAAATGGAACCAATCAGGTTGAGCCATAGCTTGTCGAGTATATGAGTTGATAAAACCTTTCTCTAGTTGGGTTGAGACACAATTGATGCATTCAACTTTTATACCAACTCATTCCACTTTTATACAAAAATATAGATCTAGGGAATAATTTAAACCCATAGACAAACTGAGATTAACCAATGTAGAGATCAATCAACTATGGAAGCTAAGGAAAACTCATGATACATAGAACATACAACGACATAGAGAGCTCACAGTAAAAACAAAATGTTTCCTTCATTTCACATCAAGCCACTATCTCATTCGCATTATTTGTGAACCCGATATCAAAGAACGATCGACTCTGATACCATGTTGGGACAGACATTTAATTGTAGAGGAGAACAAATCCAAGATTAGTTTTGGTGTCTAAAGACACTATTACACTGAAGCATGAGAACATTCCATGAGAGAGAAATTAGATCTTCCAATGATAATAAACCGATCACAAGTATCATCTATAAATAGGTTCTAATCATGGACCAAACCAAAAATATTGGGATGGAGTTGGTTGCACCTATTCATAAAAAGTGGATCTGGGATCCAAAGTGGACATGGTCAACCAATAGTTTAGCTGGTCATCGATCCAACCAATTGTTCAACCCACTTAACCAACAAAGTGAGGTTTATGATGGAACTGCATGTTACAACAATGTGAGGTAATTTTGTGCAGGGTCTTTATCATTTTAGTGAAATTTCCAAGCCATGGGAAGAACACTTTATGTTTCTTTGGTTTTGGTCTTATCAGTTTGGTGTAAGTTATAAACTGTATTTCCTTTTTGGTGTTTTTAGTTTGGTTTGTTTGAAATTCTGGTTCGGTGTTATGGATGTACTTATGGAACACAACAAGAGTCAAAATAAAAAAGGTTTTGAGAAGACATGAAGAGTTTATCCATTCCAACAATACCTCTTTGTTTTTAGTTACTACCAAGGTAAATGAAAACAAACACCTATGTGTCACTTAACATGCATCATTAATGAAAATGTTGGTTGAACATATGCAAAGGATGGATATCCTAGAGGCTAAGTGTAATAAGATGATAAATTTTATGATTAATTTTCATATAAGTTCCCTATCTATAGCTTGAACAAAAAATCTTCTGCAATTCCACTCATGTTGAAGCCCGAGAAGAAGAAATGATTCACTAGCTCAAGGAGCCAATGGATACGGAGAAACAACACTCCCCTTTCTCAAATTTCGATCATGATGAAGAAACTAATCTTCAAGTGTTTATTAAATGAATGTTTTTGTAATCACTAGTAACATTTTTTTTTTAGATTTGGGCTTTATGAAGGAAATCTAGAATGTTTTTGTTATAGTCTATAGTAATACTTATTATGTACTAACAAAGAGCTATCTTGAATAAAAATCTAAATCTCTTAAAATTTCCCTATGTATACTATTGTAGCAATAGCTAGAACCCTTTTATATTAACAAAATTTTAAAGTTTTGATTAAAAAAAGAGAGAGGAAGCAATTGGAATAGAAAATCAAGTTGTGCAACAAAATGTTAGAAAACTTATGAGATACTGAATTTTTGAACTATGATTTATTGTTTATTTTCTTTAACATCTCAATGTACATACTAAAAAGTGAAAATGAGATTACAAATTAAACAAGTATATGTTGCAAAGCAAGTTACTACATATTAAGGAGCAATATGTTAGGATATTTAGACAATTAGGAGTTAGTTAATATCAACTTGGCCTAATGTGTTTTTAGGTAAAAGTGTGTTTCTTAGTGTGTTTATTTAGTATGTATTAGTATGCATTTGTAGTATGTAATTAGACAATCACGATATATTCTAGACATAGAGTGATATGACGACTCATATTCTCCTCAATCTTAACAACTACATTGATCTATGGATTAACACTTGATTGGTCCATGATCTCTATTTAAAGAGCATAAATGGTAATTATCCAATGATCAATTGTGATAAAATGTCTTGTAAAATATTTTTCTTTTTCATTAATATATTTCCTCAAGTGGTCATGTTGGTTGGGGCCATGTACTATTTTCCTCTTTGATGATTTTAACCACGTAAAAATATTGGTGCGTTGATCTTTGATCTGGTTATGTGAGTGGTTACTAATTGTGTTTGTATTCTATGGGAATACCATGTTTTTTGAACATCGTATCAGAGTTTGTTTGAGGACTTTCTCACATTATTGATCGATATCTTGAAGTCGTCTTGCTTCATTTATTAGTTCTTCTATTTTTGTGCATTTCTAGGATGAGAGGATTCCCCCTTATGTTTGGAGTGATTATTTTATTTAGAAACTATTTTTTCATTCCACTAAAAAAGTTCATGTTTTCCCAAGAGACAACCATTTTAGTCAAATCTTGAAGTATACAGTCTAAATATACCATTTTTTATCTTTTTATACAGAGTTAATGTTTCAGTTTTCTATTTTTATTTTTTGGTTGGGACTCTTTCCAGTATGTGCATGATCTTTGTCATGCACCTTGTGTGATCTTGGAAAATAGAAATAGAGAAGAAAGTGAGTATGCAGGTTTCCACAGTTAGCCATAATGTTAGCAAGTTTTCTGGATAAAAAATGTGTAAGAAGTTTTGAAACATTCAACGTTTCAAGTGGAAACTCCAATCATCATCAAGGACAAATGAAGCTAATACATTGAATAAGAATGTTGAGGTAAGAATTTGTATAGAGATATTGGAGCTATCCGTAGAAGGGAGGGAGAAGGTAAAACTAAAAAATTGATTAAAAATTGAAATGGTCGTTGGGATTAGGTGTAAAATATTATTAAATAATAAATTTTAAAATAAAACCAATGTGATGCATATTTAGTTCTATACACCTATTTTCATCTGATGAAAATGGGTGTATAGAACTAAATATGCATAAGATGGAACTGTTGAAAGGCACACAAGGCCTAGTTAGTTTCCAAAGGATTGTCTAAATTTGAAGGAATTAACTACAATGAAACCTTTTCCCTGATAGCCAAAATGAATTCCATATGCCTTGTTCTATCCCTTATTTCCTCATTTAAATGAGAGGTCCATCAGATGAATGTTAAATCCACCTTCTTGCATGGGATTTGCAAGAAGAAATATACATGGAATAACCTCCTAGATATGTCCAGAATGTCTCCATCCTTGTTTTTCTCCTTAAGAAATCTATGTATGGTCTTATGAAAGGTCCTTGATATTGGTATTCCAAAATTGACATGTTTCTTATTGATAATATCTTTTCTATATGTCATTCTGACCCTAATGTATATACGAAGAAAGTAGGAAGCCATATCGTAATACTTGTTCTTTATGTTGATGAATTTATCTTAATTGGTAGTGACCCTAAAATTTTAACCCATGTGAAATCCATCTTTAAAAATAAATTTGAAATGACAGACTTGGGATATTTGCATTACTTCCTTGGCATCCAAGTTTTTCAAACTAATGAAGGAATTTTTCTTTCCATATATCAGTATTCCTATGAACTAGAGTCAAACTTGCTGCCACTTGTATGACTCCCAAAGTCAATTCTAGTTTGTACCATTAGTTAGTTGGTAGTGTCTTATATTTGACTCATATTCATCTTGATATTTCCTTTGTTATTGGTCATGTTTCCCAATATATGCAAACACCCCATGAGAGCCATTGGAAAGAAACAAAAATGATACTTTAGTAAGTCCAGGGTACATTTCAATTTGGGATACATTATAGTTTAGGGAGGAATCCTTTTATGGTTGGTTTCAATGATTCATATTGGGTTGGTGAGTATGATGATTGAAATTTTATAGTAGGATGTATTTTCATCCTTGGTTTTGGACCTCTTACTTCAGATTGTAAGAAACAACAAGCTATTTCTTTTTATTTAGTAGAAGTAGAGTATCGATCATCAATTAATGCAAGTCAAGAAGTCGTGTGACTTTGATGAATCCTTTTAGAGTTTGGATTCCAACAACATCAACAAACCACCATTTGGTGCAACAATTAGAGTTCCATCAAGGTCACCAAAGATCCAATTCAATATCAATGTAGAAAACACATTTCACTACACATGCACTTCATTACAAAACTCATTCATGATCGAGTTATTGAAGTGCTCTTTTCCCTATATAAGATTGAGTTGTAGACATTTTCACAAAGTCTCTTATAGAAGGGAATTTTTCCAAACTTCGATCTATGCTGGGAGTTCAAGAGGTAATCATTGAAGGATATGATCCAATTCCTCCTTACTTATCCTATTGTGTTTCCTTTGCAAATCCTTCAATCCTATCCCAATTTGTTCTTAAGGGGCGATATTAAGATATTTAGACACTTAAGAGTTAGTTAAGATAAAATTGTTCTAATGTCTCTTTAGGTAAAAGTGTATTTATTAATGTGTTTCTTTAGTATGAATTAGTATGCATTTGTAGTGATGCAATCTGATGGTCACAATATGTTCTAGACATAGAGTGATTTGATGGATCATATTCTCCTCAATCTTAATGGAAACATTGATCCATGTATTAACACCCGATTATTCCATGACATCCATTTAAAGAGAATCAAGGTTTATTTGTTGATTATTGATTGTAAGAAAATATCTTGTAAAATATTTTTCTTTTTCATTAATATATTTTCTCAGGTGGCTACGTTGGCTATGGCCATGGATTGTTTCCCTCTTTAAGTTTTTTAACCAGGTAAAAATGTTGGTGTGTTGATCTTTTATTTGGTTGTGTGAGTGGTTATTGAATGTGTTCATCTTGTGTGGAAATACCCTATTTGTCAAACACAATTTCCCCATGTACATTGTAAACAGTGGACCCTTGTTCTTCGTTGTGCATGCATTTGGGCATATGATGTTTTATTTACATTAAAAATGATGTTTCATGTTGATATATATATCAATATTTAGACATTACAAAAATGATAAAATAAGGAGTGATAAAGGAATTGATTAGGAGTGAATTGATTTGTTGTTAGGAAAATCAATGATGAAATAATTGAGTAATTTTAACAAAATTTACATGAAAATAACTGATCTTTTTAGGAACATTGAGAAGAAAATGCAATTTTTGGTTTTTATCATACATAAATTTTTATATTGTATTATATATTTTTATTTTTATTTTAATTAAGGTTTGTTAATATATTTCAATTTGCAAGAATAAAGAAGAATGGGAACTTTGTGTTCATAAAGTTGTGATACCAAATGATTTTGTGAGAGAATATTTACAGGGAAGGTGCCACCTTATTTGACCTCATCGGTCTTCCCCCTCTTGGATGTTTGGAT
Source organism: Picea engelmannii (assembly GCA_009831015.1). NCBI lineage: Eukaryota > Viridiplantae > Streptophyta > Pinopsida > Pinales > Pinaceae > Picea > Picea engelmannii. The sequence continues at coordinate 232,682 of ML783859.1, read as the reverse complement.
TCACAGATTACTCTCCACAACTTGACCCGTAACACATGCATTGATGAGTTTAGTGATGTTGTGATCTCATTTAATGAAGAGGCTACATCCTTAGTAGAGACCTTGAATCCCACACTTCCCAGTCTTAAAATGGATTATATTAATAGATAATATATGTTGCTTGACATTATAAGGAATCCTAGTAAATATTGTAATATTCTCGCTCTTTCTGATCCCTTCATGCTTGAATAATTTTTGGGGAATTTATGTACATAGATTGCTAAATTTTTATAAATTAATGTGTGGAAGGATTTTAATAAGTGAGGAGAGATTGTTGTAGAAGGGTCTTGCTAGAGACAACTATACTATGAAACCCCATGACTCCCCTCTTCCCCTTCCATCGAAATACATGTTATGGGATTATTTCCATCTGACAAGGAAACCTTACAATATCCTTGCCAAAGTCATATTCTCACAGGGTTTTTCAATTCTACAACTGTGGACAATTAATTCAAATGAAGAATTTGTTATACATAAGTAAATACTAAATAAGATTCCCATTGATGATGGGGAATTTCATCCAATAAAACTGTCATGAATGTAATTTAGGGAAGTGAGAAAAAATCAATCATGCATATACATAATCTTGATGCACCACATTAATACTATATAATTTTGTTAGTTGGAATTTATCTATATACACTTACATATTTTCCTATCATAGTCCAATATATGTTCCAAATAAAACAATAATAATCTAATATATGATCTTTCAACAAGTGGATTTTGTATTATATAAATCAAGTTTCAAAAAATTAAAGTTCAAAATTGGAAAACTTAGAATGGATGAAGATTAAATATATGGTTGTTATGTTGTCCATCCATATGTTTTTATACCCATCCAACTTTCCAAATGAAAATTGTCCATCTATCTATTTGCATGTCTATCCACCTTTTCAAATGCATGTCGCATTTCTTTGTTAACATTCCCCCAAGGTCTTCATCACCTCTGAGGTGTGCCTGGGTAGGTCAAGGGTTTGAATCAATGTGATCTTGATGAGTAATAGTTGAAGAGCTTTGTGTTTCTTGTTATTCTCTTTTTTGTGCATGTAATCATTCTCTTGGTCATCATTTTGACTCTCTGTGGTCTAGTTTCCATGATTGCAGGTATTAGGAGGCATGAGGTTTATGAGCCTCTAGATAATTCCAACCACAAGGAAATGGTATTCATCAAGACCAAGCGCTAGGGGTTTCAATCACATGTTTTCTTTGTTTTAAACGTGATAATGAGAATGAATTCCAATAAGAGGATCGTTAATAATTCTAAGTAGCTCACACATTTTACTGATCCAATTATTAATATGTGAATATATTTAGTAGCAGTAGTTGTGGCTTTCCATATCTTGTAAGGCTACTTATAACATAAAAGGTGGGATATGGGACTAAGAATGTAGTGGTGATAATTTAGGGACTAGAGGTGATAGTAGGATGGCTATCTATGTATGCTTAGCGGTGTCATTTCCTTCTCCATTCAAAAATGAGTTAAGAGTGAACAAAAGTTCTTAGACAATAGTATGATTAGCTAACAAAAATGAATAATATTTGGGTCATAGGAATGCATGATTGTATAATATTTTTTTGTTAGTTTACATGTTTTTTTGATATTATTTGACTCTTTCTATTAGAGGGACACATGGAGGGAGGAAAGGTATTAACCACAACACTACTCAAATGCTCGTTTCATCTGCATAAATATTCCCTACTGGTTAGATCACATAGTTTATTTTATAAAGAAATAAGTTCCCCTTGAGTAATGAACATAGTTACAAACTTAATGAGAAGTGTGGCCTTAAAATGAGAACTTTGGCCCAAAAAATCCATATTTTAGGGTCAAAAACACCAAAATCAACCCTGGATCACCAAATGTGTTTCAAAAGAGTGCTTCGACAAGAGGAAAACCTCGTGAAAGTAGTAAAGAATAGAGGAAATATTCTACTATATATTCAAATGATTGAGGAGATAAATAACATTACAAAAGGGTAATTGAAAGGTCAAACATTGTTCTTGTATCTGCAAAAAGGAAAAGAGAATTAGTTTAGAAAGAAGGCCCGAAGGTACCTGAAGTTGAACTTAGTCCCAAAGATATGGAAGTTGATGATATAATAGAAGCGCCCAGTTGGGTTGAACATAAAATGATTGATAGTATAACTATAGAAGAATAATTGGATTCTTAGGAGATAAAGGTATTTGAGGAAGAATCTATCACCTTGCATCACATGTCCTACAAAACAAATTCTAAGAAATTGTTAACTAAAAAGTCAATTTGAAAAATAAAACAATTTCTGAAAAATGGAAATTAGAAATTGATTTTCAAAGGGTAAAACCCTAAAAAGTCATGGAATTTCATGAAACAACTCACGAATATTTGAAGTATTCCATTGGTGAGATAGAGAAGGAAAACCTTATTCTAAAATAAAAAGTGAAAGAATTGGAAAACACTCTGCTTCCAAGACCCTTGTTTATCGAGCCCATTGTTGTTATACAACCACTCTACAGTATAAAGGATGTACCAAAAGAAGCTCCAAATTAAAAGGTTCATCAATCCTATTGATATCTATTAGAAAATATATTCAAGATAATATTCAGAAAATGATATCTTCCTCAAGATATGAGAATTAGCAACAAGTTTAACTACTCTTTCGACCAATATTTCACATTTTAGAGAGTATCTCCAAAAGGACCTAGAAAATGATAAGAGTTTTTATAAAGAAGTTATGGGTACATTTTTGGAAAAAATATTAAGTTTAAATTATGTTCATAGAAGAGAGAAAAACCTTCCTTCTAAGGCTCAATTGAAAAAAATAAATGCATGTTGGCTGAAAACGATTAAATGTTTGTGGGAAATGTTTTATGAATGTGAGATCATCAATACCAAAAGAAGTGATCTATTCCTAAATCTTGTTGATCTAACCAAAGAACTAGAGGGACCACATTTAATCATGGATTCAATACTCCTTTCAAAATATCAATTACAAGAATAGCTGGAGGCCCTAAATATTTCATGGGCTAGTGAGTTTAATGAATCAACTAAATATTTCAAAGAATAAGAAGAGAAGTGGTTCATATGGTATGTAAATAAAAAATAATATATTGACGATACACTTCACCAATTGAGCTTTGATCTTAAAGATATGGAAAATGAATTGTTCGAAACCAAGACCATGTAAGAAATAATGGTTTCTTCCATGTGGGTGTATATTGAATATTGGCTAAAGAATTCTTTGGTTAAGATAACTGAGATAGATCATCAAGAAGTCGTTAATACCATTAAACCACCTCCAATCCAGTAAATAAGATATCAACAAGAAAATAATGCTCCTCTAATATTCCATCATAGTAAGTAAACTAGTCATATTGTTAGACCTTCAATTGTCTTCCTTTCTCAGTTAGAAATCATTCAACCTTTTCTTTTCATGATATGTGAATACCAAAGGTCGATTTACTAACTTTATTTTCCCCCTTTCTTCCAGGTCTTTTTATTTATTGGTCCATAATATCCCCATCCTAGTCCATTTAGGATGAATGAATTTACTTTCAATTATTATAAACGTTTTGTAACGTCCCCCAGCCCAACCGAGGGAAATTACGGTGTGAAATAAACAAAAAAATAATTTTTTTGATAACTAAATTAATTCATTTACAGTTAACTCATTTCCTTTGGCTTTCAGCTATGAATTAAAACAATTTTAGCTATTGTGTACAACCATAAAATAGAAGAATCTACAACATGTTAATAATCAACATGAAATGCAGCTAAACAACTCATCACAACAACATATAAATCACTTCCAAATACACAAAGTTCATGCACAACAATTAAACACATAATTTAACAGAACAACAAGATAAAACACTTATATTTTCACAACAGTTGTGCAACCAACTTCTTGGGACAGATGTTCCACCCAACCATAGAGTGAACATTCCAAATATCAATAGCCAGTCACCCCCAAGCTGAGGCTTGCAATCCACAAAAGAGGGTGGTATTTCATAGTCCACTCACAGTTCATAAAAATCTCAAGCCAACTGATATTCTCCTACAAATGTCCTGATTTTCCACCATATCTCTTCCTCTTGACCTGTCCAACCCAAGGGATGTAGCTCTTCATTGATCTTAGTCCCTCGGGAATCCCATTCATTTATCATGGTCTCTCTAGAACATAAAACTAGGAATCTCTTAGCTGGGAACTCAAGGGAAATTGCTGCTAGGAAAACTATCATCAAACCAACAAAAAACACTTGGTGTTTTAGTGCAACTCACATAGGAGTTCACTCTTTAGGCCTGACTACCTATCTCTTCAATTTCCTTCTCCAATTCACTCCAATTACGCTCCATATTGCTCTAGAATTATCCCTCCATGGTTGCAGAGGCTCCAAGCTCTATTTCTTGCTCTTTGCCTGCTTGTCATGCACACAAACTCCTTGTGTAAAATTGTTTTCCCAACCCATACAAATTTCCTCTCTTTGGATTGCCTTTCTTTACTCACACTCTTTCCCAAGCTGATTGTACTCAACCAACATGTTCCCAATAAATTTTGGACATGACCACTCACACCCACCCTCTTACATGTATTCAATGATCGGATTTGGGAACACTCAATCAAAAATTGGAAGGTTCATATACAATTACAAAAATTTAGGAAAATGGGTTAAATTAATATACATGGGTATTTTCCCCTTAGACCACTCTTGGCCATTATACTAGAAACTCCCCCCTCTTGTGGATTAGTTCATCCCCCATATCTTGTCCATGTCCCCTTAGAAACTGACATCATATTTTATTATTAAAGCATTGAAATACAATTCACATATTACATCGCTTTGGTCGTAGCCACACATTATATCTACATAAGAATTAATTAAACTTGGGATTATAGTGGGGATGTTACATTCCCCCTCCTATACAATTGTGCGCCATCCTTGGTGCACTCTATGCTGATATACATATATATTCAAATTTACATCACAATACTTAGAAATGAAAATTCTGCAATTTAACTGCTCCGACAATGGCTCCAACCATAATATCATGTTCCTCTCAATTCATCGACCCAAGGAATGCACCATTTGTTTATCATGGATAACCCAAGGGATGTACCATCCATTTATCAGGGATAACCCAAGGGATGTACCATATCTTTATCAAGGATAACCTAATGAATGATCCATTCTTTTATCAAGGTCCCCAACACAGTTGGCTAGGACTCTGAGATGTGGTAGTGGGATTTTCACTGCTCAAAATGGAGTCTTGCATTATGTTTTCTTCAAAACTATAAAACAATTGTGGGTATTATGCCCACATGTTTTCTTCATTCTCCCATGTAGCATCTCCAATACCGTATTAAGTCCATTGAAACTTTACCAACCCTATGGATTTGTTCCTGAGAACTTTGACTTTCTATTCCGGGATGCATGCTAGTTCCACCCGGAAATCCCCTTCGTGCTCCACCTAGATCAAATTCCAATCAATTAGGTGGTTAGGATCAATAAAATATTTCTTTAACAATGACACATGAAATACATTATGCACTCTCATGGATGCATGAAATTCTAACATGTATGCAACTGGCCCTATCTTTTCTATTATTTCGAAAGGTCCACAATATCTTGTTGCCAACTTCGGGAAACTTCCTAATATTATCGAGATTCTCTTTTCCTTTAATTTTAAGAACAGATTTTCTCCCACTTTAAAATCTATGAAAACTCTGTTCTTTTTTGCACAAATTGTCTTCCTATCCTGGGAAGCCTTTAAATTATGTTTCTTCTTTTCCGTCTAATATTCCATTTATTTTAAAAATTATGGCCCAACAACTGCTTTTTTTGTTGTATTATCCCAACTCACCAGAGTGTTATATTTCTTGCCATAAAATGCTTCAAACAAGCTCATTTTTAATGAGGCATGATACCCATTATTGTAGGAAAATTCAACTAAATGAATATAATCTTCCTACTTTGATGGTTGATCCATCACATACATTCTAAGCATGTCCTCAATTATTTTGTTAGTCCTTTCTGTATACCCATATGACTCTGGATGATATGTTGTACTAAGATTTAAATTTTTCCCAAATCCCTAGAACAAACCCTTCCAAAAAATTGATGTGAACTTTGGATATCTATCTGAAACTATTTCCTTAGGCACTCCATGTAGCATAGAAAATTATTGCTTGTAGATATCTGTAATATTTGTTGTTTCCTTGTGTGTAGTATTTACTAGAATAAAATGTGCTTCTTTAGTCAATTTATCCACCACCACCATGATGGAATCATGTTGCTTCATTTTTCGAGGTAGCTTTGTAATAGAATAAATGGTAAGTACTTCCAACTTCCATTCTGGAATGAGAAATGGTTGTAGAAAACATGTTGGGTGTCTATGTTATGTCTTTACTTTTTGGAATTCTAGACATATGTCTATGTAATTAGCCACTTCCTTCTTCATTCTCGACCAAAAGTATTGGATTCTTACTATTGCAATTATTTTTTGATATCATCGGTTCCCTACATATGGCACATTATGCATTTCTTCTTTTAACTCATAATAACTAAATTTATGGTAAAAATTACCCTACTGTAATGCTTCTTTTATTTTCACATAGTGTTGATCTGAATTTTCTACTGCAACAATTTTGTCTTTCATATATGTCCTGTACATGATGATGGCTACAATATGCACTTCATGAGCTCTCCTAATGAGTACATTTGCCACTTTATTTTCCTTTCCATGTATGTGCTTAATTTTGATGTCATATTCACTCAAGTTTGCCTAGCATTTAGTGTTGGTTTTCCAAACAAATGCTTCAGACCACAATGGTCTATCCTTAGCTCGCATTTCTTACCCATAAGGTAATTCCTTCACATTTTCAATGCATGTGCAATTGCTACTAACTCTAGATCATGGGTAAAATAATTTTTTTCATTCTCTTTTAATTTTTGGACTCATAGCATACCACATGGTCCCTTTGACTGAGAACTCCATCGAGTCCTTCCTTACATGCATTGATGCACACAAACAAATCTTCCCTTGGATCTGCAGTCTTCAATATTGATGCACTTGTCAATATTCCCTTCAACTATTGAAAACTGTCTTCACACTTGGAAGTCATAAAGAATGTGACAGAGGTCATATCATTCATGGGTCTTGCTGGTTATTACCAAAGATTCATAAAATATTTTTCAAATATTGCAAGTCTAATAATTTATTTGCAAAAGAAGGGATCCATCCTTTAATGGCCTCTATTTTCTCAGGATCAACTTATATCCCTGCTACTAATATTATATGCCCCAAGTAGTGAATCTTCTTTTGATAAAAGATGCACTTACTTATCTTAGCATATAATCTATGCTCTCTTAAAACTTGCAACACTATTCTTAAATATTGCTCATGTTCCTCTTCTGATTTAGAATAGACAAGTATATCATCTAAGAACAAAATCAAAAACTTGTCTAGGTACTCCCTAAACACTCCATTGATCAAACACATTAATATTGTTGGGGCATTTGATATGCCAAATGGCACTACCATGAATTTATAATGCCCATATCGTTTACTGAATGTTGTCTTGCTAATGTCTTATTCCTTTATCCTCACTTGATTATAGCATGACCTCAAGTCAATATTCAAAATGATTCTCACACCTTTCAAATGATCAAACAAATAATAAATTATGGGAAAAGGATACTTATTCTTTATGGTAACCTTATTAATCTTCCTAAAATCAATACAAAACCTTAAGGTTCCATCCTTATTCAAAACATTATTCAGAGCTCCCCAATGTGACAAACTTGGGTGTATATACTTCTTATTCAAAAGTTATTCAAGCGACATATGAAACTCTTTTAGTTATGGTGTGCCCATTATGTAAGGTGTGTTAGACACCGGGGCTGCTCTTGGCACCAAATAAATAGAGAAATCAATGCCTCTCTTTGGTGGAAATCCTGGAATTTCTCTAAAAACATCTTCAAAATCCATCAAGACTGGATGGTCTTTAATGCTTGCCACTTTGTCTTTTTCTACCTCCTCCACATGGGATGCAAACATTTGACATCCCTTCCTGAAAATCTTCTTCAATTGCATAGATAAAATCTCTCTAACAACTACAACTCTTGGAGTGCCTTAAATATTCCCTTTCTTCCCTTCCTCATCAAGACATGTGATTGTCTTGTTCTAACAATCTAAGACACCAGCATTTTTTTCCAACCAATCCATGCCAATTATAAATTCATATGAACCCAATGGTATTATGTTCACATCTACCTTTGTGTGAAGTCCATTCATGTCTATCGGGAAATCTTTAACCAACTTATTGATTTTCCTCTTAGACCCTGTGTCTAACTGAACCAACGAAGATTTTGTATGCTTACTTCTTTGCAAGTGAAATATTTCAAAAATGATAGCATTTATGTAACTATGGATATCTCCATAATCAATCAAAATTGTTATGGGTTGGTTGTCAATCTTACCTTCCACTTCGATCATGGGGGATTGATAATATTCATGCTTGTTGTCCAAGGATGCATAAATCCTTGGCATTATTCCTCCCATGTATTTCACGATTTCATCCTCCTGAATGTTTTGGAAAGTCCTCATTATTTCTCCTTTGTGAGGGAAGTCCCTATATAATTGATTTCCCTCACATCCCCAACATTGAAAAGGTTGCTTCCTTGGCCTTTTCCCAAATGAATCTGCATTATTTTCCTCATTTTGGCTTGCCTGGCCTTGTTTATTTTCTTGGGAGTTATTTCTGAAAAAGGGTGGCTTAAAACCTTTCTTCCTTTCATCCTTTTTCCCTTTCATATTGTTATTCCAAGCCTTTTGGAACACTAGCCTTCCTTTTATTTTCTCATAAAGGTTCCTTGTTCTTCTTATGGTTTCCTTCAAAGTCTTGGGATTATCATATTAAATGTTTTCACTATAGGAGGGTAACCCTCTTAGAAACCGTTGGATTTTGACTTTATCATCTTTTATGAAGTCAACATACTTTAACAATTCAAATAAACGCTTCTCATATTCCTCCATCATCATGGTTCTCAACTTGAGTTCAAAGAACTCTTTCATTTTTCTTTCATAATAATGGTTGGACAAATATTTCTCTTGTAAATATCTTTTGAACTGCCTCCATGACATCCTCTTATCATCAAGGTTCTTGGATTGCTTAAGTTTATCCCACCACATGGTTTCCTTTCCTTTCAAGTAGTATGTTGCAATTATAGCTTCTACCCGAGAGGGGTAATCATGGAGCTAGAAATATTTATTCATTTCCAATAGCAAAGCCTCGGCCTCTTCACCCTTTCAATGTTCACCATTGAAAGAAGATGGCTTAATTTTCCTAAGTTCACCCTGCAAGATGTATTCTTCAGGCCTTCTTCTTTTCCTCCAAATAGGAGACACACTTGGGATGCTTCCTAGCCATGAGCTTGCAATACTTGTTATAGTGTACTTCCTTGGAGAATGATGGTGTCTTCTCACACTTATTGAATCCCTATCATTTCCATGATCATCCCTTTTGTTATCGGATATAGATGTTGATAATTGTTTAACACTAGCTTCTTGCTTGGTGCCAGAATATGTGTTAACTTTCTTATGCAATATGTTCAAGATATGAAGTATCTCTTCCTGAGCCTTCATAATCCTTTCATTATCATCTCTATAACTCTACACTTATGAAATATTCTCATAGTGACATGCTCTCTCCTATCTCTTCTTCCATATGACTCTGTCTCAGCATTTCCGATGCTGAAATATAGACCTATGATATCTTCCTCATGGTTTTAATATCCTTTATCATATTCCATAACTCTAGTGCTCATATAAGAACTAAAGTTTCTTTTTGTACCTCTAATTCTACAAGAAATGTGAAGGTACTAATTATTGTTAGAACATGTATATTATCAAACATTTCATTAGTTAGCATACATGTTGTTTCCTCATCAATTTATGAAGGATAGATTGCATCAATTCACACTATGATTCCCTATATCCATTCCTCTCTGAAATATATTTCCAATGGTTGTACTCATGCATCGATCTGAATTCTGAGTGAAAAGTTACAACAATTACATGATGCAATTCCACTCTTTTTACTGCTACATAAAACTATTTATTAATTTATGAGAAATTTAATTGCCCAAATCAAAATTCTTGGTTGGAAAATGTATTATACTCCTCAACACCTTTCCAAATACTATTTTTTTTCTCAAATACGAGCTTCGAGTTGAGAGTTATTGTCCAAAAAAGTTTAGGTTGTTTTACTCAATTTACCCATGTATGCTACATGTGTTTTATTTCTCTTCTTGCACATTTTCAGGTACCGATAACAAAAATATGACTCCACCACTAGATTATATGGGTTATAATATTTCCATCGACTACTTATGTTCCCCCCCAAAACTTATAAGAATAGAGTTATTCCCTCTGGAAGTAATACTAGTACCAAAATTTTCCCTGTTGATCTCAAATAACGATGAACAACAACTATTGATCTAACCTTGTTTGAAATCGACGAGTGGAATCATCCTTTGGTTTCATAAATCATTTTTCCCCAACTTCTGATGTGACCATCGACCATCAATGCAACTCCTCGATGACCGAATTGCACCCAAATCAAAACCAATTGACCTAGCCATTGGTTATTGACTTTCAGTGACCTTTGTTGGTGAATGGAACTCTCAACAACTTTGGCCAATGCTCGACCATCGGCCCATCAATAATAGATGATCCCCAATGGTTGTCAAATATGCTTTCCCAAATTGGTCGATTTGACCATCGACCATTGGCCACTTATGTTGGCTAATGTGGCATGCCACTTGGATGTTGACATGGCATGACACATCATCCTGAGGTGTCAACTTGGGTGATGTGGCATGATATTTTTGGATCATGTTGTCATTGATGTCAAAGGATTGATGTCAAGGGACTGATGTTGATATCAAAGGGTTGATATGAAAGGATTGATGTCAAAAGATTGATTTCAAAGGATTGATGTCAAAGGAACAATGTCTCTTGTCATATGATATTGATGGATCATGTATTTTCCTTGATTTCAATGGATTGATGTCAAGAGTAGTCATAGTCGTATGAGATATTGATGTCATATTATGTCATGCAAAGATGAATATAGATCAATGAGTTGTCATTGATATATGATGCATAGTTGGATTGATGTAAAGATGACTCATCATTGTCTTGTCATGGTTGATAGGGAGTACAAATGGATGAACTCCAAAGTGGTCCCCTTATGGTGAAATCTATCATGGGAAGATGCTTTGCGATTGCATTACCCTAGCAGTATGGTTAGAGAACCCATTCTTTACTATGGAATAATGAAATAAAATTCAGTGAATTTGTTAGTGAAACTATCCTATATGGATGGTGCTTGTCATACCATTTCCGATGGTATGTGGAACGTCACATAAGTCCTCACGGTTTGAGAGTTATGGCCTTACGAAGTTGGAGGACCCTCATATGATGTCTAGAAGCCCCAAAAGGTCAAAGAAGTCAAAAGTTCTTACAAAGAAGAAATTATTTAAATAATAGAGTGAAGCAATAAATTCAAAGAGGATTATTTAAATAATAAAGTAAATGGAGAACTTTCTAATCATGGAAAGTACTTATAATAAGGTTAACCCTAAAATGAGGAGAGTGGGTTAAGTGGTCAAATGGCTAATGGATATATGGACAAGTGGAAAATTGGGAAAAGTTGAACATAGGTGACTGTGTGGACAAAGTGGCCAAGAAGATGCTTCTAAGGAAGTTACTTGGAGAGCATAAATAAGAGGCAAGGGGTCTCTTGTAAACATATCTCTTGAGCATATATTGAAGATCTATTCTAATAGAGAGATTGACTGGAGGATCTCATGGATGCATCAAACTTTCCATAAGTCTGATATCTTGACAACGAAAGTTTCAGAATTTCGGAAACCCTAGTTTCTGAAGGAGTACGCAAACAATAGTGGGCCAGAGCGCGTAGATACGTGGGTTGCAGTGAGCTAGAGTGCGTACTCATGTGGGCTGAATGAAGTTAGAGCACGTATAGTTGGATGGAAGTCATGAAGACTTGATTGTAAGCTAGTGTCGGGCTATTGAAGTCTAAAGAAAGTTCCAGATCTGCATTCTATGGGCTCATATATTCCATAGAAACTCTGGTATGGTTACATAGTTTTCTTGATGGATACTCTTTCCTTTTGTATGGTGAATGCTTAAGGCATTCTTGGTATGGCTGTTGTGATATGGTTATGTTGGTTGATTGATAGAGTGAGAAACACTATTATGGTTCAGTACTAATATGATTTCCATTATATATTGGTTTCTTATACATGATTAAGTAGCATTCATGTTGTATGGTTGGGGAGCATGAGTAATTTGTTGGAGAGCATAGATGTGTTGTGATTGGTTATGGTTTAGATTGGACAGTGAAAGATAGAAGTGTATGTGACTGAAGGCTGTAGAGGATATGATTTTTTCATGGAGAGAAAAACCTAATTGTTTAGAAGGAATACGTAGGTTGTAGTACAGACATGCCACGTACATATGTGAGATGTACTACTAGTAGGGCCCGTACATACGCATGTTGCACTACTGACAAGTCACATAGATGTTGAAAGATCAATATCTATTGAGGATTGATTCCTCTTCTCAGTTGGTGTTGAGTCTTTCATTGTAGAGTTGGTTCTCTTGGACATTTTTAAATATATTCATTTGTTGTTGATAACCCAAGGATTGTAGTCCGTAATAAAAAGAGAATTGTACATACATCTTTTGTTCTTTGTCTTCCATGTGGTGATGACTTATTGATGATATATGTTGCTGATATATGTTCACATATAACTAGTTATAAATGGCAGTAATAAGTGATGAGTAATTTGTGATTGCTAATTAAAGAGTTTGTGAAGGGAATTGTTGAAAAAGAGCCCTGCACTGATTCACCCCCCTCCTCTGAGTTTGGTCAGTATGTCCAACAATTGGTATCAGAGCATGCCTTCACTATAAGCCTTAATAAGCTCAGAGGATCCATGGACACACAAATGGATGATGAAGTTCCAATCCTTGATGAGGAAAATTATTCTACATGGAGAATAGAAATGAAAGTGCATTTGAAGGAAATAGGAGCAGGTGTTTGGAAATCATCTCTTGGTGGACCAGTTCCTTTGAAGAACAAGTCAAAGTTTGCATCTCAAAGGGAAGTAAAGAAGAATGATGCATTATCTCTCAAGACCATTCTTAGTGGACTCTCAAGTTCTATCAAAGAGAGAATGGGACAATGCACTTCCACCAAGGATATATGACTAAAGCTAGAGAAGACATACCAAAGAAAAAAGGAATACCTTGAAGACAATTCCATCAAGATATCAGTGAAGGTAAAGAATCTCCAAAATCCCCTGATTGCAATATTTTAAAAAATGATGATGTTGAATATTTCTCTACAAGTGAAGAAGAAAATATAGAAATGGTTTGTGTAGAGTTAGATGATAGTTATCCCATGGAATAAGTAGAATAAGAACTATTAGAGCTTAAAAAGAAAGTTGAATGGGGTCTATTTTAATACAACTATGACCATTGCTACAAAGAATATAGCTATCTTTCTGAGAACACTAAAAAGTTTCTTAAAAAGAATCAAAGGCATATCTTGAAGTTAAAGGAAATGCTCAAGGAACAAGAAGAAAATAGAAAGACTCAATTAGAAGAAAATGTCTCAACTTGAACTTAAAGAAGAGTGAACAACTAGAGTTCGAGTTGAGTTAAGGATGATATAGTTGAGACACTTGATTGATTAAGATACATAGTTGTGGAACTTGGTTCTTGGTAGATGTATATCATGAGTGATATGACACTTGTTTGAGATGCATGGTTGGAATTTTGGTAGAATCATATGGTTGATACATCCCATTGATGATTTGATGTGTATGGTTGATGTACATGAATGTTGTGCATGATTGGCACATTGTATAACACATAATGTACTTGGTTGATAATTTTTTCATGATTCTTTATTCATTGTTGACATATATTTTGGCTTCATGATGTATGGTATGGCACGAGTTTTATGCATGGACAGGTCCAAGGATCATCATAGAAAGAGCGATTGATCTATGTTATGGTTGAGAAGTACCATTTGTAGTAGAATAATATTGCAGTGGTATCATATTTTTCATATTGGAGAGAATATAGGGGGAGACATACCCATAGGTGGAGTCATTCTTCTTCCCATGATTCCAGGAGGAGAGATTTATCAAATGCAAAGATAAATTCTGGGAAAAAGAACCCTATAATTGGAGAAAGAGTAGAGAGGCATGGTTCCAAGGGGAGCGATGGTCACAGGAGGAGCATGAGTGATATCCCTTGTTCAAAAGGGGAGAGATTATTCAGAGGAAGATCAAAGGAATTTAGGTAGGGGGAGTAGCCCCAGGGAGACTTCAGTCAGGGGGAGCATCTCCAAGGAGAGAAATGCCCTTTTCCATTGATGTAAAAGGGGGATATTTAGTCACATTGATGTGATTGAGATGACTATTGATGTAGATAAATGGATTTTCTACATGTTTCCATCAATGATTGGTGTTCACATCAATGTTGGTATTTCCATCAATGCCAAAGGGGGATATAGTTGGATCTTGTTGTCATTGATGTCAAAGGATTGATGTCAAGGGATTGATGTTGATATCAAAGGGTTAATATCAAAGGATTAATGTCATAAGATTGATGTCAAAGGATTGATGTCAAAGGAACAATGCATCTTGTCATAGTATATTGATGGATCATGTATTGTCCTTGATGTCAATGGATCGATATCAAGAGGAGTCATATTCATATGAGATCTTGATGTTGTATGATGTCATGCATAGATGAAGATAGATCAATGAGTTGTCATTGATATATGATGCATAGTTGGATTGATTTAAAGATGACTCATCATTGTCTTGTCATGGTTGATAGGGATTACAAATGGATGAACTCCAAAGTGTTCCCCTTATGGTGAAATCCCTCATGGGAAGATGCTTTGCAGTTGATTTATCCTAGTAGTATAGTTAGATAACCCATGCTTTGGTGTGGAATAATGAGATGAAATTCAGTGAATTTTTCCATGGAACTATACTATATGGATAGTGCTTGTCATACCATTTTCGGTGTTATGTGGAACATCACACAACTCATCACGGTTTGAAAGTTATGGCCTTACGAAGTTGGAGGACCCTCATATGATGGCTAGAATCCCCAAAAGGTCAAAGAAGTCAAAAGTGCTTACAAAGAAGAAATTATTTAAATAATAGAGTGAAGTGATAAAGTCAAAGAAGATTATTTAAATAATAAAGTAAATGGAAAAACTTCTAATTATGGAAAGTAGTTATAAGAAGTTTAACTCTAAAATGAGGAAAGTGGGTTAATTGGTAAAGTGGCTAATGGATATATGGACAAGTAGAAAATTGGGAAAAGTTGGACATATGTGATTATGTGGAAAAGGTGGCTATGTGGACAAAGTGGCCAAGAAGATGCTTCTAAGGAAGCTAATTGGAGAGTATAAATAATAGGCAAAGGGTATCTTGTAACATATATCTTGAGCACATATTGAAGATCTATTCTAAGAGAGAGATTGACTGGAGGATCTCATGGATGCATCAAATTTTCTGTAAGTCTGAGATATGGACGATGAATGTTTTGGAAGTCCAAAAACCCTAGTTTCGGAAGTTTAGAAATCCTAGTTTCTGAAGAAGTACGTGAGCAACAGTGGGCCAGAGCGCGTACATACGTGGGCTGCAGTGAGTGAGAGCACATACACACATGAGCTAAAGGAAGCCAGAGCACGTACAGTTGGATGGAAGTCATGAATACTTGAGTGTAAGTTGGTGCCAAGCTCTTGAAGGTTAAAACAAGTTCCATATTTGCATTCTATGGTCTCAGATTTTCCATAGGAACTCTAGTATGGTGACTGTTAAAGTCATTCTTGGTATGGCTGTTGTGATATGGTTATGTCGGTTGATTGATAGAGTGAAAAACACTCTTATGGATTAGTATTGATATGATTGGAACAATATACTGGTTTCTTATACATGATTAAGTAGCATTCATATTGTATGGTTGGGGAGCATGAGTAAGTTGTTGGTGTTGGCACAGGGGCAGACCCAGGGTTCAATGCTACAACAACATACCAACAAAACCCTAACTACTGGACCTTTCGACAACACATGCGAAGCATATGAAGTCTCACTCGAGGTAGAGGCAAGGGTGGTTGTAGGACTCTAGTGTTTGCAACCTTAGCTGGGACAGGGTTCTGTGATTGTAACACCTTGACAAAGAAATTAACAATATAGTTCATCAATGTTTAACCAGTATCTACTTCGCAAGTAAAACCCTAATTATATACCATCACAATACTCAACCAGATCTAGCATCTAACAACACTTAGCATGACGAAACAGACTAGATATGGCATATTCAAGCACTAAGAACATTCACACAAGTCAGATACAACATTTACTCTCACTATTAGTCACAAAGAAACAACAAATATACCTATCATTCATCTATATCAAATAACTAAGAAAGTAAATACATAAACACATCAACACATCACACAAAGAATTCACAACACAGGATGTACGTGGTTCACCCCCACCCTGGGGCTACGCCCACCAACTCTTCATCTTCTTTATTATCTTTCTTCAATATTCTTACATGCATAGAGCCTTCAGATCAACTTCGCAGAGGATAGGATATCTGCACACTCTTCGCTAGATCCTCCATTCCTTGAGTTATAGCACAAAGCCTTCTATAGTCTCTTACAATCACTTGCACTTATCTCTGCAAGTTTCAGACAGTATGCATGATGTAATTACAACCATTACTTGCACTTAGCACAACTTACAACTCTTCGATCACATATATTGAACTACTTCCTACATTGCCTAGCTTTCTATTTATACATTACAAAATCAAGCCTAAACATGGGTAAACCCATGGGCCGACATTCCCAAACTCGTTACATAATCCCAAATCCCAAAAATCCCTAAAAGGGGGTCGATATCTTGCAATATCTGCTTCGTCTTATGCTCCACCTTCGACAGCCTATCAAAGTCCCAAAAATAGGTCAAACATGACCAAGGGTCCTCAAAACTTGGTCAAGGGCCAACAAGCCCCCAACACTCACATGTGACTCATCCCGAGTCACTCTGATTCAATGAACTCTTGAATAATAGTTGTTCCAAGACCTCCTATTCGACAAACTCTTGAATAATAGCTTCATTGACATGTCCCTCTTGGTGTTGTTCTATTGTAGTGACGACTTGTTCTAGTTCTGCTCCTCGGCCTTCAATTTATATGAACAATTGGCAAGACTCATCATGTATAGGTTGAAGCCTCTAATTCACTTCCATCAATTTTCTCTGAATAATGTGGACCTCTTGTTGAGCAGTGCGTTGCTCTTAGGATTTCTTCATTCTTTCAACAACTGATAGGGGCTTCAACTGCGCCTATATTGTTTCTTATCGATACTTCACCTCTTGGATTTGTGACTCTAGTGTCTTCAGTTCTGGACTCTCAGTGAGTCTCTCATACATCTGGGAACTACGATCTCTCAGTTTTTTACATTTCAAGGCAAAGCCCTTAATTATTTCAATTATTCCTCGAGCAGTTGCTTCCCTTTGGTATCTCACATCCTGCGGGGTGTCGAGCACTGTGCGGAGCTCTAAGTTTGCTATTCTTTGTTATATATGTTGGATAGCTTCTTCGAGTTGGTCAAATTGATGCACAAATCAGTCTTCTACCTTTATCTCTAAGCCTATCATAAGGTGAAGTGCTTTATTGACTGCTTCTTTCACTTCGAGTTGCTCTACGAGAAACTATTCTTTTTCCTATTGAATCTGTGCTTTCTCCTCTTCAAAATTTGTCTAGAGTGAAACCTTCTCCTTCTCTGCAACTCGACGTTGTTCTAATATTAATTCTTTCACTTGTTTCAAGGCCTTGGTGGCTTGTTATTTCTCTTCTTGTGTGTGACAAAGGTGAGCTTCGATTGCATCAGCTAGTTGACAGAGTTGGGTTGCCTCATCTCCCAAATTTGGTTCTCTCAATGGTAGGGGTGCAATGGACACTGTGTGAATGGAATGAAAGGCCTGTTGTACCCCTCGGAGTTCGACCTCAATTATTTCGTACATCTCCTCCTGCTTGGCTTCTTGTTTCTCAAAGATTTCCTGTGAAGCATTGTTTACAACTGTGATGATGAAGTCAACATCATCGATAGTGAGCACATACAACATCTTGGTCAATGTGGCTCTTGATTTCTTTCGGGAAGAGGGTTTCTTGGGAGAAACCTTCCTCTTCTTCAAGGGATCAGCCTTATCTCTAAGGGGTGTTACTTCACCTTTGTAATATCCCTCGGCCGAACCCAAATGTAAATATAATCCAAGTATATTTAAGCTAGTGAGTTGTTTAGACGTCATTTTTGTAATACACCTTTCATGGCATGCTGCGCACATATACTGCGCAGTAAAGGAATGCAATGTGCACATTTATGAATGCCTCACGCAGTAACTAAGGTGCATGCAACCTTAAATAAAGAGGATATAATGCATAGTAACTAAGTGCATGCAATATTAAGGTCAGGGAAGCTTTGTGTATATAATATGCATTATAGGCTGGTGAGCCAGTATTATAAGCTGGAATGCTTATGTATTGGACTTAGGCCAGTGTGCCTAGATGTCAAGGGCCAATGTGCCTACTTTGTACATGACTCATGACTAATATAAAAACATCATTGCACGTATACCAACCACGATAAAAGAGATGAGGGATTGAACTTCACCAGTTAGGGAAAGGAAGGGCCAAAAGACAAGGGAATATTATATTAATATTTCCCAAAACATAAAGTATGGATAATTTTATCCTAAGTTCTAAAGTTGGGGACAAGTGGACAAAAGTAACTTCCGATATGACAAGTGTCAAGTTGTGTACATGCATTCATATCGTGGGGAAACTTAGCTTAGTGGGGATTATTTGGAAGGAAGACCTTACGAACGAAAAAACAGGGGGAGGAAAACCATCAGGTTGACCATCATTTTGACAGAGAGTTCACAGTGATTCCTAAAACACACTCAGTTTTTTAGTGAATGACTCCATGACCATTTCACTCATACACTACATTATCCTTGAGACAACCATTTCACCTTTCGGAAGCCTGTTTCCCCATCCCTTTTGGTTGGTGTACCTGGTTATCTTGGATTGGGATTGAAGAAGTAGGTTGTCAGGCGCATGAACAATTCTCTGAGCGAGATAATTGTTGGGGATTGATTTTCGTAGGTGCTAAACTGCAGCTATAGTGCTCTAATACTTCTGGTTTGTCCTGTTGTTGAAGCCCTGGAAGGGAAGTGGGGAATTCAAGGGATTGTTGAGTAGAGAAGGGGCACACTTCCTTGGGTGGGACAGACATGTGGGGAATGAGAGGTTGTAGGCTGTTAGTTGAGTGAGCACCTGAGACAGAGTCTTTCTTGTTTTCCATGATCCTTAGCCTAGATAGGAATCCCTTTACCCTGGGTGTAGTTCAGTCCAAGCTCGGGGGTGATTCACTATTGAGAGTGATGAACAATGTCATCTATGGTTGGGAGGTTTGTGGATGGTCTGTAATCAATTGGTGATAGTCTTTTTAAAGATAAGTATCAATTCTATGATATATGGTTATGTTGTTTTTCTATTTACATGCCCATGTTACGATTTTATCATATATGTGACTATGACTGCTTGTGTGCTTATGGGTAATTTCCTGTAAATGATGCATATTGGTAATTACTATTATTTGTAATATAAAAGTCATGTTACAGAAAGTAATTGTTTGTTTATGTTATATGTAAAGCTTCCATGGTCTTGCTATGTGTATATGCTTTAGTTTCATGTAGTCTAAAGGGTAAATTTAGGTAGCATTTCTTAGTTGACTACTGGGTATGCTAGTGTATGTTCCGCAGTATATGAACGAAAGATGTTCCCTAGAGTAGCATGTCCCATCCTGATGGCTAGGAGTGTTAGCGACTGGTGTCAAAGCATGATTGCTTGCTCTAGAGTGGTGTACCCCAGCCTCAGGTTGGTTGAGAGGGTCATTACAGTTTGGTATCAGAGCCTCAATTCAACACTGATATTGGATGGACTAGAAGGGTGCAATTGAAGTGAATATTGATAGAAAAGTAACTTGAAAGTGACCAGAATTAGATTCATAGAGTGTCCTTGGAAAAGGTTGGCGTACTGGTGTGCGTGGTAAATTTGGCACCGCAGGGGAAACCATGGTGTGCCAGTGTGCATAGTAAATTGTGGCACTGAGCAGAATATTATTATATGTAGATGCACATGTTGAAATTAGCCTTGTGCAGTAAGCACACACATAGTAAGGTGCAAATGGGGTGCAGAAGTATTGCTTAACGCAGAGGAGTTTTGTTAGTACGCGCATAAGTACGAGTATAAGTTGTTTCGCGACAGTGTATTCAGTAGTGTGCACAAATATTTGAGCACGAAGCAGTATGTTAAACTTGACATGGTGCATGCCTAGGATGAAAATGCATGTGGAATATTGGTGCGCAGTATCGAACTATGCACAATGGATATTGGCGTACAACGCCAGAGTAGTGCGCGTAAGAAGTCGGTACAATGAAGAAGAAATGCACAGTATATTTAGGTGCGCGGAGAAGCGTTTACCTTGTAATATTGCTATGTACGATAATATAAATGAACAGGTCAAGTTAATGCATGCGAAGTCGCTTGGAAGGCAAGGAGTCTAAGTTTAAATTGCATAATAATAAAAGAAAAATAAACACATAACCACATTGAAGCATTATTTTTGAATTAATTTCTTCCGATTTAGACAGATGAAAATAAAATATAAGATTACAAGAAAAACTATTATAAAAGAAAACAAGAGTCATAACATCACCAGATAGAAATTGTAATAAAATAGTCTAAAATCTGTTTCTATATTTATATAATCATATTAATTACAAAAGGGTGATGACAACAATTAGCTTGTTGTAAAAAGGGTTGTTGAAGAACATGCCTATCATATCTTCTACTCTTTACCTCCGCTATTGGATGTTCAAAATTTTTTGAGACATGCTTATCTTAGTTGAAGACTTACTTCAGCTTAGTGATCTCCGCCTTTAAAGAGGAGTCTAACTAGACTGGTTGATTTTCTCAAACACTTTAGGCCACTTCAACCATAGATTCCTCCTTCTTATGCTGCTTACTTCTTTTCTTCTTAGTGGCTAGCCTGTTGATGACTAAATCCTTTATAATAGTATTCAACTTGAATTCCAATCACGAGTCTATAACCGGCTCTGTGTGGAACTTAGTTGCTAGAAGGTGTGCGAGGACACTTTCCTCCTTATTCGCAGAAAAGAATATCATGTTTCTCGAATAACCAGTCTCACTCGACTTAGCTTTGTCCATGTATCCTAGGTTGGGGATACCTAAATGTGTCTTTATAGAGCATAGGAAGTCAAGCATCTTGAAGATTAATACGATTATGGATACGTAGATATCTTCATACCTGGGGAGTGGTAATTATAGAACCCCATTTATGAAGCATAGAAAGATTACGTACAAAGAGAGTTGGGTTTCCATGCTCGGCCAATCCATTTCGAATGATTAGACTTTGAGTTCGTTACATGGCGGTGTTCAATTGACATCACATGGCTATGAAGTACCAAACGAATGAAACAGGGTGATCTGACTAGTGATCGCCTACTCCACGAGTGGTGGATTTGACATGTTGATACATGTAATACTGCGTCTTGGCGAAAGTGGTTTCGACAAAACTACCTTCTTGCACGAGTGTATCTCGGAATGCCCTTCACGTCAGTGTTCTCAAGACTTGGGTCTTATCTAGAATTGGTGTGGTGATAACACCAAGAAACCAGGAGTGATAATGATGATGTGTATGTTGAATCAAAATGGTGCATATTCTCATGAATTGTTGATTTGTTAGTCTGATTAGTTTTGATGGCTGCATTTTTTGCAGAATTAACAACAACTCGGTCAGGTCAGACTAGTGAAAATTTCATAGGAATGGAAGAGGCACAGGGGAATTACAGTCATCCAAGGAAGAGCAGAGGGATGGATGTCTATTTGGGCATGGAAGGAGTGAACTCCAATGAACACGGAGAAGAAAAGAATGAAGATATGAATATGGCTGAGACCATTAAGAATTTGTAGAAGGATGTAAAAATCCATAAAGCTGATAATGAAAGGCTTATGAAATCCAAAGAGTAGCAAGATGACTTAAACATGAAACTATTGGAAGTTTTGAATAGAATAGAGAAGAAATTGGCTAAGGAGAGTGACTCAAGTATATCTGAGAGTCACAAATCTTAAGAGGAGAAGGGAGAAGTAAAAAGTGTTAGTAGACATCACCATCATCCCCATAGACATTCCCATAAGAGATTAGGAAACAACTCAAGTCTATCCCCTGCCAGAAGGTATAAGAGATCTAGGGTGGATGAGTTGCGAGGAGAAATGAACAAAATCAAACCTCCTACATTTGATGGTGAGAACAAGAAGGATGAAGATGCCGAAATATGGTTTCTAGGCATGAGGAAGTATTTTAAATTGCATAATTATTCTTCTCATGTTGAAGGTAGAATCACTATTTATCAAATCAAAGGAAAGGCCTCCATGTGGTGGGATCAGCTTGTGCAGGTACAACACATTGTAGAGAAAAGTGTTATTTGGAGAGAATTCAAGAAGCATTTTGAGAAGAAATACTTGACCAAGAGATAATATGACAAGAAAATGAAAGAGTTATTTGAACTTAAGCTTGGAAGTATGACCATTAATGAATATGAGAGAAGTTTTGTAGAACTGTTGAAGTATGTGACAAAATACAATATGATGATCCCAAGACATTAGAAGAGGCCATAAGGAGAGATAAATGCTTATATGACCAACTGAAAGTAAGACCATCTTTCCAAAAGGCTTGGGAAGACAATAAGAAATTCAAGATGGATCAGAGGAAAAAGGGAGCTAAGCCACCATTATTCAAAAATAATCCACAATGGTAGCAAACACATAAGGAAACCATAGCAATTGACATAGGGAGTCAAGGGCCAAGACAACCACCTATGCAATGTTGGGGTTGTAAAGGAGACCATAGGTTCAGAGATTGTCCTCACAAAGGTGAAAAAGGTAGGGTTGTTCACAATGTACAACAAGATGATATAGTAGAGGATATGGGAAGAAATGCGCCAAGGATTTATGCAGCCCTGGACAACAAGCAAGCAGAGTATTAGTCCCACATGATTTAAGTAGAAGGTATGATCAACAACCAAACCCTTGCTATTTTAATTGATTCAGGAGCTATCCATAGTTATATAGACCCAAATATGGTGGAAAGTTTTTGTTTACCAAAAAGAAAGCATGGGAAATATTAGTTGGTGTAACTGACTATAGGAGCCAGAAGAAAAGTTAATGAGATGGTTAAGTCCTGCCTCATATACATGAATGGACTAAATACCAGGGCAGATTTGAACATCTTACCCTTAGTTTCCTATGACTATTTAATTGGGATGGATTGGTTGGACCCACATCATTCTCTATTGGATTGTCATAACAAATCATTCACTTGCTTGGATGAAGAAGGGAACCAAAGGAAAGTGCACGGAATTCCCAGGGCAGTAACCATTAGAGAAATTTCAGCATTACAGCTAAAGAAATGTTATAGAAGAGGATGTCAACTATTTATAGCTCATATGGAGGAGACACCTGAAGACAAGGTGCCAAATTTGGAGGATTATCTAGTCCTGAAAGAGTTTGAAGATGTATTCAAGGAAGTACCACGACTACCCCCAAGGAGACACATTGATTTCTCTATAGATTTGATGCCTGGAGCAACACCAGTATCAAATACTCCTTACAGAATGAGTACACCAGAATTGAAGGAGTTGCAAATGCATCTTGAATAACTTCTAAAGAAGGGGTATATACGCCCAAGTGTATCACCTTGGGGTGCCCCAGTCTTGTTTGTGAAAAATAAAGATGGAACGTTAAGATTGTGCATTGACTTCAGACAATGGAATAAAGTGACTGTTAAGAACAAATATCCTCTAGCAAGGATTGATGATCTCTTTGATCAATTGAAGGATGCAAGGATATTTTCAAAGATAGATCTCAGATCGGGATACTATCAAGTAATAATTAAAGAAGAAGATATTATCAAGACCTCCTTTAGGACAAGGTATGGTCATTATGAGTTCACAGTTGTACCATTTGGATTGTCAAATGCACCGGATATTTTCATGTGCTTAATGAATGGTGTTTTTCGAGAGTATTTGGACAAATTTGTCATTGTCTTTTTGGATGACATTATTATATATTCCAAGTCAGAGGAAGAGCATGAACATCATTTGAGGATGGTGTTGCAAGTATTAAGGGAGAATCGGTTGTATGCCAAATTGAGCAAGTGCTCATTTTATCAGAAAAAAATTCATTATTTGGGGCATATCATCTCAAAAGACAGGATAGAAGTGGACCCTGAGAAGGTAGAGGCCATTAGAGAATCGTCAGCACCAAAGAATATGACAGAGGTCAGATCTTTCATGGGCCTTGCAGGTTACTACAAGAGATTCATTGGAGGATTCTCGAAGATAGCACACCCAATTACTTCCTTGCAAAGAAAGGGTATGAAGTTTCAATGGACGTCGGACTGTGAAAGGAGTTTCCAACATTTGAAGCAATTATTGACAAGTGCTCCAATACTAAGGATTGCAGACCCAAATGAAGATTTCATTGTATGCATAGATGCATGTAATGAAGGACTGGGTGCAGTCCTCAGTCAAAATGGGTTCGTGATATGTTATGAATCAAGGAAGTTGAAGGAGCATGAAAGAAACTATGCCACTCATGATTTGGAGTTGGAAGCCATAGTGCATGCCTTGAAGAAATGGAGACACTACCTCATGGGAAAAAGGTTTGAGTTAAGAACAAACCACAATGGCTTGAAATATTTATTTTGTCAGCCAAATCTAAATGCTAGACAAAGCAAGTTGTTAGAATTTCTAAGTGAATATAACTTTGATATAAACCATATCAAAGGGAACGAAAATAAAGTGTTTGATGCACTCAGCAGAAGGGTGAATGAACTATGTGCTATAGCCATCAACATGTACTAGATTGACGTTAAAAGAAAAATTCTAGAGGCTGGAAATACAGATATTTAGTATAGAGAATTGGTAGCAATTCTACAACAAGGTAAGACACCACAGAACATGGATATTTATAAGTTGGGATTAGATGGAATACTATTGCACAAGAACAAAAAATTTATACCAAATGTCCAGGACTTGAAACATATAATTTTTCATAAGATGCAAAATGCTCCTTATGCAGGGCACCATAGATATCAGAAAAATGTAACAATGGTCAAGAGCCAATACTTTTGGCTAGGTATGAAGAGAGAGATTGTAGAATACATCGCTAGGTGTATGGAGTGCCAGAAAGTTCAAACAAAGCATAGGTGCCCAATAGGATTGCTGCAACCATTGCCCATTACTGAATGGAAGTGTTGGTCCTCGACCAAGTTTTGAGAAATACTTGGTCATAGTTGATCGTCTGGTACTTCGACTGCCTGTCGAAGATGGAGTTCATAGAGAAGCGAAGATTGTGGGATCTCGCCACCTTTTTTGGAACCTTTTTGGTTTTCTGGGAATATTGTAATGGGAAAGGGATGTCAGCCATTTTTTAGTCCTTTTTCTATGTATAAATAAAGATTTAGGCCATGTAAGAAGAGGCCTTGTCTAGTCGATGGATTAATGCATAAGTTGGATCTATGTGATTAGAAGTATGTGTGACTGTAAGAGCTTTGTGCGTGTTGTACTCTGTGCATGCTGTAATAGTGCTGAGTTCACAGAGTGTGAGAAGGCTTAGTGCTTGGATCTACCCGAGGAAAGAGGATCTAGCGAGCTTCACAGATCTCTTGTTCTGTGCAGGGTAAGGGTCATTGAAGATCTATGATATAACTGCTTGACCAAGATAATATAAAGAATACTTTGTGGACGTAGCCCTAGGGTGGGGGTGAACCACAATAACTTGGTGTACTGTGTTGATGTGTTTGTCTCTCTCTTGCTAAGTGCTCTGATATGTTTAGATATATTTATTGATCCTTTGTGCTTATGGGATATGAATGCATGATAGATGTGATACATAAGATGCTAAGTGCTTAATCTATTGAGTATAACCTGTTTATCATTGCTAAGTGCTAGATATGAGTAATTACTACGGTGCTCTATGCTTTTTGTGAAGTGTATTAATGAATGTATGTTAGGAAATAACTGATGCTAAGTGCACCGTAAGAAAGATAATCATAGATCTATGTCCCAGCTAAGGTTGTAGACACCTTATTCCTACAACCACCCCTGCCTCTACCTCAGGTGAGACTTCATATGCTTCACAGGTGTTGCCAAAAGGGTCGATATTTAGGGCTTTGTTGGTGCATTCTTGAGCTTTGAACCGTAGGTCTGCCCCTATTCCAACAAATGGTTCTATTTCTGAGACCTGGAACTGTGATTGCTGGGAAATGAAGAAGAAGAAGCTTTGTGCAAAATAAGCTCTGTGCGTAGATCTTCTACCCTAGTTCACAGTATTCTATTTGACCTACAGAGCTTTGTGATGAGAAAGAAAGGTCAGATATGAAGAAGAGAGGTCAGATCTGAAGAGAAAGAGGTTAGATCTGCAAGAAAAAGGTAAGATCAGTAATCTCTATGCTTTGATAAAGGTAAGAATAGTTAAAAGTATTAGATCTGGAAGCTTTGTGCTCTGTAGAAGTAAGATAAGTGATTTTTTATTTTTTTCCTAAAGCATGGATCTAGGTATGTTTGATAGATTATGTCCTAGCTTCAAAACTAGGGCATTAATAGATGAAAGAAAGTTTGATATGAATAGATATGATAAGTATAGTGATAGATATGTTATACCTATGCATAGAAATAATTTTGGGACTAATCAATGGATGCAGGATCCTAGAAAGAAATTTTTGCAGGCTAACCATTATGATCCTAGCACACAGTACATGAAAAGTTGGGGATCACTGAAGAGAAAGAGAGGACTAAATCTTTGTTACAATTGTAGAAGGACCAGACATATTGCTAAGAAATTCTCTAGGCAAAGACCCATTTGTCTTTGTTGTAAGGCTATGGAACATGAAGTAGTGTATTGCCTTAGTGTTACACATGATTTTGGTCATCTTGATGGTGTATTAACAATGGTGTACTCAGGCTCCCAACAAGAACTTTCTCCTGAGAAAAGTGGCATTTATCTCCTTCCAGAAAACATATTTTCAAAGTGATTTCGCAGGCTGCTTATAGCCTAGGGTGAGAGAATGACCCATTCTCACAGGCCACCTTCATCTAGGGTGAGAACTTCTCACACTATCCTCTATACATAGGGTGCGAAATTGTTTTCAAGCTTGGAAAATGGAAGAAGTCTTGAGGGTTCTAGAATGGAATCTTCTAGAAAATGGGTTGGCATTTGTATGGTTATCATTTTGTTGGCTTCCCTGATTTGGTGGGATCATTCTCATCCATGTAACCATCTCACCCTCTCCTATATATTGAAGGGATTCTCATGGAAAAGGTTAAGCAAGATTAATTGAAGAATTGGTGAAGGAATTGTGTGAAGAAACCAGCTTGAACAAAGGCTTGGAGACTCTAGTAGGTCTATCAAGAGGAATTGGATCTTCTTCATGCAAGGACAGAGAAAGTGTGTGTGTTGGGAACAAGAGTCACCGAAAGGAATCTTGTGACATTAAGGAGATCAGGTTGTACCTTCTACTTTCAATTAATATGATACATCAGCATGTTCTTTTCCCATAAATTCATTCTTACTTTATTGTGTAATTCCTTGATCATACACATAAGTTGACGATTGAATACATTTTGCTATCTTCACTTTGTTTGGTTTGTGTTGTCTTGGTCTTGACCTCACGAGAGAACTGGAGTGAAGTGGGAGCAATAGAGACCTAAGAAAGTGATACAAAGGTATGTCACTTGTTCCTCCTTACTAGCTAATTCAATGGTCGTAACTTAGGGAAAGAGTCATGTCCTATCCTGTTTTGTTCTATATCCAGGTGGATCTAGGGAGATCTATTAGTGTCTGCACCTACCAATTAGTCCGATAACACCTAGAATGATTGCTAGACTTGAAAAGATGAATATAGAGCAAGCAAGAGATCAAGAAACAAAGATTATAGAAGAAACCCAGAAAGAATTAGAGAAGATATTGCTATAGATGAGAGATACCTTGAACTACCACCAACATGTTAGGCTATCAGAGATATTCAAGAAAAAAGAATAGATCGAAGTGAGAATATGAGACTTCAACATTGACTATGTTTTGGATGAAGACACACAGGTGAAAATTATGACAGAAGGAACCTGGAAATATATAGGAATACCTGACATGACCCATTCATTAGAAGGTATAGGGTTATTCAGAGGAAAGTTGGTAAACCTATGTGGAAATCTCACTCAAATATCTATGAATTCTCATGGAGCTTCAACAAAAGAATATTTTGAGATTGTTAAGTTCATGGAGGAAAACATCCCATTTACTATGTTACTTGGTAAACCTTGTATTGAGAAAGACCAAGCCAGAAAATAAGAAGAAGAAAAGGACCTAGAACAATAGAGACAAGAGTTAAGAGACTTCCTGACTAGAAGGATCACACAGTTGATTGAAGAACAAGAGAACAGATCAAGGGTTCTTGACCCCAGGAACTTGGATGACAAAGTTGACAGAGTGTTAGAAGAACCACAAAGGACCAAAAAATATGTTGGACAAGTAATACCCATGGATGTAAAGAAAGAATCTCAGCACTATGAAGTCACCATGCCAAGAGAATAAAAGAATCAGAATGAAAAAGGGATGACTGAGACGAAGCTCACTGGGAAGAAGGATAGAAAAATCATGAAGAAGAAAGTGAAGTTGGAGAAATTACAAAACATTCCAGAAGAAACCCCGCAGAAGGAAAACATGCAGAATTTGAGCTTCGTCGGGATAGCAGAACAATGACATATAGCACTTCACCATGTCAAAGTAATGTAGTCATTAGACGATGATATACCCATTTTGCTGATGGCCCGAATGGATTGAAAGAAAGATATGACCTATTACCTGACCATTAGACTATGCCATAACGGACAGATCAAGAGTTAATGGACCCTCCTATCGATTGCAAGAAATCCGTTACAGTTTTACTTACTTATCCCATCGTGCCATGCCCAAAAGACACTTTTTCCAATTGAAATATTGAGCTCACAGAATACCTGCAATGTGAAATAGCGACTACCCCACCTTTCTCTCTACGTGATTACGATAACTTCATCCCATCGACAACCTGAGAAAGTGATACTGAGCTTACATGTCCAATGAGCTTAGCGCAATAGAAGAATCGGTGAGAGAAGTACTCACTAGATTAAGAACCAAAAGATTTATGTCGAAAAGAGGAATGTCCACCATAGTCCAAGCCTCATCATCAAGAGGAGTAGAAACTTCTCCATCCACTACTTGAGATGGACCATCCTGACAGACTTCCGAGAAATGTACTAAACATAGGTATGACATCGCAAACGCCAAGCTGATCCTGAGAATCTTTCCCTCTTACATACCTCCTCTAAAAGGTGAAATCAATCGTGATAGTGTGCCCCGATATTATGACTATCCTATGATCACTACATACCTACCGAAGGGTGTGCGCGCAGTTCACACTGAGCAGACCAAGCTCACAACATTGAAGTTTTGTGACTTCAACCTTGGTGACCGGAAAGCCTACAGTATGCTTGCCCCACACAAGTATCTGATGATGAAAAAGGGGAAGAATTCCAAGATCGTCCCTCAACAATGGACGATGAACCTTGCGTAGTCCACCTTACTTAATGTAATGAAGATTCCACACTTTGGCAGGCACCAGGAGGTGAACGCTTGCAGAAAATTACTACTGGAGAGCTACCATGGAGGATATCTCTGGTTGAATTGGTGTATAAAGATTGATTTGGCGCTGATCAATCAGATCACTGGGCTGAGCATGCAAGGCCTTGACCCGCAAGACTATTTCCCTAGAAAGACCGTGAATCACGCTCTTTAACAAAATATTAAAGAGGCCTATGGAAATGTTGAAAAAGACGTGCTAGGTTACAAGGTAACCTCTATTGATAGTGGTGCAATGTGCCTCACCTTTCATATGATCACAGGAAAGTTATTCCGCAAGAACAAACCGACGCAAGTATCTGGGTTTGTAGTTGATCTCGCAGGAAAATGCGTAGAAGGAGTCCAAATGAACTGACCGAAGTACTTGGCAGATCAACTTGAATTGGATTGCAGAGAAGCGCAAGACCAATGATATGAGTTCCAATTCAGCTGGCTTCTCATACTGATTGCCTTCATAGCATGGGAGATGCCGTAGGATGCCATTTTTCCTGAAACCCTACCATTTGAACCATTGGCTGCAAAGTTCAGTACATTATGGTACACAATAGATATGAGCAGGCAATGGCAGTCGAATGACCTCTTTCACATATACTACATCCAGTTGAATACTACGATACAATCCACACCTCGCATTACTCCGAACAAACTCTACAGATTTAGACCCTTAATGAAGTTCAACACAGACCGCCACTTCATATACCTAACTCCATGCGCTGATGAGCACCAGGAACAGTTGCAGTCCTATTATAAAATGACATAACAAGACCTTGAATAGATCACCAAGGAATGGTCGACAGACCTCCTCATTGCAGTAGATCCAGTGGATATTTCAGATATCAACAGCCCAGAAGCTGTGCAGGACACACCTGGGCCCAGTAAGATGTAGAAGATAAAGAAGACAAAGAAGACAAAGGAGACAGAGAAAACTGAAGACGTTCAAGATGTGGATAGCCACTCTGTAAGGACATCTTTTGTCACACCAGATGAAGAAGGTAAAAACAAAGACCTAGAAGAAGTTGAACAACAACCAAAAGATGAAGTCGAAGTTCTAAAAAAAAAAAACGGATCACCCTCAAAGTCTTCCATTAATAAGAAAGCCAAAGTGACCATGACCAAGATGAAGACCACACTCAATCCAAATGGCTTCATATTTCTCCTCGCGATTTTGAATGAAGCTATAGAAGAGATCAAAGAAAAGTAGGAGGCCAAGCAAGAAACGATGTACAATAGAATTGAAACTTATCTCCAAGGAGTACAACGAGCCCTCTGGTCTAACCTCACAGTCTCCACTGCGCCTATGCCGGAAGGAACACCCGAAGCAGGAGACGATTCGGTTCAACTACGCAGGATTGTCGACCTAGTCAAAGTAAGCCTTCAGAAAGAAGAATAAGTAATAGGGCAAGCCACCTAGGCCCTAAAGTATGCACACAAGGAAATAATAGAGCAACGCCAAGCTACACAACAAGAGAAGGAGGCCATCCAAGAGAAGTTTGATAAAGAATGCACAAATATCCAAATGAAGAAGGAGCAACTTCTCGCGAAGCAAATCGGGATCGAAGAAGCAGTCAACAGAGAATTTCACTCTGTGACTGGCTTAGAACATAAGGCAGAAGAACCCATAGAATTCCAAGTAATGAAGCTTGCTGAAGTCATTCAACAACCGCAACAAAGAGTAGTAGAACTAGAGCTCCAATATATACCGAGTACTCCACAAGAAGAACGCGACCAATGAGAAGTGAACGCCTGAAGTACAGTAGAAAGGATTAAGGCACTCACTGAAGAATGTAAGAAATCAAGTATTATAAGTGCGCAGATACATGAGAACCTATCCGAGAACCCTGAATTGCATAAATTGGAGTTATAGCTCCATGAGGCGAAGTACCAAGCCAAGAAGTTACAGGTACAGTTGAAGGCCCTACCGACCATAGAGAAAATGAAGAGGTACCACAAACAACACGTCGTGCAATAGTAGATTCATATGATCCAAGGTAAGGTCATGGAAGTGACAGAAAAACTTCAACCTTTGCAGGATAGGGCATGTCAACTATTCTTAGAGATTGAGAGCCAAGGGACAGACGTGGAACGAGTCGTGAACACAATAGAGCAATGCTTAGAAGGACCAGTTAGTAACACACTCATTCAAGAGTTTTCTAAGCAAGAAGCAGTAGCAAAGCAATAGGTCGAGGCAGCTCGAGCGAAGCTCGAGGCCTTCGAGGTAGAGTTACCCAGAGAAGAGTGACTTGGGACTAGTCACAGGTGAGTGTTGGGGGCTTGTTGGCCCTCGACCAATTTTTGAGGAATACTTGGTCATAGTTGATTGTTTGGTACTTTGACTGCCTGTCGAAGACAGAGTGCATAGCAAAGAGAATATTATGGGATCTTGCCACCTTTTGTGGAACCTTTTTTTTTTTTTGGGAATATTGTAATGAGAAAGGGATGTTGGCCATTGTTTAGGCCTTTTTCTATGTATAAATAGAGATCTAGGCCATGTAAGAAGAGGCCCTATCTAGTCGATGTCTTAGTGCATAAGTTGGATCTATGTGATTAGAATTCTATGTGACTGTAAGAGATCTGTGCATGTTGTACTCTGTGCGTGTTGTAATAGTGATGAGTGCATAGAGTGTGAGAAGGCTTAGTTCTTGGATCTACCCGGGGAAAGAGGGTCTATCAAGTTGTGTAGATCTCTTGTCTTGTGCAGGGTAAGGGTCATTGAAGCTCCATGTTGTAACTGCTTGACCAAGATAATATAAAGAAGACTTTGTGGACATAGCCCCAAGGTGGGGGTGAACCACGTTAATTCGGTGTATTGTGATGATGTGTTTGTCTCTCTCTTGCTAAGTGCTCTGATATGTTTAGATAGATTTATTGATGCTTTGTGCTTATGGGATATGAATGCATGCTAGATGTGATACATAAGATGCTAATTTCTTAATCTATTGAGTATAACTTGTTTATCATTGCTAAGTTCTAGATCTGAGTAATTACTGTAGTGCTCTTTGCTTTCTACAAGGTGTATTAATGAATGTATGTTAGAAAATAATTGATGCTAACTGAACTATAAGAAGGATAATCACAGATATGTGTCCCAACTAAGGTTGCAGTCGCTTGAGTCCTGCAACCACCCCTACCTCCACCTTGGGTGATACTTCATCTTCTTCGCAGGTGTTGCCGAAAGGGCTAATAGTTAGGGCTTTGTTGGTGCACTCTTGAGTGTTGAACCCTGGGTCTGCCCTTGTGCCAACAGGAAGTGGGAAGTGGTGACAATGGATTTTATTATGGAATTGCCCAGAACAGACAAGCTACATGATTTGATTATATTAGTGTTGGACAAACTTACAAAAGATGCCCATTTCATTCCACTAAAAACTACTCACAAGGCAGGAGATGCCACTGATATTTTCATGAGGGAAGTGGCACAATTGCATGAAATTCCTAAAACGATTGTGTTTGACAGAGACCCGAAATTCACCTCGAATTTTTGGAAATGATTGTTCAAAGCATTGAGAACAAATCTGAACATTAGTTCATCTTATCATTTTGAGTCTGATGGACAGACAAAAAGAGTGAATAGGGTGATATAAGATATGTTGAGAATGTATGTGATGGACAAACCATCGAAATGGGAAGACTACCTACACTTGGTAGAATTCACTTACAATAATGGGTATCAGGTATCATTGAAAATGAGCCCATTTGAAGCACTTTAAGGTAGAAGGTGCAATACTCCAGTAAGCTAGGATAATCCAGCTGATAGAACAAAACTCAGACCAGAATTGCTCAAGTAGATGGAGGACCAAATGTTAAAAATTAAGAATAATTTGAAAGATGCCGAAGATAGACATAAAAGTTATGCTAATAAAAACAAAATCCACAGAGGATTAAAAGTGGGTGATCATGTTTTCCTGAAAGTGAAAGCTAACAGGAGCTCCCTGAAGCTAGGAAGCTGTGCCAAGTTAGCAGCCAAATTTTGTGGACCGTTTGAAATCCTAGAGAGGATTGGTCCAGTTGCTTATATGATTGCATTACTTGCATCTATGTATGTTCATAATGTCTTCCATGTATCATTTCTAAATAAATATATACCTGATGCTAATCATGTTATTGATTGGAATGTTATCCAGGTCGAGCAAGAAGGTTCTTTCCAAGTGCATCCAGCGTGCATCCTGGATCGAAAAATCAAACAACTCTGGAATCAAACCATAGGGATTGTAAAGGTTCAATGGACCTAGTAAGGACCTGAAGACGTTACTTGGGAGCATGAGGATGCAATGCAAACATAATACCTGCATCTTTTTGAAGAATTTTGAGAATTTTGTTGTATATGGGTACATGATGCATTGAGGACAGTGCATAAATAAGGGGAGGGGATTGTAATATCCCTCGGCCAAACCCAAATGTAAATATAATCCAAGTATATTTATGCTAGTGAGTTGTTTAGATGTCATTTTTGTAATACACCTTTCATGGCATGGTGTGTGCATATACTATGCAGTAAAGGGATGTCATGTGCACATTTCTGAATACCACGTGTAGTAACTAAGGTGCGTGCAACCTTAAAGACAGAGGATACAACGTGCAATAAATAAGTGCATGCAATATTAATGTCAGCAAACCTTTGTGTATATAATATGCATTATAGGCTGGTGAGCCAGTATTATAAGCCGAAATGCTTATGTCTTGGACTTAGGCCAATGCACCTAGATGTCAAGGGCCAATGTGCCTACTTTCTACATCACTCATGACTAATATAAAATACATAACTACGCATAGACCGACCACGATAAAAGAGATGGGGGATTGACCTTCACCAGTTAGGGAAAGGGAGGGCCAAAAGACAAGGGAATATTATATTAATATTTCCCAAAAGATAAAGTATGGATAATTTTATCCTAAGTTCTAAAGTTGGGGACAAGTGGACAAAAGTAACTTCCGATATGACAAGTGTCAAATTGGGGACATGCATTCATATCATGGGGAAACTTAGCTCAGTGAGGATTATTCGGGAGGAAGACCTTACGAACGGAAAATAAAGGGGGGGAAACCATCAGGCTTACCATCATTTTGACAAAGAGTTCATAGTGATTCCAAAAACACACTCAGTTATCCAGTCAATGACTCCATGACCATTTCACTCATACATTTCGTTATCCTTGAGGCATCAATTTCACCTTCCAGAAGCTTGTTTCCCCATCCCTTTTGGTTGGTGTACCTGGTTAGCCTAGAGCGGGATTGAAAAAGTGGGTTTTCAGTCCTGTGAGCAGTTCTATGAGTGAGAGAATTGTTGGGGATTGATTTCTGTAGGTGCTAAAATGTAGCTACAATGCTCTGATATTTCCAGTCCGACCTATTGCTGAAACCCTGGAAGGGAAGTGGGGCAACTGAGGGACTGTTGAGCAAAGAAGGGGCACACTGGTGGGACATGCATCTGGGGAGTGAGAGGTTGTAGGTTGTTATTTGAGTGAGCACCTGAGACATAGTCTTTCCTGTTGTCCATGAGCCTTAGCCTGGAGGTTCATGGATGGTATATAAGCATTTGGTGACAATATTTTTAAAGATAAGTATCAATTGTATGATATATGGTTATGTTGTTTTTATATTTACATGCCCATGTTACAATTTTATCATATATGTGACTATGACTGCTTGTGTGCTTATGGGTAATTTCCTATAAATGATTCATATCGGTAATTACTGTTATTTGTAATATAAAAGTTGTGTTACATGAAGTAATTGTTTGTTTATGTTAGATGTAAATATTCCACGAGCATGTTGTATGTATATGCTTTAGTTGCATGCAATCTAAAGGGTAAATTTAGGTAGCATTTCTTAGTTGACTATTGGGTATGCTACTGTATGTTCCATAGTATGGGAATGAAATATGTTCCCTAGAGTATCATGTCCCGACCTGATGGCTGGGAATGTTATTGACTGGTGTCAAAGCATGAGTGGTTTCTCTGGAGTGGCATACCTTGACCTCAGGATGGTCGAGGGGGTCATTACAGCCTTTCTTATGTTCATATTATTTTCCATTTATTTATTCTACTTCGTCATCACCCCCTCAGTCAGTTGATAATGAAGCAGTCTTCTCTGATGCACTTCTTAAGTCTTGGACTTCTTCAATTTTCTTCCTTCTGTTGGGCCTGGGTGTGTCATGTTCCTTGTGAGTGGCCTATGAGATGTTAGTTTCAAGGTTAGACATCTCTGGTGGGTCAGTGGGGATAAGGAGGTCTACTAACCAGTCCTTGGTGATCTCCTTGAGGTCCTCTTTCTTGAGCTTGTAGTACAACTAAAGCTCCTCCTTATGTTTGTATGCTCACGTAGTATTATAGATGAAGTGGCTATCTACATGGAACTTCTTGAGGGGATGGAAGCGTTGTAGGGTGTTCGATGTCATGCGAGGTTCAACTTCAATGGCTCTCTTCAGCTGGGGATAATATGTGTGAAAAATTGTGTTCGAATGCCACTGTTTTCCCATGTCACTCGAGTAACAGACCATGGTGAACTTCACAGCGAGAGGCTCAAACAGTTCAATGTATGGAAAGGTCGCACCTTTATTGCATCTCCCAAGAAAAAAATGTGAAGAGGATCAGTAGACAACTAAAGTGGAACTCATAGCCCTGATCCTATGCTTCACGACAGTCTAATATTAGCTGATTAACTAAATACTTCACCCAGTTCATCTGTAGGCCTTCTACACATTTCCCCACGAGGTCAACGACAAATCTTGTGACCTGCGTGGGTCTGTTCTTTCTTACCAGATTTCGTACAATTAACTGAAATGTTAGGCGCACTGCGCCATTCTATATGGAGGCTACCTTGTATCCTTGCGTCCCCTTATCAAGATCATCATAGGTATCCTTGATCTTCTATGATAATGCGTGATCTGTGGATTTCCCTAGATAGAAATCCTGTAGGTCGAGTCCTTGCATACTCAATCCAGTGATCCTACGGATCAACCTCAGATCGACTATGATACGATGGTCTATCCATAAGTAGCCTCCATGGTAACATGAAAGAAGGATCTTGACACAGTCATTAACTTCCTGGTTCCTTCCAAAGTGTGGTATTTCCATTACATTCAATAGGGTGGACTGTGTGAGGTTCATCATCCACGGCTGGGGTATTATTTACGATTTCTTCCCCTTCATCTTGGTCAATTATTTATATGGGGTGAGCATACTATGGTTCTTGCAGTATCTTAGGTTGAAGTCACTGAACTTCAATGCTGTGATCTTGTCCTATTGCACTCGAACTGCACGTATCCCCTTTGCGAGGTACGTAGTAACCATAGTGTACTCAAAATCTCTCAGCACACTATCACAGCTCATCACACCGACCAGAGGAGGGATGTAGTTAGGAAGTATGGTCAGTATCAACTTTGCATTTGCTAGTTCATCTCTGTGCTTGGTTCTCTTTTCTATGATGACTTGGGATGGCTCGGATCCATGAGAATTCGACGGAGAGGCTTGCACTCCCCTCATCGATGATGCTTGAATACTTGAAGACATTAATTTCTAGGCCATGAGATCAATGAGAACTTCTTCAATGATTCTATCTGTGGTGTTGAGCTCATTCGACATACACTCTTAGATAAGATGGATGAATGAATGCGCAAAACAATAGAACTGGTGTTGATCTTACTAATCATAGCGCAGTAGCAATGAGTTCTCTCTAATACAATTCACAAAAGGGTTCTCGGTGCAAAAGTTGATGGAATAAGTAGGAAACTAGGTAACAAATATCTCCAATGGGTGAGGAGCCTTCATTAACTCAGTTCTTCCCATTCTAGCACAATCCGAACGATCTGATGGAGAGATTTATGACCATAAATGTCATTCTAACCATTTGTGGCATCGATCTAACAGTTATATTGTTTCCAATGGATATATTTCTTTGTCCTAGCGAAGTTCAATGTGATGTTGTTCTGATCTCCCGATGATGTTCCAGTTTTGTGAATTTTCCCTATGCAAAGTTCCCTCTAGAACCTTTTGTAACTTTTTGATCTTTACTATCTTCTTGTTGAGATTTCAATCCTTTTTCTTGGTGATCTTCATCTCGTTATTCCTCTTTCCATTATAATTCTTGTCTTCTTTTGGCATAGTAATTTCACACTACTGAGATTCCTTCATAGTGTGCACGGGTAATACTTCTTCTCTAGCTGGGGTAGATGCTCTACTCTCCTGTACAAATAGGTGTCTCAAGTCCTTGTGTGTCCTTTCAATTTTGACATCCAAGTCTCTTGTCCTAAATAGCTTCTATCTTTTCTCCTTTTCTTCAATCAACTGTGAAATCCTCCTAGTCATGAAATCTTTTAATTCTTGCTTCTTCTACTCTAAGACTTCTTCTTCTTTCCTTTTGGCCTGATCCTTTTTAATCCAAGGCTTTCCTAGTAACATAGTAAATGGAGCATTGTTCTCAATAAATTTAAAAACCTCAAAATCTTCTTCTGTCGAGGTTCCATGAGCACTCAGATATCTAGGTAAATCTTCCACATAGGGTTATCACTTTTCCTCTAAACAATCATATTCCTCCCAATGAAGGAATCATAGAAGGCTTTCCTATAGCTTCCCAAGTTCTTTCTTTCATGACATTCACCTGTGTTTCTTCATCCAGAGTACAGTCAATGTCAAAGTCTCTTATTCTCACTTCTATTTTCTCTTTCTCTTTTAATATCTCTGATATATTATTATCTCAGTGGTCATTCAGGGTTTCTCTCATTTGTAATAGTACAGTCTCTGATTCCTTTTAAGGTTCTACCAAAGTCTCAGTTTCTTGACTTCTCTCAGGGTCTACCTATTCCATATTCATTCTTTCAATCTTGGCAATCATTCTAGGGCAATCTAAAAATTGATGGTCCATGGATTTACAACAAATACAACTAGATATTCTACCAAGGAATTGCTTAGCAAGATGTCTCGGTCTTCTGCAAATATAACAAAGGGTTAATCCTCTCTTTCTCTTAAATGATTCCCTACCTTTCCTGTAGTGTGCACTAGGATCATAGCAGTTAACCTAAAAAATGTTCTTTCTAGGATCATGCATCCATTTGTTAGTCCAAACATTCTTTCTATGCATAGGTATACCATATAATTCACTATTTCTATCAGATCTATTCATATCAAATCTTCTTTCATCTAGTTGTGCCCTACTTTTCAAGCTAGGACAAAATTTATCAAACATACCCAGATCCATACTTTTGAAACACACATTTCCACTTATATTACCTTTAACAAAGCACAAATATTACATATCTCACTTCTTTTATTCATATTGGACTTCTTTTCTGAGCACAGAGCATCACAAATCGAGTAGAAATATTGGGCACTAGGGAAACAAATCTACACATAGAGTTTTCACAATTTTAGGTCAGATATTCACACAAAGCTCCTTTTTCCTCAGTTCCCAACAATCACAGTTTCAGGTATGATCTTCACACTGATCTTATTTTTCCTCGGTTCCAAACAATCATAGTTTCAGGTCCTGGCAGTAGAACCATTTGGCGGAAAAAGGGAAGACCCAGGGTTCAACTCTACAACAGTGCACCAATAAAACCCTAACTAACAACCCTTTCGGAAACACCTACGAAGAAAATGAAGTCACACCCAAGGTAGAGGTAGGGTGGTTGCAAGACTCCAGTGTATGCAGCCTTAGCTGGGACACATATCTGTGATTGTAACACCTTGACAAAGCACTTAGCAATATAGTTCATCAATGTTTAACCAGTATCTACTTCGCAGGTAAAGCCCAATTTACAGAGCATCAAATCACTCAACCAGATCTAGCATCTAACAACATTTATCATGACTAAACAAATCAGATATAGAAAATTCAATCACTAAGCACATTCACATAGGTCAGATCCAACATTTACTCTCACTATTAAGAAGAAAGAAAGAACAGATCTACCTATCATTCATCTATATCAAATCACTAAGAAAGTAAATACATAAATACATCAACACATCGCACAAATCATTCACAACATAGGATGCACGTGGTTCACCCCCACCCTAGGGCTACGTCCACCAACTCTTCATCTTCTTTATTATCTTTCTTCAATCTTCTTACATGCATAGAGCCTTCAGATCAACTTTACAGAGGACATAGATCTGCGTACTCATCGCTAGATCCTCCCTTCCTTGAGTTATAGCACAAAGCCTTCCACAGTCTCTTACAATCACTTGCATTTAGCTCTACAAGTCTTATATAGTATGCACAAAGCACTTACAACTATTATTTTCACTTAGCAAAACTAACAACTTTTCAATCACATAGATCAAACTATTTCCTACATCGCCTAGCTTTCTATTTATACATTACAAAATCGGGCCTAAACATGGGTAAAACCATGGGATGACATTCACTTACTAGTTACATAATCCCAAATTCCAAAAATCCCTAAATGGGGGCCAAGATCCCACGATCTCTGCTTCGTCTTGCACTGCGCCTTCGACATCTTGCCGAAGTCCCAAAAATAGGTCAAACATAACCAAGTGTCCTCAAAAATTGGTCAAGCACCAACAGTTGGAGAGCATATATGTGTTGTGATTGGTTATGGTTTTGATTGGACAGTGAAAGAAATAAGTGGATGTGACTAAAGGCTGTAGAGGATCTGAGTTTTTCATGGAGAGAAAAACTTAATTGTTCATAAGGAATACACAAGTTATAGTACAGACATGACGTGTACATATGCGAGTTGTACTACTGGTAGGGCGCATACATACGTGTTCTTCACTACCAACAGGTTGTGTACCTGTTGACAAATTGGTATCTGTTGACGATTGATTCCTCTTCTCAGTTGGTGATGAATTGTGTAAGTTGATTCTTTCATTGTAGAGCTAGTTCTCTTGTGGAGTTGTAACTATATCCAGTTGTTGTTGATAACCCAAGGATTATAGTCCATAATAAAAAGAGAATTGTACATACATATTCTGTTCTTTGTGTTCCATGTGGTGATGAATTATTGATGATATATGTTGTTGAT
Organism: Picea engelmannii; assembly: GCA_009831015.1. NCBI lineage: Eukaryota > Viridiplantae > Streptophyta > Pinopsida > Pinales > Pinaceae > Picea > Picea engelmannii. Next base: position 191,727 of record ML783859.1, on the reverse strand, counting down.
ATATGTTAACATATAACTAGTTATAAATGACAGTAATAAGTGATGAGTAATTGGTGATTGCTAACTAAAGAGTTTATGAAGGGAACTGTTGAAAAATATCCCTACACTAATTCACCCCCCCTCTTATCGTTCTCAGTGTGTCCAACAGATGCTTGGATGTTGATGTAGCAGGACATGTGGATGATCATGGCATCATCCTCTTTTCCCCATTGACCATCATTCGATTCTCTTAGACAACCCGAACACCTCACCGACTTCGGTTGACGCTGAAACATCGATGCATCAACCATCTAAAACTTCTCCTACTCAATTCGAAATACTTCACTAAATTCGGTCGACCTTCGAACACTGTCCCATCATCCATCAACGATGTTCATTGGAAATTGAAGATACTTCATCGGATTTGGCTAATCTCTGAGCACCGTCCCATCAGCCATCGGTGGTCAAATATGTATTATGGCCGGCCCAAAATCTTCTTCATTTTGGCTGATCCATCCATTGACCACCGACAATTTCTCTTGGATAATTTCCAACACCTTTCCAAACTCATCAATCTAACCATTGGTCATTGGTAGATTCTATTGTCGAACCTCACACTTCGAAAATTTTCAACCAAAACCCTGATGAATACAAACCGTCAATCTGATTTGTTTCAGAACCCCTGATTTAATCCTTTCCATTGATCTCATCAACCTTTGAAATGACTGAATCCTTAGGAATTTTTAAATTTATCATGGTGAATCTTGACCGTCAATCACGAGATCAAACACGATCTCAACTGTTGATTCTTCAAACTTCCTGTAACTCTAAAGGAAGCCATTAAAACTCAAAATTTTACCATTCCAGGTCGAATTGCGATCTCCAACTTCACCACTCTACTCCATTAATCTTTTCAAACCATCCAAAGTCATTAAAACTCAGATTTCACTCACATAATTGGGGATTTATCTCTAAAATATCTATTTTTCCCCAAACCCGTCACAACAAAAATCTACAATAATTAATTTCACCAATTCCCTCTAGTTTGAGCCCATAGAAGCCCAATTTTTGAACCAACACTATGATACCATAATATAACTTCCCCCAGCCCAACTGAGGGACATTGCGGTGTTGAATAAACATAAAAATGAAATTTCTGCAAATTGAATTAATTCATTTATAGTTAACTAATTTCCCATAGCTTTTAGCTACGAATAAAAACACATTTAGCTATTGTCTACAACCATAAAATAGAATGATATACAACATGCTAATAATCAACATGAAATACATCTAAAAAACGCATTGCAACAACATATAAATCAGTTCCAAATACACGAATTTCATGAACAACAATTAAACACATAGTTTAACACAACAAAAAGATAAAACACTTATCTTTTCACAACATATGTGCAACTAGCTGCTTGGGATGGAAGTTCCACCCAACCATAGACTGACTGTTCCAAATATCAACATCCAGTCACCTCATATATGAGGCTAGAAACCCACAAAAGAGGGCGGTCTCTCACAGTCCACTCACAACTCATAAAACTCTCAACCCAACTGATATTTGCCTACAACTATCCTGATTTTCCACGAGATCTCTTCCTCTTGAATTTTCCAACCCAAGGAATGCACCCCTTCATTGATCTCAGTCCCTTGGGTTTCCCATTCATTTATCATGTTCTCTCTAGAATAGACAACTAGGAATCTCTCAGCTGGGAACTCAAGGGAATTTTTTTCTAGGAAAACTATCAGCAAACCAACAACAAACATTTGAATTTTTAGTGAAACTAACACATGAGTTCACTCTTTAGGCCTGGCAACCTATTTCTTCAATTTTCATCTACAATTCTCTCCAATTACACTACATATTTCTCTATAATTATCCCTCCATGGTTGCACTAGTTCCAAGCTCTGTTTCTTTCTCTTTGTTATGACTCGAGGGGGGCATATATATGGCTAAATGTTATGATCCAAAATACTCAAAATATTATAAAATAAAAAAAGTACACACCATGTGAAAAATGCCAACGTGGAGAACAACTCCAATATAGATAAGTTACAAAATAAATCGTTAAAGAATAGGGGAACCTCTTCCAAATAACCCAATACCATTCATACTTCACAATTCACCTGTCAATAATGAATACATGATCTCTTATATATAGATATTCACACTTTGCACATAAGGCCCCTTTATCATTAGGCTGACTCTATTACATATGTATTGACACATTACATGTACATTTAGGCCCATATATTTCCCCCCTTGGGGTCATATCATATACATTTATCCATATATATCCCCCCCTTGGGTCATAACACTCTCTACTTGCTCCTCATGCACACAAACTCTCTGTGTAAAGTTATTGTTCCAACCCATTCGAATTTCCTCTCTTTGTCTTTCCTTTCTTGACTGAGACTCTTCCCCAAGATGATTGTACTCAACCCCCATGTGCCTAATAAATTTTGGATGTGACCACTCACACCCACCCTCTTACATGTATTCAATGATTGGCTTTGGGAACACTCAATCAAAAATTTGAAGGTTCATATACAACTATCAAAATTTAGGAAAATGGGTTAAATTAATATATATGGGTATTTCCCCCTTGGACCCCTCTTGGCCATTATCCTATAAGCTCCCCCCTTTTGTGGATTAATTCAACCCCCATATCTTTTCCATGTCCCCTGATAAACTAGCATCACATTTTATTATTAAAACATTGAAATACAATTCACATATTACATCGCTTTGGTTGTAGCCACACATTATATCTATATAAGCATTAATTAAACTGGGGATTATACTGGGTATGTTACACGTTTAGACACACCTATTATGTTTTTAGGTTCCCAAAGAACTACTTGGGACATTACATTAGTGATTTCTCATACTTTAAATTTCAAGCATGATATTTCAAATGTGTGTCTATCAAAATCATTTTCAGTTTTAGGTGAATGATCATTTAAGTTCTCTGCATGTGTGGTCCTTATATTCTCCTTCTGTTGAATGATGTGTTCTACTTTACTTTATGCTATTATGGAAATGCCATTGTATGAGATTACTTATTCTCTTTGTTTATAATATTGTATTATACTGAATGGATATTTATTTTTTAGGAGATGCCCAGTCCTTTCTCTCGTATTCTGCATGTGAATATTTGCTTCAAGAATAAGTCTAGTCCTTTCTCCTACACTTTTATATTCTTGTATTTTATTAAACAAAGATGAGTACCACCTCTCTAAAAATGGAGGAATTATCCTCGTGATAATATCTTAAATATATGTTAAATTGTCTTTTAGATCAACAAATTTCTAACTCTCTTGAAAGTGCAACTAGTCTAAGGGTCAAGATACTAAATAAGGGGATATAACCCTAAACCCAACATATCACATGGTGAGGTAATTTATATGTATGAACTTTGATAGAACCCTGTATTTTGGATCCTTTATTTATATAATCGAGGTCCATTTTCTCTCAATACTAAGAAAACATCATTCTAGGAAAGTATTGAGGAACCTCACCATTATTTCAGTATTTCTCATATCCATACATAAATTTCTCATAATCGAAAGAAAAAATATATGGATCATTAAAACTTGCAACCTTTATACATTTTTTTCCTTTTAAGTGAGAGTAAATAATGAAAAAGCCATTTTTCCAACTGTAGGTCTAGGGAAATTACACTTTTCCAACTCAATAGGAAATCTAGTAGAATATTTTGTCATCCCATCAACAATAAAAGATCTTCCTAAGGAGATTTTTGAGTGCAAAAATGACCCATAGAAAATCATAGTGGACAAAATACTATAATTGGGTTGTTTTTTTTTATTCTTCTCTTTGTCTTCCTATTCAACTTCATCGAATTGAAATTCCAAGCCAAACATTTCTCTCATGATCCTAATTCTTCTATCTGCTAGTGTTGTTGTGTTATCTTATTCTTTCTCTCTTCTTCAATAAATATGACTGTCCCATTGATGGGAGGACTCTGCAATCGACCTCACCTTGTGAAAATAGACAAACTTGTATAATCCTATGTTAAATGTACTGAAATTGTAGACCTCACCACCCTGCATGGACCCTTGTAAATTAGTATTTTCATTGACAAAATACCAATTATTATAATATTGTTGGTTTCGTAGTTGTTTTAGTTTTTTTCAAATTTCAACTTTGGGTTTTAACCTTTTAGATTTTCAAATTTATGAGCTATTAATGTTTTCCAATACTTTTCCCTATAGAAAATGATGTATTTCAATCAACATGTGGGGACATGAGATGATTTTCTTTTTTCAACGATTGTCAATGTGATGCACCAAGTTTTATGCATCCGACTTTGAAGAATTTAGAATATTTCTTAGATTGTATAGACACTTTTGGATTCAGGTGAATTTACATTTAATAATGCATATTTTATGAAAATAATATAATAAAGGTTACTCAACATTGTGAATAAGGTTGGTTTTTTACCACAACTCATTAAACTGAATTAAAGGATGAGAAAATTTATTTTAAAGTTATAAACTAAATTAAAGGGTGAGAAGATTAATTTTAAAGTTATTCATTGAAATGGTTTACTTTCTCAACTATCAAGTTTATTAGTTTTAATTGAAATGGTTTACTTTGTCAACTATTAATTTTGTTAGGGAGGCTCTTCGGTTGGTTCCTCAAGGATTATGGTTTGCATCCAGTAAACACCTGAGTGGGGGTTTGAGGCCCTCCCCTTCCTCGTCCCTTTCTCCAGTAGATCTCTTCTCTAGATCTCAATTTTTTTCAATCGACTTCACATGTTTATCCTCCCCTTCCCCTCTCATTTCCCTCATTTATATCCACGTGCTTTCCATGTGCCCTGTCCTCATGGAAGATCCCCCATTAGACCTAGTGGACTATGAAGCAAGTCCACCCTTAGTCGCAACATTTCTCATGCAATGTGAGTTTCTCGAGCAGTGGTCTATTCCTCCATCTCCTTTCTAGGTGGTGTCAAGACATCCAAAAAAAGGATCTTCCCAGGATGGTGCTCATGCTAACTTTAGTAAGTGTATGGATTCAGACCCTTTTTCCTTTTCTCGTGATTGTTTTTCCAGTTTACCAACGAGATTTCCTGCTCGACCCTGTAACTTGTCTCTCTTTGGTTCAAAGGCTTGTTTGAATATGAAATATCATCCTCTCCCTTGTCTTGAGAAAATCTTTCCATCGAGAATCGAAGGTAGTTTTGGAAGAGTTGGCAGTGAGGTTCAGGTTCCTATGTGCTCTTCTAAGTGTATCATAGAAATGGGTGGTGCAATAAGAATGGTGGTGGGGGTGGACGTATCCATCCTTGAGATTTCTCAGTTTGATGGAAATATTTTGTTACGTAGGTTTTCTAGTAAAGCATCTAGAGAAAAGGAAACCATTTCATGGGTGTAGAAGGAATGACAACCTATTCTTAATTATGTCCCACTTTTTCACGTCTTTCCGTGGGGTTGGTTCTCCTTTTTAATGAAATCCAAAGAAGAAAACTATGTTATCCTAAGAAATAATTGGTCTTGGGGATTGATGGGCCTTAATTTGAAACCTTGGTCAGTTGATTTCGATCCAATGCATGAATCGGTCTCTAAGATGAAGGTATGGGAAATTATGTTTGGGTTTCCCCTACATTCTAGTCAAGGGATGCTTTGGAATTTTTAGGTAACAAAATTGGATCCTTTGTAAGTATAGAGTCGAATTGGGCATCTAAGAATGACATAAGATGGGCCTAGATCCAGGTGGAGGTGGACATCTACAAAGGGTCGGTTGGTAGCATGGAAATTGTCTTTGGAAATAAGACCTGGACGCAAAAAATGGACTACTAGAAGATTTCATTTAGATGTCATGGGTGCCAAGAAATAGGTCATATTTGGGCTCAATATTATAATGTAATTCCTTCTATGTACTCTCCTTTCAAATTATTGTATGCTAATAAATTGGAAGGGCATCAGGCCCATGTGGAAGTGGTTTATGTTCAAGGTAAAGATATTTTGGCTCCTTTGGACCATGTTTTTAGTTGGAAGATGCTAGCTAATTTAGGTGGATTAGAGGTCCATGATTTTGATTCAAGTATGATCTATGGCAAGGTGTTTCCTCTTTTCTCTTCTCCTGAGGAAACGTTACTTAAATGTTCTCCTTCTGTGGAAGATATGGTTTCACTGTCGTCTGATCCTTTGGCTTCCCGACCTCTATATTCATCCCCCATTAGCGAGGCTTTGACCCATTTTGTCCCCCATCCTCATGTCCATGTGATCCCTGAAGTTGGTTTTTTCCCCTCTCCCTTATTGACCCTTGATACTTCAACTTTCGCACCCATTACTAATGTATCTCTCGCCTCCCATTTCATTTCTCCCTCTTCAAGAGATAAATATTATGTAGGTTCCTCTAATGGACCCTCTCTGTTGCCCCCTTCCCATCCTCCCTCTCCCTCCTCCCCTTTAGTTGGTAGATATTCCCTTTGTTCCAAAGGTTGTCTTTCCGGTGATGCTTCCTCGGAGGGGGGATTAGCGTTGAACCCCCCTATGGTGTCTCATGCGAGCATGGATTCTAATATTTTGAAATATAGGGAAAAGAGGCTACAAAAGTTATAAAAGGAACTTAGTCTACCATGATAAGTTCCCTTAGAGTAGGGATCACCCAATCCTCCCCTGTAAATGATTCTCCTTTCTTTCAACTATAAAGGGGTTGGTGGAGCCCCTAAAAAACTCACCCCCAAAAGTATTCTCCCAATCCTTAATACACATATCATCCTATTGCAGGATATGATGTGCCTTGGTGAGACGGTTGTTAAATTGTGTAGTTCATGGATGAAAAATTAGTCTTCTAGTTCGGTGGATGCAGAAGGTCTGTCAGGCGGGAATCTATTAGGATCGAACCCAAACTTCAAAATTTTTTCTTCCTCAGTGTTTCAGACATCTATTTATGTTAAAATGAGGCATAAGGAATGAGAATTTGATTTTCATGTGGTAAATATCTATGGCCTTTACTCTAATAGGTCTTCCTTTTGGGAAGAATTGTCTTACACAAGAGTTTTCAATGATCCTTTGATAGTAGTAGGTGGTGACTTGAAATTCACCTTATCCCTTACAAAGGTTTTGGGATCGCACCCAAGAGAATACCATCAAGGGTTTTTTTTTGAAATCTTCTTGAATTCCATTATCTGGTTGACGTAGAGCTGACCAATATTGTTCCTACTTGGCGCAATTTTCGAACTGGTAGAGAAGAAGTAGCTAAGTGTTTAGATAGATTCCTTGTTTCAGAGGAATTGTGGGGTATGCGTTTTAGGTTCAAGTCTATTTTTGAGGAAGGAAGGATCTCTAACCATAAACTAATCTCCCTTCTATGGAAATGTAGATCAGAGGCTCGCCTAACACCCTTAAAATTAAATCAATTTCGGTTGGAGGATGATGATTTCAAAATGTTGGTAAAAGAATGTTGGATAAAACTCTCTCATGAGAATAAATATCCTTTGATGGTTCAAATCAAAGATAAACTAAATATACGTAAGGAATATACTTAAGGAGGAAATTAAGTTGTGGCTCCTAGTTTGGAAATCTAGAAAGCAGAGAGAGATGGTGGAAATAAAAGCAAGTCTATCTAGTATCTGAAGATCCATTGACGATGGATATCTAAGTGTTCCACTTCTTGAAAACATCAAAACATGGGAGGAGAGAAAATACACATGATTGAAGAATGAAGAGATTGAATGGAGACATAAAAGACACACCCTCTGGCTCCAAGCTGGTGAGTGTAATACACAATTATTCCATAAATTTTCCAATCTCAGAAGAAATTTAAATTCCATTTGGGAAATCAAGAATGGAGAGGGTGTGTTGGTAAGTTATTTTCATGAAAAGGAGGAAGCAACTGATATATATTTTGAATATCTATTTAAGGCTCCTGTGGGGTGTCTTATTCAGGAAACCCTTAAGGTAGTAAGAAAGATTCCCTCAATATTTACGAATGAAATGAACCAAGAATTGAATGTTGAAGTTATGAAAGATGAAGCGAGTGATTCTCTTTCCTCAATTCAGAGTGGTAAGATCCCTGGGCCAGACGGATTCACAGTGGAATTTCTAAAATATTCCTATGAGCTGTTGAAAGAATATCTAGTGGAAGTAGTAAAGGAGTCTGAGAGGATTAGAAGATTCCATAGAGCCTTAAATTCAAACTTTCTCTTCCTTATTCCTAAGAAGAAATATATTGTTTCATTTGATGACTTTCAACCGATCTCTTTCTGTAATGCGGTATATAAATTGATTTCCAATATTATTGCTAGAAGGTTTAGGCCTCTTTTGAATGAGGTTATTGGGGAAGAGCGGTTCAGATTTTTTCATAATCATCAGATCCATGATGCAGTGGCTATGGCCCAAGAAGTTCTCCATTCTGTGAATAAAAAGAATCTTAAGGAAACCATTCTTAAATTGGACCTGTCAAAAGAATACGACATGGTTAGTTGGGAATTATTGAGATTTCCCTTTCTTCATATAGGAATGTTGATGGGAGTAGTAAATTAGATCATGGGAAGCATTCAAAGTGCTTCCTTTGTCGTCCTCCTTAACAATTCTCCTTCATGTTTCTTTCAATCCTCTAGGAGGCTCCATCAATGTTTCCCTATATCTGATTTCTTATTCCTTTTGATTATTGAAGGTATGAGTAGACTTATTAAGGATGCATGTAATCATGACTCTTTGAGAGGGGTTAAAGTCTCAAAGTCAGATATGATATCTCACCTCCTTTTCGTCGATGAATTTTTTTGTAGCGTCTATAGTTCCTTGAGAGACGTATCAGTTTTAAAAATATTGTTGGACCTCTACTGCCAAGCTACAGGCATGTCGATCAAACTGAATAAATTGTGTGTTATTCTAAATAAGTGTATTGAAGTAGATTCCAACTCTCTCCGCGCCTTAATTCCAACTCAATGAAAGGATTTTGAAGACAGTTTTAAATGCCTCGACTTTCACCTTAAGTTGGATTGTTATTATAAAGAAGATTGAAGTTGGCTTATTAGAAAAGTGGAATATTGACTCTCAATTTGGATGAATAGGTTTCTTTCAAGAGGGGGTAGGCTATTTCTAATCAAATTGGTCTTGGAAGGTATTCTTGTGTATTCGATTTCAATAGAAACCATTCGTAAGGGAATATTGGATAGTATTTGTAGGTTAAGTTTTAAATATCTATGGAATGGGAATAACCTTTTAATAGGATTTCATTTAGTCAGTTGGAAGAATATCACCTCCCGTATGGGATTTTGGGGGTGGGGTCTCAAGGACCTTCAATTTTTTACTTGATCTTAGAGCAATATTTTCCTCACCCTATGCAATATTACAGAGGGGGCCTTATTCCATTTCCCTATGCAGATTCGTCTTCCCTGTTACTAAAATCCAGAGACAAAAATACAAATTTTTCCACTTGTACGCATCTTGCACCATATACAACAAGCGTATACATAGGTTGCTCCACTATAGTCTACATACATCGAGATTTGTGCCAAGAAATCAAAAATAAATGTCGGGTTTCCATGTCACGACATGACATCTCTGATTCTTGGCCTTCCATATACTGGAAACATTTTGACTCGGCCCTTTAGTTTCATTTTGAAGCATATAAATAATCCAATTTTGAGTTGTGGAAAAGGAGAAAGAATTCAACTTTGAGAGCAAAGTTACTCTAGAGAAATTATTTACTTCATATTGAGTCTGCATCCCTTTGTCTTTTAAGTCTGAACACAATGTTCATCCCTCAATCTCTTCCCTTATTGATCACTAACCTCATTATCTCCCTAATATGAGGTTTGCTTTGGTGGAGGATTGAAGAGGTGGAGGCCTAGCTGGAAGGATCTTAGTTTCTCGGTTCTAAACCATGTCGACACGGAAGTCTATGATATTTTCATTTTTGCTGATCATTTATTAATAGAAATACTCTCTTCTCGTCCAATTGATGTCTTGAAAATATATGAATTATTATCCATGGACATATTTGTTATGTATATTGATGGATTATGCTATCTAATGTGCTAATCTTTTATATTTCCACCATATGCTTGTTTTTTCTTGTTTGTTGAGAACTTGTTGCATGTATATATAGCTTTGGGTCAAAGTGCTCAATGGTGGACATCAACGAACATCTGGATGAGGTAGGACTCTTTCTTATCTCCCTCGCACATTGGTTTATTTAGCATATTGTTGGAATAGAGTCAATTTATGTAGTCATTTCCGTTTGTTGTGGTTCACCGTAGCTGATCCACATTAATGTAGGAACACAATGAAATATAGAAATACACATAAATGTGGAGATGCAGCGGAAATAAGACTTCATTTCATTAATAAAAAATGACTAAAATACGCTTATAGACAGAATGGAAATAAACTAGCTAGGATGCTAGTAGCTTATCTCTGAGAAGAGATGTGGCTACTAGCCTCTGAACTGTGTTACAATGAGGCTCGAAGGCCTATTATTGAGAAACAATGGAAACCCCTAAATATCCAAAGACCTAACCCTAGGAGATGAAACGCCAAGACTATGGGCCTTGTTTAGGTAAATTGGTACATCAACTTCCCGGGGACGTAACTTTGACATACGATCTCTGTTTGACATGCTCAATACCTCGTTAGAAATATCTATCCGAGGACTACAACTTTTGGGTGATAAATATCAAAATATGTTCTATGTTTCTCCCTGTTTTCTCAAAAAAAGTTGTTTAGGGCCTCAAAATAGCTCTGGAAGTTCAGGACCCAAAAAAATGCTAAAAATAGTAAATTGTGTGGAAAATGAAAAAATGAAAGAAGTAATGGTGGGGGTCCAAGTGGGATAGGTGGGTGGCCACCAATATCCACCTGGATCATTCCTCCCTCCTTAGGAAGAAATGTTCCCCATTGCATTGAGTTCCTCCATGAGATGAGGAAACTTTTGTTGAACTTGGTCCCTGGTGAGCCACTTGCCTTGGTGGAGGGGTTGATCTGCTGTGACAACTCGATATAGAGGTATCCTTTGTTTTCAGGTGCACTTGATCTGTGTATCCATGGTCTGATCAGTTGTGTATTGTTTCAAGCATTCTGGATTTAAATCTATTGGTGTGAGTTGTTCAGCCATGTCGGATGTGTTGAGTAGAGGTGGAAAGTAGGGTCGAAGGTAGTCCACATTGAACATTGGATGTAGACCAAGGAATGGTGGAATGATGAGCTCAAAGGAATTTTCACCTATAGCCTTGGTGATGGTGTGCGACCCATATCTGAGTGATCGAAGCTTGTGGTGGGGTCCAACGAGGTGCTCCTTTTGAAAATTTAGCCACACTTTGTTGCCCACCTAGAAATTGTGTGGCACTCGATGTTGATCATGTGACTGCTTGTACTTAGCATTGGCTCTGTCCAAGATGTCATCAACCTTTTTGTGGATGTGTTGAATGCACTCAATGAATTTGTTTTCCTTGTCAGCCTCAGACTGGACATGAGCTGAATCTTCCTGAGTAGCCACAAGTGGCATGGCTATGTCAATGGGACATAGTGGTTGGAATCCCAAGCCCACCTGAAAGGGGTTGTGGTTGGTTGAGCTATGGAGAGCCCGGTTGCAGTTGTGTTGTACATAGGGGAGGCTCTCATCCCATGTGTGTGGATGTTTTAAGTTATACATGTGCAGAATGTGTATGATCATCCGGTTGATGACCTCTATTTGGCCATCAGTTTGTGGATGGAAAGCTATGGAATTGGTGAGCTTGGTGTCCAACATTGACCAAAGGTTGGACAAAAATGTACTAAGGAACTTGTTGTCCTGATATGAGATGATAGATTATGGAATCCCAAAGTGTATCCACACTCATTCAAAGAAGAGTTTAGTAGTGGAATTTGTTCTAATATTCTTCTTGCAGGCCATCATAATGGACATCTTCGAGAATATGTCGATGACCAAAAAAACACAGTCATTACCATCCTTAGTAGAAGGAAGGCCTGACATGTAATCCATCGAGATGGATTCCCAAGGTCGACTGGGGGTAGGAAGTGAAGTATAGAGGACTTTCTTCTTGATGGTCAACTTGAAAATGGCATAAGAAGTGCAGGACTTGATGTAATTTCCAACATCCTGTCGAAGGTTTGGCCAATAGAAATAATTTTGTAGTACTGCCATGGTTTTCTCGACCACAAAATGCCCAGCGACCCGACTATAATGTGCCTCCTAAATCATCTTGGCACACTCACTTGAAGGAAAACAAAGGTGTCCCAGGTGACATAGCAGGGCATCTTGGAGGTGAAAATTGGGAACTTGCTTACCCTCTAAGAACGTATTGTATGTGCGGCCAAATTCTGGATCACTTATGTAGAGAAGCATCCAATCAGAAGTATCATGCCCACAAGAGTTGAGCATAGTGGTTAGCACCACGATGGGTGGTCAACTGAGGTAGTCTACAACATTATTGGTGCTTCCTTTCTTTTACTTAATGTTCAAATGAAACTGTTGCAAGTATGTGGACCACTTCTAATGGCGATCGTTCTGCAACTTCCCTTGTGTTTGTATGAACTACAGGGGTTGGTGGTCTGTGTGGATGACCGTTTCCTTTCCCAAAATGTAATGCTTCCATTTACATCAAGCATGCACAATGGAATACATCTATTTTTCATAAGTTAAATACTTTCGGACAATGTCAGAAAGTGTCCCACTGTGATATGCCATTGGATGCCCATGTTGAGTAAGGACTTCCCAAATAGCATAGTCAAAGGCATGTGTCTCGATCTCAAATGGTTGTTGCAATTCTGGTAATGTGAGCACTGGTGCAGAGTAGAGGAAATGCTTAAACTCCCTAAAAACCTTATGTTGAGATTCAGACAAAAATAATTTTTCTTTCGCTCCTCCCTTGGTGACTTGACTCAAGGGCCAAGTGATATGAGAGAATCCCAACATGAACCTGTGGTAGAAACTGGAAAGACCCAAAAATATGCAGAGCTTTGTTAGGGTGGCTAGGGCTGGACAATACTAAATGAATTGGATATTTTTTGGATCCACATGCACCCCCCGATCATCAATAATGTATCCCAAATACTAAACCTGGGTCATGCCAAAAGTGCATTTCTCCAAATTGGCACACAACTTGTGTTGCCGTAGTGTTTGGAAGACCTGTCGGATGTGGTGGAGGTGCTTTTCCCATGTCTGACTAAAGATCGGAATGTCATCCAAGTACACCACTAAATATGTCATCCATTAGCCTCATGAAGGTTGCAGGGGCATTCATCAACCTAAAAGGCATGACCAACCATTCAAAAAGGCCCTCCTTGGAATTGAAGGCAGTATTCCACACATCAAAGGGTTCGATTGGTACTTCATGATACCCAAAATTCAAGTCGATCTTGATAAAATATTTTTCCTCCTTGAGTTGGTCCAGAAGGTCATCAATCTGTGGGATCGGGTACCTATTCCAGACAATGATCTTGTTCAGTGCCCGATAGTTAATGCAGAGTCTCCAAGTCCCATTTTTTTTCTGCACCAACATGATCGGGCTCCCACAGGGCGATGAACTCAGTCAGATGTGACCTTTATGCAACATCTCATGACTATCCCTTTTGATTTCATCATTCTCCAGAATAGAGCACCAATATATTGTTCCATTGGGCAGCGACGCGCTTGGGGTCATATCGATGGGGTGCTTGACCTAGCAGTGTAGAGGCACCCTTGCGGGGGAGGTGAATATGTCCTCATACTCCTCCACAAACTTATCCATCTATTGTTGATGTGTAGAGGGGCCCTATCTAGAGGTCATGGCCATAGTCTTCTTCTTTCCTTGATGATGGATCATCAGGAAAAAAAATTTCTTGGTTTTGAAAATTATCTTACTGCATTGTTTTGCAGTAACCAAAGAGATGGTGGTAGGCGGTGCTATGTTTGGTATCCTGTACAACTTATTTACCAAAGTGATAATAATAGCATGAGGCTTGGACTCATACATAGAATGTCGCTTCCACAAGTATGGTTGGCCTAATAATACATCAGAAACATCAACAGGAGCAATGTCACACAATACCTCATACGTGAAGGGCTTGATGTTGTAGAGAAGGCGACATTGCTAGCTGACGTAGAGGTCTCGTCCTTGGTGAAACCACCCGATGTTGTATGGTTGTGGGTGTTTTTTGGTCGACAAGCCCAACCGCTTCATGACCTCTACTGATATGAGGTTCTTCTATCTCTCGTTGTCAACAATTAATTGCGACGGGGAACTGTTTACCCACATCTTGGAATGGAAGAGATGCTTTGCCTCCTCTAGGTATTTTGGTTCCTCCTTTTGGATATTCTTGGTGGAAATGGTGGCATTGGGCTCTGCATCGATAATCTTCTTCCCCCTATCATTCCCCTTGTTCGGTTCTGGTTCAGAGTCGGATCATGCATCCGATACAGAAGCCTTCAACTCAACTACTAGTGACTTCTTGGCCTAACACTCACTTTTGTTGTGGGTGGAGCTCTTATGGAACTTAGACCACTTCCCCGTTTCCTTTTCTAGATTCATGGTTTTGTTATTTGCTTACAGCTTTGGCAGGTTTTCCTGAGCTGCCCCACCTTGGCTAGGTCCTTTTTTCTATGTTTTGGGGGTACCTTTCCATTGCTTCTGATTCACATACCCAAAGTCTCTCTTCTTCTGTTTGAACTTCTTCTCAATCTTGGAAGAATATTGGTATGCCTCACCAACTAAGGATATGTCGAGGAACTCCATTTCCTCCTAAATGTATCTGTGAAAAAAATTGTGGTACCTTAACACCAAATGTTTCTCTGAATATTTGATACCCAACTTTGTGCGTAGGGTATGAAACAAATTCATCAGCTCATGCACATCTTGGTCCCTTTTGTTGCTGCAGCGTAGTCCATTGTATGTAGTTATCCTCATATCTCCCCACAGGATAATATTATTCCTTGATGGCATCTAGAAAGAATTAAAAGTGGGTGTGACTCAGAACAAAGAGGGTCCCCCCTTGCCCTGTTTCTCCCAATAGGTTTCCCACCAGTCCTTGACATGGGGGCCAGCTTTGAGGAGCGAAAAAATAATCCTTTCTCAATTGAAATAGTCATGAACCAAGAAATGTCCTTCTAATAGATTCAACCATCTATCTACAACATCTACATCTATTTGGCCCTCAAATATGGGAATTTCAAAGTTTGCTTGTACCTTAAAAGGAGTGGCGCCTCCAAAGTGGTTGTTGGATGTAGATGCACCGCCAGTGGGAATTCGTTGAAGGATCTGGGAAAAGTTGTCCATCATCGCGTTCCTTTGTTTCTCGAGGGCCTCCTCAAGCAACATTTTGATAGGATCTCCTTATCCCTAATCTTTCTTTTCTTCCCCCATGGGTGGTTGTTAGGGTTTGCGAGGTTGAACTTGCAAAGGTTCAACCCGAACGAGTCCTAACTCCTTATACCCCGACCTCGTTGGGGACATGTAAAGAAGGATCAAGAATGAGTAGACCGCTTTGATACCACTGATATGGATTTATGTAGGAACACAATGAAATATAGAAATACACATAAATGCAGATATGCAGTGGAAATAAGACTATGTTTCATTAATAAGAAATGACTGAAATATGCTTACAAACATAATGGAAATAAACTAGCTAGGGCATTGGTAGCTTATCTATGAGAAGAGATGTGGTGGCTATTGGCCTCTGAACTGTGTTACAATGAGGCTCGAAGGCCTATTATTATTGAGAAACAATGGAAAACCCTAAACTTCCAAAGACCTAACCCTAGGAGATGAAATGCCAAGATTATGGGCCCTGTTTGGGTAAATTGGTACATCAACTTCCCGGGGATGTAACTTTGACATACGATCTTCGTTTGATGTTCTCAATGCCTCATTAGAAATATCTATCCAAGGAATGCAACTTTTGGGTGAGAAAACTCAACGCACATTCCATGTTGCTCCCCGTTTTCTCAAAAAACGTCGTTTACGGCCTCAAAACGGCTCCAGAAGTTCAGGACCCGAAAAACTGCTAAAAATAGTAAACTATGTGGAAACTTAAAAACTAAAAGAAGCAATGGTGGGGGTCCAAGTGGAATAGGTGGGTGGCCACCAATATCCACCTGGATCACTAGCCATAGAGATATTTTCCTCTTGGGCGAATTGGCAACCATACTGGGGATGAATGTTCTTTCATAGGGTTTGAAGTACTTTTCTCCCTAGATTGCTCTTGTTTCTATTGTGGTTCTTGTTGTACAATTTATCGACAACTCTTGTTCACTCTAGGTCTGATTTTTCATCCGTTCTCCCTTTCCTAGCCTTGTTTTAAAGCATATACATGCCTCTTTCCTTGACAGTCGCGTATACATGCAGGCTGTCTCACTGTAAGATACGTATATACGCTCTGTTTTCCTGAAGAATCACGTACACCTCTTTTCCTTGCATGTTTTTTGGGTGGGATTTCATTCTTGTTGAGCCTTCTTGGGTCTCTGTAGTGCCTATTGAGTGCATTTGGGATGACATGAAACCCTCTTTTGGTTGAATTTATGGGCAAAGTCTTTGTCTTAATATTTTCATTTTTATTGTCCTTGTACATTGGGATGGGTGTTTTGTTGCTTGGTATCCTTCTTGATTTATCTCTTTTTTATACACGGTAGGGCTATATATCAAGTTATTTATTCAGTCCATGCATTTTCAGTTTTGATATATTAAAAATACAATAATATAGGCATTTTTCATTTCTTAGAATTTTGTGTCTTTTGAGTTTTTATCATTAACTTAGTGCATACAGTGAAAGATTGCATTTTTACTTCTTAATTACAGAGTTGAATTTGAAAATTGCATCGTTTTGTTTTTAAGCATATCATTCATTAAAATTTAAAGTTAGGACTTTGCACTATTTTCATATTTACTTTTCTTGCAGAGTTGTAACACCATGAGTTTCACTACCATACCTTTTTGAGTAATCACGACCATTAAAATCAATGCTATAAATTAAAATTTATTAGTAATGATTTTATTTTCTAGGGTGCACAAACTAGCCTAGGATTTAGTGCCTTGGAATTGGATTTTGTGAGTAAACTTCTCCAAGGCAATTAAATCAACATATGTGTCTGAGTCAGGGAGTGGAGAAATCCATTATATAATTGGTAAGATTAGGAGGCTCTACTCACACCAGAGTTAATCACGAGGTCAGGCGAATTTTGTTGAAGGGATATCCCCCCGATAACTTCCTAGCATCAGAGATATTTCTAGAGATTTATTTGTATCTGGGGATCTTGTTAGTTCCCTTACCTCTGTGAGAGGTGGTGCTTTCAAGGTTTCAGGCTTTGCTACCCTGCCCATATGGTGGACCTGACTTACGAATGCTCGCTTGTGCATTGATTATAGAATGGTTTATTAGTTTCTTGACTTAGGTGTCTCATAGGTTACTTGCAGGCGTCATTCTGTAGGTACCCTAGGTCAGATAAGGGTCAGATAAGACAAAACCTTTATGGAGGATTACCTCTCCAGAGGGATCTTACCGACTGGTTTTTAATCACATGAGGGCCCTTATAATTGATTATGTTACCTCTAATTATTAGCAGGGAGTCTCAGGCCCTTCTTAGGCAAGACATACCTTATTTAGGGAGGGAGGCCACTCAACCACTTTACCCTGTTTGCATGCATATTGACCGTTTGAATTTTGGTGTGCTCTTTGATTACTAGTTGGCCTTAAGAGTTTATACCAAATTCTCTTTATCATGGATAGAAGAGTTCCATTGATGCCTTCATTCACTGCGACCTACCCCATGATGCCTACTCCTATCATAGGGATGATTCCTTCCTTTTTTCATAATGGTATGAAGAACTATGGTACTTAGTTTGTGCCTTGGGTCTCTAGTCATTCCCCCGTTGATATGCCTTCACCTTTTCAATCCCCTCCCTGGTCCACTTATATGAATCCTAGCATTGGATCTGGGGGAACCATGGCCCATATTCCTATGTCTTCATTTGACATGAGTCATGTCCCTCAACTGGATTTCATGACGAGAGGTTGGAGCCTCCCCTCTTACGAATCCAATCCTGGTTATGCTCTTTCGGGAGCCAATACTCAAATGGGTGCCTATTCTACTTATTAAACCCCATCCATGTATCCTTCGTCCACCATGTCATTTCCTTCAAACATTTTTTCCATGGCGAGTCCTCATGTATCCACGGGTGTTTCTTACGGGGAAAATGAATTTTACGGTTCAAGCTATCCTCTTTATGGAATCCCTTTGCAAGGGGTCAACATATATCCTCACATGAATAGTCCTTATCATACTTTCATCTCTTCATATACTTCATTCATGATGCCCATACACACCTCTTCGAATCCATTAGGCGGATTATCCCAAGCCATTATGCAAGGATCATCACGGTTTTGGTGTCTTTTTAAAACTTTTACTGGTTGTGGTATTTCTTCAAACAGTTTGCTGATCTATTTGTTTACTTGCGTTTATATGTGTGTATGCAAAAAATAACAAGAATAGTCAACCATGAAACATACCTCAACCATATGCAATATGATAGACAAGCCAAAACATCTCAAATCTTCTTTATTCATAAAATAGAAGAACCTGCTACAATGGAGATACCAATCTGGAATGCCCAACAGATGGCCAAGATGATAGAAAATAGATAATAAATATGAGCTGCTACAAAATGATCCCACTAATACAAAACAAGCCTCCAAAGGCTGGATAAGAGATGAAGACTAATGCCAAGTGCCACACCCCTCAAGTAGGAAGATGCCACACTCTGCTGGATAACTGAAGCTCATCAACAATTTGGCCCTGGTGCCAAATATGTCCAATCATCTCAAGAATGGTGTCAAACAGTAGATCAGGTGATGGTAATAATAACCCATGTGCCCGAATCTCCAAGATTCCTCTCAATCGTTGTAGATATAAAATCCCCCACTGAATGGTGTGACCCACTAGATCACTGAAGCCCTAGATAAATCATCCCTATTGAAGGAGGCCTCCAAATGCTCTGAAACTCTCCATAAATATAGATTGGGACACTGCAAGTCAATAGGTGAAGTCTCAGGGTCAGATATGAAGTGTAACCCCTCCAAACAGACTAGATCTGGATCTCAAAAACGCCCTCCTTCTCTTCAATTCGCCCCACTGCTCAAGAAATAATATGAGCCATAAAATTATCTTAGAAAGCACTAGATCTGATGTCCAAGGCCCTGTAATGAAAACCCAAATTATAGAATCCTCAACGGCCCTGCAAATCTCCTACAACGAATCTCTCTCCAAAGATGGTGCGCCCCCCCTTGTTGGAAACCCCCAATGGTGAGCCCTCCTCCTCTTCCTGTGCTTGTGGCTATGTAGAACCTCCTGCACTGATGTAGATCTGACTAGAATGGTGTGGGAGAGTATTGCATCTCTGATACCAAGCTTGGGACAAGCTAGGTAGAATCTTTCACCACTGAATCGTCCTCTAGGGTTTGTTAAGTCAAAACCCTCAAAACCCCCAAGAGATGGGTTCACTAGCTAAAGCCAGATATCAAACTGATAAACATACATGAAGCCCTGAGAAGAGGCCCTTGCCTTTCCTTTATACTTTTTGGCTCACCTTGTCCCTCCAAAGTGACTTTCATTTTATTAATATTTAATTAATTAATTAAATCACTTTAATTAATTAATTAACCTTTTTACCTTTGAAAAGCTCCTTATCTCTCCTTGTGGCTTCCATGGCCACTGAAAGTCACTTTTAGACATCCCATCCTGTAGTGTTTATCCTTCTAATTCTAATGAACTATTACACTAATAGGTTCCTCCAAGTAATGTGTCCAAAATGACCTCTTCAGTGAATTCCATTGACTTATAGGTCAAAATAGTCAAAATCATGGAAATCGTCAGAATGCAATGAAACAAAAGCCAACTTATGCGGAATGGCTCATAATGATGGACTATGCTAATCAATAAAAGATGGACCCAACAATGCCTCTCAAATACCCTTGTACTTACTATAACATCCATCTGGCTACTCTGGTCATCATAAATCTCTGCACTGTGATGATGTCCCAAAGTGGGGACATTATAGTCCTCCCTGCTAGAAAATTGCTTGTGCTCAAGCAATAACCAAATCATCTCAAATAAAATACCAAGATCCGGTGTCCATCTGTGGGATACATAGTAGAAGCCATCCACAGATGAACAATAGTACACTCCACCCCCTGGATCCCATATCAGGAAGTGAACTGCAATACTCTGCAAAGCATAGTCCTGAAAGATATCAACCCTGTGAACCTCCTGCACATGACACATGGCCTCATCTCAGAATGAGTCCATCCTCCAAATATCTACCAAGATCCACACGGCCTCCATCAACTTCTCATGATGATGCCAGCATGAGGTGTTGCAAGACCTCTGTGAGACACCCTCAAGCTCTGTGCTCCCCTCAACACTGAAGGTAAATAGAAAATTAGAACAACTTTCCCCTACACAGGTCCACTCGCCCCTGTCAGTCAATGAAATGCTCAACCCTGCAATCCCTGGTTCCCATGCTAACCTATGTCGAAGATCACCATCCTGAAACTGCACTACTCTGACCATGACTGTTTTCCCCCTGCATACATCCTGAATCCTCCTCTCCTGGATCCTCAAGATGAAACACCTGTGACCACTGGACTTGTTGTCCAGAAACTGTATCTGCAAAGGCATCTCTATAGAAGAAGTACCTATCCAAACATCTCCTCGCCCTATCATGATGATCAAGTGGAAGGAAGGGTCTTACCCCATAGGACAAGTACCTGCATACCCACTCCAAACCAAACCAAGGTGGAGTGTGTGGCTCTTTGTTGTAACTTGGGTCAACATGAGCATCATGCTAACAAAACGGACGCCTAGGTCCCATGGCAAGCTTGGAATTTCATCACTTCCAATCTCCTCTAACTTATCCTATGTGAGGCTAATCACAGTCAGAATCCCTCTATGCTCATTTGTCATCACCTGGTCTATGATGCTCACCATCACGCACCAAGTCTCAACTGTCTATCTAACATGGTCCACCTCTGACCTGCTGTATGCCATAAAAGTACTCTTGTCATGTAGTCTCGGCCTACTCACTCTCCATGCCCTCAGCCACAGCCTATCCCTCCTCATGCTGCTATCTATGATAAAAATGTCAAGACGGCCTAATAGAAACATCTGTCGCTGACTGTAGGACTGAAAGGTGTCACATGCTTTGGTCAATCCCAAGGATTCGACTAGAAGCTTGTCCATCGGTATCCATGATAACTACTCACCTGTAGTCATCACTAAACCCCAATCATTAGGTATAATCGGAAGCAACTCCTTCAACTATTGGTAAACCACTCTCCATCTCCCCTCACCTAGGAAACTACTGAAATGGTGAAGGTGAGATCTCATAACCATATGCTTCTGCCAAGGAATGGCACCTTCATGATCCCCTAAGTGTGTCTCCTCCCTGCCAAGCAGTACACCCCTCTAAATCCTACCATACATATCAACATGTCTCTATGAACTATCACTCATCATTGTATGCTCTGGCATACTCCTGTCATCTCCTATAAACTCATGTTGCATCACAGATCCTGGGCATACGGTTGGACCAATCACTATATGGAGATCAACCACTCCCAAGACAAAAATGGAAGTGTCCCCCATCAATTGGTGCTCCTATGCTAGATCACCAACATCCTCTAACCATGTGAATGACTAATACATATGAGTGTCCACTAAGACAGATGAAGTGGACCTCTGATAGATCTCCTCAGGAGACTCATATGTTCTAGACTTTGATTCTTGAAGGGCAATCTGTGTGCCTCTCAAGAATCCTCAAGTGCTCTCCAACTCCTGAGTGAGTCGGTCTATCTCCAACTCTTGCTCCCTCAGAGCCTCATGATACATCTCACCAATCCCTAGTAGATAATCCCTATCCATCAACAACTTCTGGTAGTTAGTCCTCATCACAGATACTCTCTCCCGGAGAGTGTGAAAATCATCCATGGAAAACCCTCCATCTGAGCTACTGTTATAACCCTAAAATGCACTACACAGGTTTACCTGGCATCGGGCTAACTCATGCCTCTTCCTAGCCAAATCCATGGTGAACAAATCCTCAAAAAGCCACTTAAAACAAGAAACCCGCGCCCTAACTTCTCACTGGGCGCGGACATCCGCTTTCTGTCCTTATACTGCACGGGGGCATCTGCGGGCTAACCCAAAACAGCCCGCGGGTACCTAACAAAGCAAAAAATCAGGAAAGTTTCCGCCGGAACACAAGGATTTTTGTCAGTTAACTGGAACTCCAAGCCATGCATGGCCGAGAGTTCGCCAAAAACCCTAGCTCCTTCTAGCCTATTAAAGGAGGGGTAGGGGTACTATTCAAAAGAGGAAAAATCATAGCAAAGAAACTCTGCCAAATTGCCAAGCCAGTTCTGTCCAAACCTTTTAGCCTTGCCTTAAGCTTTAGGAGAAATACTTGTAGCAGCAGTTGGAGGACAGAAAGAAGAGGAAGAGCCCAGGATCAGGATCGAGGAACGGTGGCCAATCTCAGAAATCGTTGTAAGTTGATTTGTATTGATGTTAATGAAAAAGATACTTTTCCCGTCCCGAAATACATGAATCTCATCTATGTTATCTGATTTATGTTTTATCTCTAACCCCCTAGTAGGTCAGTAGCATGCATGTATGTTTTTGTCTTGTTTGCAGGAATAGCTTTGTGGAAGGAGCAGCAGTAGCAAGGAGACAACAAATCAACGGGGAATCTACTTCGACCTTCAGTAAAAAAGGTTAGTTCATTTTTCCTGTGCTTGTCTGAGAAAAGGGGTTGAGATTTTGGGTAGAAGGTTAAAGGTTAAATCTGAAGGGTCATGATCTGCGTATAAGCTTAGAACCCTAGCTTATTAGTCCATAGGGTAGAATACCTCACAACAGAATTGGCGAC
>ML783859.1:112571-155154 GCA_009831015.1 Picea engelmannii | reverse complement strand
AGGACAGAAAGAAGAGGAAGAGCCCAGGATCAGGATCGAGGAACGGTGGCCAATCTCAGAAATCGTTGTAAGTTGATTTGTATTGATGTTAATGAAAAAGATACTTTTCCCGTCCCGAAATACATGAATCTCATCTATGTTATATGATTTATGTTTTATCTCTAACCCCCTAGTAGGTCAGTAGCATGCATGTATGTTTTTGTCTTGTTTGCAGGAATAGCTTTGTGGAAGGAGCAGCAGTAGAAAGGAGACAACAACTCAATGGGGAATCTACTTCGACCTTCAGTAAAAAAGGTTAGTTCATTCTTCCTGTGCTTGTCTGAGAAAAGGGGTTGAGATTTTGGGTAGAAGGTTAAAGGTTAAATCTGAAGGGTCATGATCTGCGTATAAGCTTAGAACCCTAGCTTATTAGTCCGTAGGGTAGAATACCTCACAACAACTACCCTGTGCCACTGATGCTCTCCAACAGTAGTCTGCCATCACTGCATGCATGTCATCTATACATCTAGTTGCTACCCTAATCATAGTCTCACTAACTCTCAACTGTGCTTCTAAGTGGTGTGACTCCTGATCATGGTCATATTGACGTGCCATCTCAGACCCCTCACAACTAGTGTCAGTCCTGCTAGTGCCAACTCTAAAATCCCCAAAAACACCCTCTACATGAGATGACATGCTGAACTATCCACTGTCTATTGTGCTTCTCGGTACTCCCATATGCCATTGCATCCCATCACTAGATGCCATCTCTCCCTGACTCACACTATATCCTGCATGAGAATTCGTATCCTCCTGTGCACTCAATTTGCTACTATCCTCTGCGCCTGGATCCCATATAGTTGTGTCTAGACACATGCTATGGTCATCCTGAATACTAAAGAGTGCATCCTCATCAATGCAATCTGATCCTGGTAGTAAGTGTTCCATCCACCTGTCATCCTCTGCAATCTACTCAACCAATGGAGTCTCCAACAGATGTGACTCCATCTCCTCTGGCTGACCTGTATGTGTTCGATCAACTACCTGTACGTCCTGTACCTCCTCCTGGATCTGTGGGTCTACCTGTCCATGGTGTGCATCCCTCACACTAGGCTCATCCATCATACCTAACGTGCCACTGATCTCCTCATGTGACGTGGCTATCATGGGTATCTGAATAGGTGACAGATGTGTCACAGCCCCCACAGGAAGCTCATCATCTCTAGGTGCTAACACGTGTGACTCCTCACTAGTGCCACCACTCTACTGAGACGTAAGGTCATCAATGGTATGTGACATTTCTTTTGAGACACTGTGGCTATCGTCTTGTCCATCCAACTGCCTATCCACTATACAAGGGTCATCCTCCTCCTCAAGCATGCAAGCATCACTAGCCTCTGTGCAAGAGTCATCACCACTATCCTCTGAAGTAGAGTCACTATCACTAGCCTCTATGATAGAGTCACTGTCATCATCCAACTGCTCTAAATCCTCATCATCACTATCACAGTGTACCTCAATGATATGCTTCTTACCCTTACCCCTACACCTATGATCTGGTTCCCAAGGCACCTTGCAACTGTAGCAAAGTTGTATGCTCCTAATGGGTGTGGGGTTTCTCCGTGCTTCCTCCCGTTCCATGTATTACATTGCCTTATTGACCCAGAATGTAATCTCATCTGTGCTCCACCTAGGATTTTTCATGGATAAATACTTTTGGAATGTTATTTGAGCCCTAGTTTTCTCACTAAGGTCGTAGAAATATTCCCATCTACGACATACAGTCTCTCTAGAAAAATCCCCAATATTCATCTCTTCTTATGGAAGACCCCTCTATGGCTCTGCATACATGTGATAATTCCCACTGGATGGCAGGAATCTAAGCTCTGATACCATTGTAATGATCCCAAGCCATTATGCAAGATCATCACGCTTTTGGTGTCTTCTTAAAACTTTTACTGGTTGTGGTATTTCGTCAAACAATTTTCCGATCTATTTGTTTACTTGTGTTTATATTTGTGTATGTAGAAAATAACAAGAATAGTCAACCATGAAACATACCTCAACCATATGCAATATGATAGACAAGACAAAACATCTCAAATCTTCTTTATTCATAAAATAGAAGAACCTGCTACAATGGAGATACCGATCTGGAATGATCAACAGATGGCCAAGATGATAGACAATAGTTAATAAGTATGAGATGCTACAAAATTATCTCGCTAATACAAAACAAGCCTCCAAAGGATGGATAAGAGATGAAGACTAATGCCAAGTGCCAAACCCCTCAAGTAGGAAGATGCCACACTATGCTGGATAACTAAAGCTCATCAACAATTTGACCCTCATGCCAAAGATGTCCAATCATCTCAAGAAAGGTGTCAAATAGTAGATCGGGTGATGGTAAGAATAACCTAGGTGCCTGAATCTCCAATATCCCTCTCAATCGATGTAGATCTGAAATCCCCCACTGAATGGTGCACCCCACTGGATGACTGAAGCCCTAGATAATTCGACCCTGCTGAAGGAGGCCTCCAAATGCTTTGAAACTCTCCAGAAATATAGATCGGGACATTGCAATTCAATAGGTGAAGTCTCAAGGTTGGATTTGAAGTGTAACCCCTCCAAACAGACTAGATCTGAATCTCAAAAACACCCTCCTTCTCTTCAATTCGCCCCACTGCTCAAGAAATAATATGATCCATAAAACTATCTTAGAAAGCACTAGATCTGATGTCCAAGGCCCTGTAATGAAAACCCAAGTGATAGAATCCCCAACGGCCCTGCCAATCTCCTACAACAAATCTCTCTCCAAAGATGGTGCGCCCCCCCTTGTTGGAAACCCCCAATGGTGCACTCTCCTCCTCTTCCTGTTCCTGTGGCTGTGTAGAAACTCCTACAATGATGTATATCTGACTAGAATGGTGTGGGATATTATTTCATCTCCGAGACCAAGCTTGGGACAAGCTAGGTGGAATCTTTCACCACCGAATCGTCCTCTAGGGTTTGTTAAGTCAAAACCCTCAAAACCCCCAAGAGATAGGCTCACTAGCTAAAGCCATATATCAAACTGATAAACATACATGAATCCATGAGAAGAGGCCCTTGCCTTTCCTTTATACTTTTTGTCTCACCTTGTCCCTCCAAAGTGCCTTTCATTTTATTAATATTTAATTAATTAATTAACCCTTTTACCTTTGAAAAGCTCCTTATCTCTCATTGTGGCTTCCTTGGCCACTGAAAGTCACTTCTAGCCATCCCATCCTGCAGTGTTTCTCCTCTTGATTCTAATAATCTATTACACTGAGATTTTCCTCCAAGTAATGTGCCCAAAATGACCTCTTCAGTGAATTCCATTAACTTATAGCTCAAAATAGTCAAAATCATGGAAATCATCGGAATGCAATGAAACGGAAGCCAACCTGTGCGGAATGACTCATAATGATGCAATATGATGATGAATACAAGATGGACCCCACAATTCCTCTCAAATACCACTGTACTCACTATAACATCCATCTGGCTACTCTAGTCATCGTAAATCTCTGCACTGTGATGATGTCCCAAAGTGGGGACATTATAGGATACTACCTCTATGGATAGGGATAGGGGGTAAACCGAGACCCTTCATGGCCTCCCATGTTTAAGAGTTAATATTTTCCTCGACCTTGGCATAAAATGCCATAGATTATCGCTAGTACAACCTCTCTCATTCATACTAGAGCTCCATCACTGACCTCTTTCAGTCAAGTTGGGCATGGGTCAACTACTTCTACAAGTCCCGTTGACAATTCACACCCAGCCACTTCTATTCATGCTAGGGGTACCACTCTAATCATGATGAGTCATATCAATATCGCATCTCCAACCTCTGTACATTATGTAGGAGATGAATATCCCACCTCTACCTGTCATGTTGAGAGTATTTCATTAGCCATTGTGAACACTGTTGGGGGAATCGAGAAGCCTAGATGTCTCAGACATAAGCCTAAGATCATTTGTAGGACTTTTGAAGGAGATCACATTACTCATGTGTGTCCAGCTACTACTGAAATACCAGATGTGTGGGGCTCACCTAAGGGCCCTTCAAGTTCGGAGGCATCGGTGGTTTCCCTACACCCTATTTCTTCTTTGATTGACATGTCCATAATGCCATTGCAATCCTCTCTTGACCTCACCCCTGTTGTCGAGGGTGATTTGTCCCCTATCCCTATTACCATGCATCCTCTTCAACCTAAAATTTAAGAGGTGATCGCACTAGTGCAATCTCTGGTCAATCCTACTCTTGTTGTGGAGAGTGACGCATCCTTAAATCATGTCGTCAGCATTCCTGACCCTGCACCTTCTAAATGAGAGACAATTTTTCTTTCACCAAATCCTCTCCCTCCTAGTTTTGATGAGATCACCTTTGACTGGGATAGTCCCATGGGGTATCCAATGCCCCCGCCTATGTCTTTTCCAGTAAAGGACATTACCTGATCTATCACATAGATTGCATACTCTGTTAGCGCTTTATCCTCCTAGACATGGAGAGATTTGGGTTTTCCCAAGATTATGTCATCTATTTGTAAGATACTGATATTCCAAAGAAGATTTTCATGGGATCCTTAGCCTCCCCCATGACTTGCCACCTAGAATATCCCAAACGAGTCCAAGTTAATCTCTTTTTTGACTCCTCTAAAAAGAAAAAAGATTGCCAAGTGATTTGTGCCTTTCACACTCACTAAATTGGATTTGAAAGGTCATGAGTCTTAGTAAAACTCTTTACCAACTCGCTATCAAAAAGTGAAAATATTGTCGAGTGAACTTGTCTCTTTCACACTCATAAAATTGGTTTTTCAAATACGTCCATTTGGCACAATTTTATCCCTTTTTCACACCAAGTAGACTAAAACACATAAAAAAGGAATTTTTTTTGTGTTAAGTTGTGATTGCATCTCATGCCCTCGCTTGTAGTATTAATCCTATAGTCGGTTCTCACTTTTCATTGTAAACCATTTTCCTCAACAATTTTTCATCCTCAACCAAGCAGAGCCTTGTTTATATCCTTCACAATTTGACACCCTATACCTAGGAGGAAACATTCCCCCAAGTGTCCATCTCCCACATGCACTTCTTTGCATTGAGCATAGGTACGTTCCACTATTGGAAATATTTTTTCTTACTTGCAACACTCGTTTCCTCCTCTATATCATAGAATTCATTTGTCTATGAAAAAACAAAAAAAGACGGGCCAAAAGGGAGTATTATCTTGTATCAGTAGCAGTCGTGTCGCCTTTGAAAAGAGCACAAAGTTATTTGAGTCCATTCATCATCATAATTTTGGGATTAGCATGGCCTTATGAAGCTGAGCTTGTTACAGAATCATGTCTATCGACTGGTTACTCTTCCAGTTTCTACAGAGAGTTTCATTGATGCCTCCTCCATCTCATGGCTTCATCATTGGGTCTGTGCTTCCAGAGTCCTCCATATGTCTCATGCTCTTCTTCAAAGGAAGTCTGTCAACCTGTGTCAGCCACTCCTCAGAACTCTTGACTTTGCATGTCGGCCATACCCTCCGTTTGTCTTAGAATCACATGATATTGTAGTCCTATCATGCACCCAAGCCCTACTTTCATCATTGGTAGGTAACCTTGAACCCAACAGTCGACATTTGATAATTGGTCGTTGACTAGGTGGTTTCCCTTGTGTTCGACGACAAGACATCTATTCACACATTCATATTCATGTAATGTCTTGGATGCCATTAGCCCTATTGGTCATTTCCTCGCCTTTGTCAACAATTTTCGTCATTGGCTACTATTCAGAGGGTCTTTTTCGTGTACTGATTTCACTTGGCACACGTGAACGATGCACAGGGTCGTTGGTTTCCAAACATGTTCTTCATCCGATTTCCACCAAATCATGAAGCTCCTACTTTGTACCTCAGTCTGACTGATGAGAGTTTCCTTAATGCTCTCCTTTCAGCGGGTCTCTTTCTAGCGAATTCAACCCATTTATTCTGGAAAGGAGACCTGGAGTCTTATGAGTACCTTGATGCTTGTAGTAATCCATGGCAGGATCTCTCACCATCGACAGTTGGGAATACATCAATGTCTCCTGATCAATAGATTCTTTAGGTTTTCGACACTGACTCCTCTATTCACACTTGTAAGAATGTACTCAGTGCCTTGATACCTACTTTCATTATTGATAGGCTATCTCACATTTGTTAACGGTATACTTCAATGACCGGTAATCAAACAATGTCTCATTTTGTTCAACCTCAACTCCTTTATTCACATGATGTAGACTTGCACCTTTGGCGGATTGTGTAGAATACTTGAAGACATCACTATGAGGCTGCAACTTTCCTGAGTTGTTGTTTCCTTTTCATTGGACCACTACCTATATGAATTCAGTGATAATGGGAGAGAATATTTTACTCCATGGTATAAAGACATCTTCATATTGCTTTTGAGACTAGTTCTACAGGGCCTTGTTCATGACTATGACAACTATTAACATGTAACCACATTTTTATTTTCCAATTCATGGCCACAAACACTTGTTTAGTATATTTTCACATGGATCTGTAGTATATTTTTGGCATCCATGTGTTAGTCCCTAAAGTTCCACTCGACTACTAAGGGCAAGCTAGGGCATCATTGATTTATTGCAAAAGTTTTTTGAGGGTTTTATGATTGGGTTTTTTGAGTAAGGTGGTTTGAAACTAGTTTCAAGGTAACAACACAATATGAAAAACAAGATTAAAATAGAGTATATCTGATTGACTGAATAATAGGTAAACACAAAGATGGATTAAACCAATTAAGAAAAAGGAAGGTGAAGCCTTCAATTTGTCAACTTCACCAGAATTTTTTCCTCAAAATATCATAAAGAAACAAGATGTTCAGCTTGATATCAAACTTGAAAAATAATCTTTACAGTAAAATTTTCACTGTATAAATTAACAATCAAGAATCAAAAGCATTGCAATCTGAATATGAATTCAAGCATGAATAAAGAAATAACAGAGTATAAAAAGAGGGTCTAACCATCCATATGCCTTTTCTATTAATATTCAAATTGAACATAATTCTTTTACAATGTGCTTCACAAAAAGGTCCCTTGGGTCTCCAATTTTTCCACCACTTCCTCTCATTCTACAGAGTTTATATAGAAACAATAGATAATAATCAAGATCCAAAAGAAATGGATTTGAAAACCTCCTCATCTATGTTTAGTTTATTGTTTCAAATAATCAAGGAGAAGATCCAATCTGATCTCCAATTCGAATTGATGAGGTCGCTTGTCAACTGTTGTCCATGATATTTTTTAGGAAAACAAATATGGTAAATTCCTAAAAAATAGGGTCCAACAATCAATTCGAATCTCTTAAATGATGATAGATGTGTAAACAGTGAGAGAGGTTTTTGTGAAGGGGAATGTTCCCAACAAAAACCTCTTTGGGTTTCATCATATTCAACTCCAGCTGTTATAAAACCTCTCTTGAAGAAGAGGACTAAAACAAGAAAAAATAACAGAGTATTTCATGTAGCTTATCAGAAAATTAGCCCTCAAAGATCAATTCGAATATATTAAATGGTGATAGTTGTGTAAAATTGAGAGATTTTTTTATGAAGGGGCATGTTCCCAATAAAAACCTCTTTTGGTTTCATCAAATTCATCTCTAGTTGTTCTGCAGCCCCTCTTGAAGAAAAAGACTAAAAAAGGTAAAAATAACAGAGAATTTCCTGTAGCTTTTCTGGTTCTTCTTTTAATGATTCTTTATGTATTGGGGACATTCTTGTATTTCATTTGAGATCTGATTTTGCATATTCAGAATGGTATTCTATCACTATGACACTACTCAACAACATCTAATTTGTAATGAGGGTCTGCTACCCATGTCCTGATGTTCATGTTCTTCATATTCAAGGCAAGAAAACAAAGTATAGGCTAGATGTAGAACCAAGTTGTTGTAGGATGATTTAAGTGTATACTTTTGTTCACCAGTGAGCATTTGGATCTATTCACATTCCCCACTTAAAATACTTCCTTGAAGAACATGCAACTCTTTCTCTTTCCCAATCTTTCCACTCATGAACTTGCATGACAGCTAGAATATTTCATAAGCTATCCCATCATTTCTCACAAATCTCTCACTGATAATTTCAACAAAGTTTGCTTGTATGACCACTTTTGATTTCCAGTCTACTTGTGCAACTAATAGCAGACCAAATGAATATGATTTGGGTCCATCATAATGCATGATGCACCTTTCTGGAGTCATGGTAGACAAAACCCCACAATCTGGGAAGATACAATTCTATCCCTGAGATAATGATGCCAGGGGGCATTATCTCTGTTCCATGAGGGTTTTCTCATCATGTTTCCATTTTTTCAAAATTGCTAAAACCCTGACAACCCCTTGACATGAAGATATCATGGAATCATCTGGAGGCAGGTAAGAAAACTTCATATTTTCCCAACAAATGTTATCGCTGGTGGATTCTAGATGCTTTGCTTCATCGAATCCTTATGAAAAACCATGATTCTTTCCCCCTCTTACGATTTGCAGGTTGTAGCTTAAAGTATGAAACAATAATATGACAAGCTTCTTTTCACTCTGATTGTTGAAAAGATGATACATGAGATGCAAAAGTATTCTCGTGATTCTGCTTGGCAATTTTGCTTGTTCATCTATTGGCCATCTCATACAATGTGCTATGCAGTGGGAATTACCGCAGGGGTTTTCCATGATGTCAGACCCATTTAAACATTAACATAACCTGGAACCAACTACGATTTGGATTTTGAGCTCGAGCATTGGGTAATGGAAACCCTTTGTACTTTGTCCCCATGTTGCTAATAACCACAATGCATGAATGTTCACTCTGTATTCTCCATGAAATTGGGTGTTCAATTGGGCGTTTTGTGTGTTTGATCTCTCATGATGATTCGATTGGGCTTGCACGCTATTGTTGATGGTATTGTGGACATGTTTCAACCAGAAGCAATATTTCACCTTCATGATGAATGTCAATTATCGGAGCAGATGGCAATGTCTTCTGTTTACAAAAACTAATTCTTCGAGAACATATGGTAGCAATCTTTGTTGATAAGACAAATTGTCTTCAGCTAGGATAACTCCTCCTTGTTGTGGCTTGGTGTGGTGCTAGTATTTGGCTTGACTTGTGCATTGCTTGTTTGAATGTGTGTTAGGGTTTGAAGATTGCATGAGCCAACTCCAAGGCTTCTGTAACTAGCACCCTCGGGTTCCAAATTTGCCACCTGCAATCTGTTAGTGTATAACATTCCTCTGAGAAAATACCTACGCTTAAATTCAGCAAAATCAGACAGATATAATATAATGATCATTGAGAATGGGATATTTCAAAATGAGACCTTCGTGGGTACAAAGCAATTGGATTATGAAATGGTTTGAATCAGTAAATGATTCCAAGATATTGTGAACACATGCGAACTCTCAGACCATGATTCGTGTCATCATAATGAAATCTGGATGACAGGCATGTATCAAGGCATGATAATTTTGGCGATACCGGAATAGACTTATTCCTGTAGCGCTATTAATGACTTAGCAACATTTGAATTTATGAAGTTAAAACAAGCATATAAGGTGACACCTCATTTAAAACTATGTCTTTCAATTTCAAACTTGAATAAACTATTCAAAAACTGAAATGCAAACCATAAGACACTAAAAACAAAGATCGAAATCAATTGGAAACATAAATTGAAGTGTAGGTAAGAAAGGTTTAGAATAAGAGTTTCTCACTAAATCAAGACAAAATTAGAGACTAACACCATGTATGCAAAGTCAGTGCATAATGTAATGATCAATTGAGTTTTTCCAGTTGGTTCCCTACCACTCCACTTCTGGGTTATTTATAATGTATTTTGGCCATCGCAAAAACTCCTCTAACCTCACACATTAGGGGGCATCTATTAGAGAAAGATTTGTCTCACCCTTTGCAATATTGTACAGAGGGACTTATTCCATTTCCCTATGCATACTTGTCTTCCCTGTTACTAAAATCCAGCGACAAAAATAAAAAAAATTCCATGTGTACGCACCTTTCACCCTATACAACAAGCATATATGCAGGTTGCTCCACTACAACCTGTGTACATCAGGATATGTGCCAAAAACTCAAAAATAAATGTCAAGTTTCCATGTCACGATAGGAGATCTCTTATCCTTGTCCTTCCATATACTCGAAATGTTCCGACTCAAACCTTCAATTTCATTTTGAAATCTCTAAAGAAGCCAATTCCGAGTTGTGGAAAAGGAGAAAGAATTCAACTTTGAGAGAAAAGTTACTCTGAAGAATTTTTTTACTACATATTGAGTCTGCATCCCTTTGTCATTTAAGTCTGAACACAATGTTCATCCCCTAATCTCTTCCCTTATCGATGGAGAACCTCATTATATTCCCAATATGAGCTTGCCTTTGGTGGAGGATTGAAGTGGTGGAGGCCCGGTTGGAAGGAACTTAGTTTCTCGGTTATGAACCATACCAATGTTGAGGCTCATAAATGTCCTATTCTCATCCACCTTTCCCTTCATCATTCTTCACATTTTATCGCCCCATTAACCTTTCACAATATAATTTCCATAAATATACTTGGGTTTCACCTTACTGTTCTCCACTTTATTCATTTTAGTATTTAAAAGGAATTTGTGATTAAATGTTAGAAAATCAACATGTTTTCATATATATCTCAAATATGTGTGAGCTTTGTAATGTGTAGGAATATGTGAAGGATTAATTCAAAGGAGTTCTTGAATACTTCCTCCACCATTTCAATATTTGAGGAGATAATTCAAGCCCATTCCAATGAGAAGATCATGGCAATTTGGTTGGAATATCTTATCTAAGATATATGAGAGATATGTGTGAGGATTTAAAGGGATAATATTTTGTAATAATGGGAAATAGGTTGAGAGAAAAGTGGATCTGTAATAATGAGATGGTTATCTTATCTTCAAGGCTCTCATGTATAAAAGAGAGTTCTCTCTTCATGAGAATTCAATTAGGAGCAATTAGATTATTCAAGTAGAATAGGAGTTAGATTATGTAATTGGAATCAGAGTAGTCATTAGGATTCGAAAGAGAAAGAGATTCTTAGCTTTGATTCATGGTTTTGGTTTTCATGCTTTCATTATTGTGTCATGAAGATTGATTTGGTTCTTTTAATCTAAGATTGCTTCATTAGAGTGAGCTCACATTGTTGTTGTGTTATTTAACTCTTCACATGTTGTACTTGCTTTTCCTTCATGTAGTTCTCCATTTCTAGATTAATTCCTTTATGCAATTTCCCATTCTTAGAGTAATTTCTTTTACACAACTAGATTAATGATTCAATTCCAATTCGTGTGTTAGATTAATGATTGTATTTCAATCATGTGTTAGATTAATGATTCAATTTCAGTCATAGCTTAAAGATAGATTAAATTAGTCTCACTTCAATATTGCATATACTTTGTGTGTGCTTCGTCAGTTTACGACCCATGGGTTGAAAAATTAGATAGTTGGGTAAATACTACAATGCAATTAATTCAACATTTGTTCAGCCCAATGTAACGATTGATGTTCCTTTTGCAAGTCGTGTTGTTCCTTTGAATAGAACAACTATCGTTCCCTTTACGATTGTTGTTCCTTTATAGGTGTTGCATCTCTGGAGTCTGGGTATTGAAAACGAAAGGTAAGAACCTACGTAAGCGACAAGTAAAATGCCTGTGCCAGCGCCTACCTTTGCTTGATGCATAGAGGTTGTTTTTAGGACATCTTTAGAGCCCAACATTTTGGTGTCGTTGCTGGGGAAGCACAATGGATTGAGGTATTAGTTTCTTTTTCATTTCAATTCATGCAAGTGTCATTAGACATGATCCTAACTTTGAGGTGACATATGGGTAAGGACATGAAGGGTAGTTTAAATTTCAATTTTTGCAAGATTAGTTTTTATTTCTAGAAGTGTGATTAGACATGATCATAACTCCAAGGTGACATGCGAGTAAGGACATGTAGGGTAGTGTAAATTTCAATTCATGCAAGTGTGGTAGTTTAAATTTCTTTTTCATGCAAGTGTGATTAGAGATGATCCTAACTCTGAGGTGACATATGGGTAATGACATGTAGGGTAGTTTAAATTTCAATTTCTGGAAGATTAGTTTCAATTTCTGCAAGTTAGTGTAGATTTCAATTTCCACAAGATTAGTTTAAATTTTTGCAAGTGTGACCTACACGTGCTGGTTCTAGGGGTCTTAACAGCTACTTGAATGGAGATTGCTCATGTTCTCCCTAACCAACTATCAGGAACGTTTTAATTTCTGCAACTATGAAGAGTAATTTTTTTATGTTTTAGCAAGAGTGTTTTTTAAAGTTTTTCACTTTGATTTGGGTGTTGTAAGAATCCTTTTTTTAACATGATTTAACAATGAATGTCAGCTTGGAACTACTCACTTAGATCCTGGCAGATATCGGTATTTCCTCTTCCCATGAAGAAGAGATCTTGACAAGGATCAAACATTCAAATACTCCTCCAGAAACAATTAAAGATCCAACATCTGAAGACTCTTATGCATCCGACGACAAACAATTGATTGAAAAGGAGATCAAGGAAGATGAAGAGGAGTTACAATATGATCTGAGTGAGGAACAACACACCTATGAAATCCTAATCGAATGATGGTTTCAAGCGAGTACTAGGTTAGATACATTTATATTTTCTTTTTATTTTCTTAATTCACAATTTCAACAACTATTTTCACACGCCCATACATATTCTCGACTATCAATTGTGAAATTGAAAAATAACGTTTTTTTATTATTGTTGCGTGCATGGTTACATTGATTGTTTGATTATACGTAACTACTTTCTCATTTCTAATTAGCATAGTGTAGGTAGGGTTTTATTTTCAAGTTTTTTTTTATTTTTGCTGGAATAAGTATGCTCTCCTCCGCGTTTAGTGTGATCACGAGGATCAGAAAATAAGATATCTTTAACTTTTCCAGGAATGAATAAACTAATGTTTTGCAAACATACCTAATCTATTTTATCCTTAATTTGCAAATAATTTATATCCATTTGCTAAAAATAAAATCTTGTTCCAATTTATTTTACATTTTTTTTCAGTTTATTTTTTTAGAAATAAATATAAAAATAAAACAAATTTTAACTTTAAAAGAAAAATAAATATTTAAAAAAATAAAAAAACTTTCAAATATAAATGTTGCCCATCCATATTGTAATTGCAAACAAGAACATTAGCTAAATAGAACAAAAACTGGTTTGTAAGTTTAGGTGCATAAATCCTTTGAGATTTTACTTGAAATTGTATCATGATTTCTGTTGCTGCTCTTGTTTTAAACCGGCTTGCAGAGAGATATGAAACCTGCAAACATTAGATCTTACATGTTTGACCTGCTATAAAAGAATAAACATTATTGCAATCTGATATGGAGGTAGAAGTCAGAACTTTTCCAGAAAGGCCTAGTGACCCTGATTGCACATATTACATGAACACTGGACTTTGTGGTTTTGGCATAAGCTGTTGGTTTAGCCAGAATAAAAATTGAGTGAAACAAATCACCAACGATGCAAGAAAGTAGGCTACAAGAGCTAGCGAACTATCAATGGAAACAAGCAATGCAAACGAACAGCTAAAAGCAAGCAAAGCAAGAGAAAACCAAGCATAGATATAAGGACTTTGTGTAAATTTTGTCATCTATAACCAGTTAGTACATCAGTTCTAGTGCATGGGTCTTCATCTTCATTCAATAATATTCTAGAGCTACTGCGAGGAAAAAGACTTGTTTTTTTGGGGAAGATTCATTTCTAAAAAGCCCAGTCAACTATCTGTTAACACTATCCGAGAGAAATGGGGGTGGTTGCTTATTTTTCGTGTTCACAAGATCCAACAATGAATGAATACCATTGAAACACAATCTCTGTGATATGGCATCCCTTAAATATTTTTTTCGGAGGTTGCAAGACTGGCATTCAAAGATTTTTCTTCCAGACTAAATCTGAGTTGCCACAATATTTTCCATATTAACGATGATTGGAGATATTATTTCAGAAAATGTTAGCATCCATGTCATATCTAATTATGTAGAGAGCCTGATCGAAGCTCAAGCAGTCAACCAGATCGAGAGCCCGAGATCAAGTTATATGGTTTCCATAAAAAGAAAGATGAACGGGTTCGAGAACAATTCGTCATTCATTGTGGGAATGTTTGCAATAGAATATGTTCATGTATCCATCCCTCTTAATGGCCACAGACCACCATTAACCAAAAATAACCATGCTTTTGCAACACGTGTCACAGATGCTTCAGTTCATGTGCAATTTGATGTTTTGATACGGCCCAAGTTAAATCTTCTTCCACGAACCAAGCCATTGGATGCTACTTCTCAGACTGCAATATTGGAAGTTACAGAGAATTCACATGGTGGGTTGATGAGCAGGTCATATGAATATCACTCTGTTGTTGGTTCATTGCATGTTTAGGTTTCTAGTGAAGGTGTAGGAAACAACACTCAGGCAACTGCAAAATCCTTGGGGCCATCTGAGTTCGAGGAGGAGAACATATCTAGTGAGTGACCAAAATTAAATTTGAAGCCTCGCTCACTATCTGTTGAGAAACTTGAAGCAAGTAATGAAAAGGAAAGGAAATCTCTGTTTGGTGGGGCATGACCACGTGAACTGGTCTTAAAGGAACATGGTGTTGATGACGTGGTAATTAGTAGTGTGTATTCAGTTGTTGTGGTGAATAGTGTGAAGGGAAATACAATGAATTCCAAGGACACAAACCCCTTTGATGATAAGGAGGTTGAACTGAATGTCAACTCTTATGGCAGTGGAAACAATATTAGACAAGACGATCGGGTTGGAAACATTTTCTTTGATAGGAAAGTAAGTAATAGACCTTTAGAGATACCTGACTTGATTCGTTCTGAGAGGAGTGACTCTGAAAAGAAGGATTACTGGGTAGATATGGAGAAGCAAGAACTCCAAAGAAATTTTAGGAGAACTGAGAATTGGCGCAATCCGCATGGTAAAGATAACTATAAATAGGAACGTAGGCAAGATGTGGATAAATAAGATAGTTGGTGCAAGTCAACTGATTCTTCAAGCTTTAATGGTGGACCATAGAGAAGTCTGTCTTCATCTCTATTAGAAAATTCCTCTCATGTACCTAGTAAGTATGGTCATGGGCGAGCTACTTCAGCTGTGGATCTTGCTCAAGCATTCTTGAGATCATCATCTCACATAGTCAATGGACATAAATTCTCAATCCAGGGATTCCCTATTCCAAAGGATTTGTCATTTTCATGTTCACACACTCATCTTTCACAAAAGAGTTTCACTCCAGCTTTGTGTTGGTCACTATAATTGTTTATTAATTAAAACAATCAAGTGTTACATAAATTGTCAACCCAGGGAAGTCTGTTTATTTCAAAGGAAATCACACACTGTATATGCTCAATCTCAAAAGAAATCCAAAGTTGTAGTAAAAGTTATACTAATCACACCTTGCTTGAACAGACCGAAGTTCTACTTTGAATTACAGTAAAAGAAATCTTTCAATTGCAGAATTCAAGATTCAAAGGAAAATAATTATCAGAAGAATCATGTATTATATTAAGAAACAACAACCTAGGAAAAAGGAACCTTTCAACAAACTGCAAAAGAGAAGACTAACTATTCTGTAACAGAGAACAGGACCCTATTCCCCAAAGTAGGAATCTTTAGCGCTTGTCTCTGACTATCACACTTGCATAAACTCATTATGCAAACAAAATTACCATTCAAAATGATCAACAATTACCTAGGAATGAATTGTATGAAAATGATGCAACAATCAGTTGAAACAAATTTTTAACAAGGAACGAATAAAAATAATAATTAACACACTACAAAAACTAATGGGTGAATCTTGTGAGGAAGGTGGGCCCTCTCCTTCTCACAAGATTCCCCAAAAATGAAAGGGAACTAAGAAGAAATGCTCAAAATGGTCTTTATTCATCTGTCCAATGTAACAAGTTACAATATCAAAAGTGAACACGCTCCTTCTCTATAATTCCCCTCTATCTAATCCTTCCGTAATCCCCCTCTAATGATGATTTCTCCTCTATTTAAAGAGGAGAATCCTCTTAATACAATTAAGCATAACATTACATGTGTACATACAAATCCTATTCTTAGTTTGATCTAATCGTCTATGCTGGAATAGAATATTCTGATCTTCCGTAGCAAAATGTTGTTACAGTGGTTGTAATGGTGCTGGATTTGAGGTATAACTATTGCGGCCAGTGTAACAACTCCTTTAATTATCTTTTATTGTTATTGTTGTATGTGAAATATTGTTTCAACATCGCAAATTATGGACTATTTCAGCAATGGGATTTGCATATTGTTTAAATGTTTCAGCAACGTGGTCTTCAAGTAGCAATGATATATTAATTCTAGTCTTCAAACTGTTTTAGCAACTATATATTTTTGATTAATGGCTAAGTATGAAAGTAATGTAAAATTACATGTAAAACAAATTAAACATATAGCAAAGAGAAGAAACGTTATATACCTTTGGAAAAATAGATTAAGGTGATAATGTAGGATTAAATATGAGTGGGAAAAGGATGTAATGATAGCAAAAAGTATGAGAAAAAAGGTACAATATAGGGTCCTAACATCCCCCCCAATTAAAAAGGTTGCATGTCCTCAAGCAACTTCAATCTGAATCAGAATCTGGATACTGACTCTAGGCGTGCAAATTACTTAAGAAGTAGCTATAGAAAGTACTGTCTTTTGGGGCTTTAAATCCTTGAACATATTGTAGCCTTTGCCAGTTTTCTGCTTCAACCTTCTTGGGAAACCTATTATGAGCCTGATACTTCTTTGCTGGCATCCACAAAATGGGAAAATGGAACTAATAACCTATCCATTTTTCAGCGCATTGCTGGAAACATTTGATGTAACTGGGTACCTGGAAGATTGTTGTCTCAATATTGGTAGGACTAAAGGGATTGTGCTCCTGCCTTTTCTCAGAATATTGTTGCCAAAACATGTTATTTTCTTTTAGGGAAGAATTTTCTTTGGTTTTAATAAACTGTTGACAATCCTGAAGTATTGTTTCCTGTAGTTGCCGCATATGTTGAATCATCCCTGGTTTCTTCAAAAAATGATAATATTCTGTAATAAAGGTGGCAGCGTTCTGTGGTTCTGGCTGTATCCAAAGGAGACGGTTATCTTCATTATGCCTGGCAGCCAGAAAATCATTCTTCCACGTAATTTGGTTGGAAAGGAAGGAGGTGAATGCTCTAATCTAGATATCACCAACAAGAGGATTAAGATTAAGGTGTATGTTCTCAAGAATGGCTTCATTATGAAGATATAACTCACATAGTAGATGTTGATCAGTAGTAGAGGCTTCTGCAAAAGTTTGAACAAAATCTTCTAGTTTGAACATTGCATAGGGTCTTCCATCTTTGATTGCTTTCATCTAAAAGAATGCAAGTTGTTCTGTAAGGAAAAGAGAGTAATTTGGGGATGGTTTCCTAGCAGCCAACAATTTTTGTACCAAATTTAAGATCAGGAGGAATTTGCTTTTTAACTCCTCATTCTGCTTCTTATGGGTGCAATATTCTTGGTGTGTTTTCTCCAAAGCTTCCCAATTTGAATATATGTGGTTCATCTAACGTAGTTTGTGCTCCTGTAAGCTTTTGTCCTGTGTAATAGCAGATTCCTTTTTCCATTTGTTCATTACTACCTGCTCATTCCATGGTTGAGTTTGTGTTCCAGTATTTCAAGTGGTAGGCTCAGGTAGAGTCTAAGTGGCTTGTTCCACAAAGGTAGGTGTATTGATATTTCCAGGAGGGGTAGATTCATCAATAGGTAGAGTTTGAGCAGATTTACCAATAAAAATAGGAGCTTCGGATTTAATAGTTGCTATAGGCCAGGGTTCCCGTGGATTAGCTTTTCTTTTTGGAATTTTTGAAGGTCCTACTGGTTCTTGTGTAATAGAAGGGCGTTCCTCTTTCTTAACTGAAAAAGTCGTAGGTGAGGGGGAAGCTACAGGAATTGGGATTTGAACCACTTTGTAGCCTGCTTGATCATAAATATCCCCACATTGGCTGCACATATACTCTCTATACTGATCATCTTTTGTGTTTTTTTTTTCTGCCTTGGCCGCTGCATGAGCTAAGGTATACAAATTAAGTTCCCTGTCATAGGCTTCCATTACCATTACTATCTCTTTCTTGTAATCTTCTAGTTCTGATCTTAGAAACCCATTCTCTTGTAAGAGAGAAGCCATTGTTAGTTTTGGTTGTTGATCTATAATAGGTGTATCAAGAGGGGTGACTAGATTTTGTGTAATAGTCACAACCTCAGTAGTTGGTTCTTGTGGAGTAGCTACAAAATCAACAACTGATTCTAGTGTTTCAGCTACTTGATGTAAAGAAAATAGTGTTGCAACACCATGGGCATCTGATTCTTGTATTTCAGGAACAAAATCAGCAGTTGGTTCTTGTGTTTCAACTATAGTTGGTTCTTGTGTAACAACTATCACTGGTTCTTATGTAACAACTACTGAATGAGTAGTTGGTTCTTGTGTAATAGCTACTGAATGAGTAGTTGGTTCTTGTGTGACAACTACTTGATGTAAAGAAAATGATGTCTCAACACCCCGGGCCTCTGGTTCTTGTGTTTCAGTGCCCGTGGGTGGAATAGGTAAAAATTCTGGGATTTGGGAGGGTGGAGGTGTATGGGCTTCTCGCAAAATGGGTTGGGGGTTTAGGGTAGTGGCAGTAGTTTCTGCTTTGGTTGAAGACCTCATTCGTCTTCTAGTTAAAAAGGCAGGAAAAGTAGTAGTTTGCTTCTTTCTTTTGCGAGTGGTTTTTTCCTCAGCGATGGAACAGGGAGGGTTATCAGGTTTATCTTCTTGAGAATCATCGCTAGGGATATGAATAATAGGAGTAGATGATTCTAGTAAGTTGTGGGGTGGACTTGGTATGGTAGGAGGGTTAATTGGATCAATTGGATCTATAGGCGGATTAATAGGTATTTCCAGAGGGTTAGGAAGGTTTTGTGGTTGCTCTTCATGAGGGTTTTCAGGATGTTCAACAGCTTCCTGAGGGTTTATGGGTGGATTGTTTAGGAGAGGGTTTTGTTGGGAAAAACCCTTTTGGATGAGTAATTGAATGAGATGGTGATGGGTGAGGGAAAGGATGGGATTTTTAACTTGTCTACAATAATGCGACATATTTCTAAGACATCCGAGCAGATAGTAAGGAATATTCACCAGTCTAGCATGTCGTAAATGAGATAACAGAGGACAAAGCCGTACTGGTAAACTACCTAGTATCGGCCTTCACAGGTAAGGTAGTGCTTGACAAACTCTGCAACTTTCGGCCATGGAGGAGGCAACGAACTAAGTTGAACACCCCAGGATTTAGGTTCAACTTGTTCTCCTGGCAAGAGAAAATCCTACTTGGCATTAAGAGTAATGTGTTTGCGGCTGAAATAGCGAATGCCAGTGACAGGAAGACCCGAAACCTATGCTATATCATCCTCTGTGACTGGAATTTGAACCCCTTGAACAATAGAATGGTCTTCTTGAATATTCCGAGCAAATTGAAGAACCTGTTGTTGATCAAATCCCCAGAGCCTCTGAAAATAACCCAGCTAGCCTGCCTGCTGAAAGATTTGGCAGACTTCTAGATACAATTCTAGCAGGGTTGTCGTGGTGGTTTCGTATCGTATAACAAGACCTCCCATATCTATTCAGCTCAGCAAAATGCACAATCATAGAGTTGAGTAACCTCACCTGAACAGAGTAAGTTTTGCGGATGAGGGCATGTAAATGATGGTGAAAAGATGAGATAATGGATAAAAAGAAGTGATGGTAGTCAGTTTGTGTGTGATGGCATAAAGTTTCGATATTTCCCCCCCAACTACGGCTGAAATAATGACTTTAAGTGTATGGGGATCATGGTAATAATGAATCAGGATCTTCTCATTAGCCATAGTTCAATTGTATTTACATATAAAATCTCTATACCTCATCTTTACCTTTGATTCATACTTCGAAAAATATAGTGCATGTTCATAATAGATCTGCAATAATCATGGAAGAAACTTTGTAATTATGAAAGAAATTGTATCAAGGGTTTGTTTAATCATGGGAGAAGGTAGTGAAAGGACAGAATGTAGTATGAGAAATAGGAGAAGTGAGATCGAAATGGATGAAGAATATGTTCTTATAATAGGAAATGATGAATAGTCATTTCTTAGCAACGAAAAAATGGGCAATGCTGAAAAAGTGGTGTTTCAGCA
Source organism: Picea engelmannii (assembly GCA_009831015.1). NCBI lineage: Eukaryota > Viridiplantae > Streptophyta > Pinopsida > Pinales > Pinaceae > Picea > Picea engelmannii. The sequence goes on along the minus strand of ML783859.1, from coordinate 134,820 downwards.
CAAGAAAGGAATGAAAAAAATTGTTGTTGAAGAGTGATGTTTCAACAATGAAAATCTTGCTGAAGAAATGGTGTTTCAGCAATGGGAAAAATGGGGAAAATGTTGTTGAAGAGTGGTGTTTCAGAAATGGGAAAATGGGGAAAAAATGTTGTTGAAGAGTGGTGTTTCAGCAATGGGAAAATGGGGAAAAAATGTTGCTGAAGAGTAGTGTTTCAGCAATGGGAAAAAAATGTTGTTGAAGAGTGGTGTTTCAGCAATGGGAAAAATGGGGAAAAATGTTGCTAAAGAGTGGTGTTTCAGCAATGGGAAAATGGGGACAGGGAATCTAAAGGGAAAAAAAATGAGGGGGGATGAATGATGGGGATGTTGAAAGAAGATTGGAAGATGGGAAATGAAGATGAATGGATTGAAGAAAGAGGGAGAAATGCTTCACAAGATGAAGCTTGGATCTGCTTGTAGTAAGATTGTCCTTTCTTGGTAGGCCTTTTCTGGATCAAGAATCTGCAAAAGAATCAATTGTAACATGCCATCCCTTGGCAGGGATTATTAGTAAAAGAAATTTAATCTAATACTTAAAAATTATATTCAAAAAAATTAAATGCAATGAGGTGTAGGAGGCTCCTCTAAAAAGAGGTAATGTGAATCTGCCACACATGTGGACTTAAAATCTTCTTTGGAAATGGGGCACCGGTATAGACGCAGTTGATGAACATTCACTAATAACGGTGTTTTAGAGTCATCAATTGTTAGGAGATTTACTGTTCCATTGGGGAAAACAATATCCACTTCATAAGGTCCTAGCCATCTTGTACGTAGTTTCCCTTGAAATTCTTTAAACCGAGAATCATACAATAAAGCCCAATTAATTTTTTGAAATTTCTTATGCTTGATGATTTTATCATGCCATTTTATTCTTTGTTGTTGAATCATAGTTGTCTGGTGAATGGCATCTAATATTTTTTCATCCAGTTCATTAAGCTGTTGCAACCTGGTTGTCTGTGCATTAGTCAAATCAAGGTTAACAGCTAAAGTAGTCCTTAAGGTTTTGATTTCAAATTCCATAGGAAAGACAACACTTTTTCCATAAACTAATTCAGAGGGGGAGAATCCTGTAGTATTTCTCTAGGTAGTTCTGTAAGCCCATAATGCTTTAGGGAGAATTTGAGACCAATCCTTCTAGTTTTCCTTCACTGTTTTTGTGAGAATGGCTTCTATTACTTTGTTTGTGCTTTCCACTTGTCCATTGGCTTGCGGGTGGTATGGTGTAGTCATTCTATGATGAATATGATATTTTTGAAGGGTGGCTTTAGAACCATGAGAGGTGAAAGGAGGTCCTCCATCTGTGACTAATTCTCTAGGCACTCCAAATATGACAAAGATATATTCAAATAACAAATCTAGAGTAGCTTCTTCAGTAGCTCTATCGAGTTCTTTAGCCTCCACCCATTTGGTCATATAATCTGTGCAGACCAATATATAAACTTTTTGATTAGATGGAGGATTAATAGGTCCTACAAATTCTAAGGCCCATATTTCAAATGGTTCGAGTACTACATGGGGGTTTAATGGAATTTCATCTCTATGATTAGGTTGACCCATTCTTTGACAGCTATCATAGGCCTGAACATATTTCTTTGCATATTTAAAAAGTGAGGGCCAATAATAACCCATCCTGAGAATTTTAAGTGTCGTTCTTTTATCAGCAAAATGCCCTCCACAAGGGCCATCATGACAAGCTTTTAGTGAATCATAAACCTCATCTTCTCTAATGCATCTTCGGATTTCTTGATCAAGTCCTGTGTAGAAAAGACACCCACTTATCCAACTATACCGAACACTTTGTTGAATGATTTTTCTTTTCTCTCGGTGGGATAGGTGTGGTGATAACTTCCCTGCAACCAAATAATTAGCAATGCTTGCATACCATGGTGAGTGACCAGATACTGAAAATAAATATTCATCAGGAAATGAATCATCTACTGGATTATTATCATCAGGTGTTAACCGAGAAAGAAAATCAGCAACTATATTTTCTTTTCCTGGTCGATCTACAATTGTAATATCAAATTCTTGTAATAATAGTAACCATCTGGTGACTCAAGCATTTGTGATAGATTTGTTCATTAAATATTTAATAGTTGAGTGATCAGTATGGACAAAAGTAGAATAGCCAGTGATGTAATGTCAAAATTTATTAATAGCATAGATAACTGCTAAAAAATCATTTTCGGTAACTGTATAGTTAAATTCAACACAACTCATATTCTTGATAATGAAGTAGATAACATAAGGGAGATGATTTTCTTCTTGTCCCAGGACAAATCCTATTGAAGCATCCAAAGCATCTGAGGATATATGAAAGGGAAGTGCCCAATCAGGTCCCCTTAGAATAGGAGTTGTAGATAACTGATGTTTGAGTGCATCAAATGCTTCCTGGCAAATATTAGTCCACTTGAATTTATCATTTTTCATAAGTAACACAAACAAAGTAGAAGCTATTTTGGAAAATGTTTTGATAAATCTTCTATAGTATCTAGCATGTCCTAAGAAACTTCTCATAGTTGTTTGGGTTTTGGGAATAGGAAGGCTCTCAATGACTTGTATCTTGGATGGATCTACCTGAATTCCTTGAGATGAAATAAAATGTCAAAGTACCACTCCTTCACTCATCATCATATGACATTTTTCGGTTCTTAAGGAGAGGTGGGCTTGTATACATCGGTTAAGTACTTTCTCAAGATTTTGTAGTGCTTCCTCAAAAGAGACACCATAAGGGGTAAAATCATCCACAAAAATTTCCATAGAGTCATTAATCATATCAGAAAAGATTCCTATAACTTCTCTTTGAAAGGTTGTCGGTGCATTACATAGTCCAAATGGGAGGACTCTATAAGAAAAAGTTCCCCAGGGGCTAGTAAAAGTGGTCTTATCTTGGTCTTGGGGTGCAATTCTGATCTGGTTATACCCACTGAAACCATCTAAGAAAGAGAAGAATTTCTTCCCTGATAAACTATCTAACACCTGATCAATGAATGGTAACGAAAAGTGATCTTTTTGAGTGTCTTTATTTAAGGCTTTATAATCTATGCACTCTCTCCATTTCCCATTTTTCTTAGGAGCTATTACCAATAAGGAAACCCATTCACTGTCAGATATAGGATATATAAACCCTACATTAAGCAATTTTTGAAGTTCCTCTTTAACAATTTCCCTTAAATTAGGGTTCATTTGTCGTTGAGGTTGACAGATCAGTCGACAATCTTCCTTGATATAGATACGATGAGTACATAATTCAGGAGATATTCCCTTCATATCTGTATAGTCCCATGTGAATTCTTCCTTATGTCCAAGAAGTAACTTCATTAATTGTTGTGTTTCAGCAACTGTCAAGCTGGGGTTTATATTCAGTGTTTTTCTAGGTTCAATTTCTATTGTTATACTTTTAGAAGAGATGGTAGCTGATGTTTGAGGTAGGTCCTCAGAATTAAGCTTTTCGTGGGTATCTGACTCCAAAAGTGCAACTAGTTGATTATGTGTTTCTAGAGTCACAGAGGAGGGTTCACAAATAAAATTATTAATTACTTCATCCTCAGTGGCATCTTTAAGGCTTAAATCTTGTCCGATAGTCAAGATAGGTTGAGTAGTTTGATCATCATAGTCCACCCATAAGGAATTGTCATTATTAATCAAGGGTGTAGCGTGAGGGTAGAGAATAAGTTGTTTGGTCTCATATCCATTGGAAATTTTCATTGAACCATATATGCAGCTAATAAAGGCATCTGTTGTGGCTAGCCAAGGCCTACCCAAAATTAGAGGATGACCCCCTAACTTTGTCTTAGGTTGTAATACCACAAAGTCAGCTGGATAATTACAGGACTCAACTGAGATGATTAGGTCTTCAATAACTCCTTTTGGTTTGATTATAGAGCGGTCAGCTAATTCTAGAATGGTTGGGGTATCTCTGATTCCATTCTTCATTTGTAATAGTTGTGAAGTTTCAAGAGTCATAATATTGATAGCAACGCCTAAGTCTACAAGAACTCGAGGAATTATTGTTTTTCCAATTTGCACTGTGATAGTAGGATGGTCAGGACCACCATATTTAACTGGAGGGGCTTTACCCAACATTAGTGTAGACAAATCACCCATGACATGAACTGTGAGGGGATCTTTAGTTTTCCTACCCGGTTTCTTATCACAAATGTCTCGCATAGTTCTAACATAAATTGGTACATCTCTTAGTTCTTGTAATAGTGGAATTTTGACATAGAGATTTTGTAATTCCCCTAGAAGATTGAAAGTAGGTGGCTCAGGAGTTTTAGTCAAAGATAAATGCTCAGAGAATGGTGGCTTCGTTGTTTCAGCAACATTATTAAAGGATGGTTGTACCTCTTCAGGTGAATCGTCCTTTTTTATTTCTTATTTATCGGAATCAGAAGAGGTAACATCATCAATGATAGGTTCTACTATTTTCCCAGATCATAAATGAATATCATTCCATTGTGTAGGGAAAACAAAAAGTATAGGCTAGTTTTGAATATCAATACACTGCATAGCCTTATTATTGGGGTTAGGGTTAGGTTTTACATGTAGTTGGGGCCGCATCATTTGATTATTCGGTGGAGCACCTAATGGTAAAGGGAGTGGTTGTTGAAATTGTGATTGAAATTGAGGAAATTGATTTGGAAACGGGGGTTGTTGACCTCTCCAATTTGGATTCCATTGGTTAAAGTAAGGTTGTTGTTGTGGAGGCCAAGGAGCCCACATTGTTGGGTCTACAAAGGGAGGGTTTGTTTTTTGCATGGGTGGGTAATTCATTTGATTGAAGGGTGGGTATTGAATTTGGTTAAAGGGAGGGTAATTTACTTGACTAAAAGAAGGATAATTATTCCAACAATTAGAAGATGTAAATGGCATATTAGGATTCATACCTTGTCCCCATGGTTGCCATTGCCTTCTCTGTGTCAACAGATAGACAGCTTCATCTTCTTCATCGATTGGTTGTAATGTTTCTTTGATTCCTGGTAAAGAAGGGCATTGTTGAGTTTCATGATCCTTATCACAAAGGGTGCAAATTGGCATTTTGTCCAATGGGAATTCCCTTAGTGGGTGCTTTTCTCTGCATTTGGAACAAAAGATGGACACAACCACTTCTTCTTCGGCTTGTTTCTTCTTAATATGCAAGGTGTCAATTTGTGAAGCAAAAGAACTTAACATTTCAGTTTTAAAATCTTCAAGTAAGTTACCTATTTCGGCTCTTGTTGCTCCTCCACTAGCTGAGTTTTGAACTCTTGAAAATGTGGTATCCCTGTTGTTTGATCTATTCCTTGCATCTCCTCTTGAACATCTTTTACAGAGGTTAACAATTTCATCATATGATTCTTTAGATATGTCCCCTTTACCAAGCATATTTAGCATATCTAGACAATCATCCCTTACTCCTTTTAATAATATTGTTTTAAGAATATCTTTACTTACATCGGGGTGATTGGATCTTTGTAGATTATACCATAGCCTTTCCACAAAGTCCTCCAGATTTTCATCCTCTTTCTGTATCATCTTGAATAGTTCCTCTCTTTTTTCTCTTGTTCTGAAATAGTCTTGATATTTGTGCATAAATTTTTGTTTCATTTGATCCCATGTTGTGATTACATGACCTCCAAGACTCATGAACCATCTTAATGCATTTCCCTTTAATGTTGCTGGAAATAGCTTTAATGTTTTAGCATTGTTAATGTAATCATAACTTCTGCATAATATGTCAAACTCGAAAAGGAATTCATCAGGATCTTCAGAAGATAAACCATGAAAGTTAGGGAAAGCTTAAAGTGGAATATTCTTCATAAGAGCTACTCCTCTAGGAATATCACCAATAGGAAATCCTAAGGTAGAAAAAGAGTTTGCATCGTTTACCTGTCCTTCAGGACCTACCTGTTCTTCATGGTGCATTTCTTCATTATACCCATCCATGGTTTCTTTTGTTTGTTCCCCTACTAAACTTGCTTGATCCTCAATGTTTTTTGTTGGTTTCTCAACTGTCTCCATTTCAAAGTTTGCTTGAAAGGAAAGTCGAGGTTTTGGTTTTCGAGAGCTTGGTTGTTGAGGAACAAAAGATTCATATTTTGATATAATCTCATCGATAAAAGTCTTTCTTCCTCCCCTTCCTCTGCCCCTACCACCCGTAGGGTTAATTTTCTTGGGGGATCCGCATCCTCTCATACAATCTGTACATATGAAAGAAAAACATAAATGCTTTTGAAATCTATAATTGCCTTCCCCAGCAACGACACCAAAATGTTGGTCACTATAATTGTTTATTAATTAAAACAATCAAGTGTTACATAAATTTTCAACCCAGGGAGGTCTGTTTATTTCAAAGGCAATCACACACTGTATATGCTCAATCTCAAAAGCAATCCAAAGTTGTAGTAAAAGTTATACTAATCACACGTTTCTTGAACAGACTGAAGTTCTACTTTGAATTACAGTAAAAGCAATCTTTCTATTACATAATTCAAGATTCAAAGGAAAATAATTATCAAAAGAATCTTGGATTATATTAAGAAACAACAACCTAGGAAAAATGAACCTTTCAACAAACTGCAAAAGAGAAGACTAACTATTCTGTAAAAGAGAACAGGACCCTATTCCCCAAAGTAGGAATCTTCAGCACATGTCTCTAACTATCACACTTTCATAAACTCATTCTACAAATAGAATTACCAATCAAAATGATCAACAATTACCTCGGAATGAATTGTATGAAAACAATGCAACAATCAGTTGAAACGGATTTTTAACAAGGCACGAATAAAAATAATAATTAACACACTACATAAACTAATGGGTGAATCTTGTGAGGAAGGTGGGCCCTCTCCTTCTCACAAGATTCCCCAGAAATGAAAGGGAACTTAGAAGAAATGTTCAAAATAGTCTTTTATTCATATGTCCAATGTAACAAGTTACAATATTAAAAGTGAACACACTCCTTCTCTATAATTACCCTCTAGCTAAGCCTTTTGTAATCCCCCTCTAATGTTGATTTCTCCTCTATTTAAAGAGGAGAATCCTCTTAATACAATTAAGCATAAGATTACATGTGTACATACAAATCCTATTCTTAGTCTGATCTAATCTTCTATGCTGGAATAGGATATTCGGATCTTCCATAGAAAAATGTTGTTACAGTGGTTGTAATGGTGTTGGCTTTGAGGTACAGTTGTTGCAACCAGTGTAATGGCTCCTTTAATTATCTTTTCTTGTTACTGCTCTATGTGAAATATTGTTTCAGCATCGCAAATCATAGACTGTTTTAGCAACGAGATTTGTGTACTGTTTAACTGTTTCAGCAACATGGTCTTCAAGAAGCAACAATATATTAACTGCAGTCTTCAAACTGTTTTAGCAACTATATATTTCTGATTAATGGCTAAGTATGAAAGTAATGTAAAATTACATGTAAAACAAATTAAACATATAGAAAAGAGAAGAAACATTATATACCTTTGGAAAAATAGATTAAGGTGATAATTTAGGCTTAAATATGAGTGGGAAAAGGATGTAATGATAGCAAAAAGTATGAGCAAAAAGGTACATTATAGGGTCCTAACACTCCGTTCAAAGATGAATAAATGGGTATTGACATGCTTTTGTGTGTTGTTGAATAGTAGGAAAGACTTTGGCTCTTCCTTGGATCACGTAGAACCTGCATGGTAAAGACACGTTGAACAAGAATAAAAGAAGACATTTTATAGGGTTGACTTGTTATGTCTTCTATTTCAATGGGAAAAGTCTCATTAGACTTGGGATTTGCATATATAGTCTTTAGTTTGTTCCAAATCCTTGTTTGTGTTGAAGAACAATAGGGTTCTTATGCAAATGAAATAGGTTTATTACTTCCATCTTGTGTACATGTGTTGAACTCAGAATCTAGCCGTAACTATTATCATCTCCTAGGTTATCTTTCGATTTTATCATTCGTGTTGTTTAAATTTTGAAATATTGATTTCTTATAGATTAATTACTAGTATTTATTTCCATGCTGATTGCTTGCATGAATTTTTATGTTTAGTCATTTTAGAGGTGGTCTACAATTTATTTATCACGTGACAAACCCATTGGAAATTAAGGTTGGCAGGGAATTGTTCCCCGTGCTCTCAAAAATATCCCCACAAAGATCTTCAAATTCCTACTGAGTTATGAACGTCAAAACGAGTACAGAGGGCGAGCAGACGTTTTCGACTTCTGTCTATATCTTACGATTCATGGGCAACACATATACCCAGGTTGGAGGAAATATTAGTGGCCATTTGGATGAAATTAGGTGCCACTAGAACCCTTAGAAGGTAAGACCGTGAACAACCTTCAGTCATTCCCTTTCTCTCATCAATCCATTTAGAACAATGTGGTTTTGGGTTCGGTCCCATCCAAACAATGTTTGCAAATGATATTTTACCATTAAATTTGATATTTGACCTTGCATATTGAATGGTGGAAATAATGATAGACTGTGCTACAGTCGATTCCCAGACGCACCAGTGGTAGTCGAGGAGGTAAAACATTTCTTGTCTCACGGCTTTTTTAAATAGGAGTTGAATCTAGTTGCATGATTTGATTTCATTCAGTGGCATGGATCCCAATTGGGAAGGATTAGTGATGCTTTTGCTACTCAGAAGGAACATTGTGGTAGATCACCCAAGGAGATGCATGAGATGAAATATTATTCATCAACCAATAGATTGATATTTAAACTTTATGGCTTTGATGCACAATTTATTATTCTTGTGTGAATGAAAGATTTTGCTATAGTGTTGCTTGGTGCAGGAAATGGTTCTAAAACTACTGAGTACGACCAGTTGCCAAGCGACCATTGTCAAGAAGGAGAATATAGTAGGTTTCTCATGATGGAAGACATTTTTTTGTCCCTCTACCCTCTAAGCATGTGGAAAGGTGACTATCAACTTGTGGAGATAGAGCAGATTCATCTTCTCATTTGTAGCAATCTTTGAACCTAAAATTCTTATTACTTGGATTGCACATAGATTGAAAATTGCAAAATGAAAAAAAAACTTATGTATGGTGATTGAAATTTGTTACTTCGATTTTGTGTGATTTTCCCATTGCAATTTAAAAACAAATCAACAAATATAAAACTTTTCTTGATTTTATTTTGCATATTAATCCCCACTACAAACTTGTCCTGGAATTGGCGATTTCACAAGCGATGAAATGAAAATTAGTTAGGGGTTTTCCATGCTATGCACAAGATTCATTCGATGGGTTGTATGCTCTTGACATCATGTTCATTAACATATTTTCATTCTCTACTCTTTAGATGTTTTTTTATTATTATGATTTTTGTTAGCAATTTTCTTTTTGATTAGTGTAATTTGTTTTTTTTAGTTACTAAAATAATAATAATAATAATAAAAAAAACAACAACAATAAAAATTATAAAACCATGAAAACACACAAAAACATTATAAAAATCAAAAGTATAAAAATCAAAAACTTATCAACAATGGCAAATGGACATCTATTTCCTGAAAACGATAATCAAAACATGTTTTTATGCTTAACGTTAATTTGTTTTCTTGAGTCACTTCACAAAGTAGTCAATAATGAACCCAAGTGCGCATGCAACAGGTACAAACACGCATTTTATTTTTCCTTTGTCGCATTCATATTTCTTCCTGCATGTTATGTTTTCTTTTTCGAACTTCTCCCACAACTTCTTGTAGGATTAGTACTCACATTTTTTTGTAGGTTTGAAGGCGATTGCTTCTACTGCTGCAGTGATTTTCAAAGATCACAAAACTTTTCAAAAAGAAACATGTCTTATTGCTGCTTGAAGGAGCTGATTCCCATCTTACACATCATGGCATTTGTAGTTACACATAAACCCATTCCTAAAACCATTTGTGCCATGAATGCCTTCTGCACATTTCTCCTTCAAAGCAACTTGTTCATCCCTATGTTGAAGCCCATTTTCCATTGCCTTATACTTCATGACTTCATGCATGCCTACCTTTCTGAGTTACATACATTCCTTTATCCTTTTCAGCTCATTTTTGTCTTCTTTTTCCCTTCCATTTTACCTTACGAATAAAACCATTCAGTTCCCTTTCCATGATTACATTGCCTTGTTTTCCTTGTCCTGTTGATCCACACTGCTTGACCATGAGATCTTTTCATTTATAGTCCTACCACTCTTTTTATCCAAACTCGTGTTGACTGATGTGGGATTCCTTAAGGCCCACCTTTCAACAAGTATTGCCCCATCGACCTCAACACCTTATCTGGGATATAGACTAGAGTCCATTTTGAGTACTTGGAGGCTTGCATGCCTTAATGGAATGTTCTCTCGCTAACAATCATGGGAATATATCAATGTCCCTTGATCGTCAGATCTTGCAAGTGGCTCAACATAAACTCATTCATTCACACATTGTCGGATGTACATGGGTACCTTGGCACTCATTGACATCAATGGTGAGTTGCCTCGCATTGGTTAATGACATTCATCATTGGTCAGTAATCCAATGACTTATTTTCATGCTCAACATCGACACATTCATTCACATGATTAGAATTGTACGATCAGGTTTAGAAACGGGTGAAGACTATACACTTTTCATGACTCTATCAATAGTTATAGTAGCATGACTTCATCCATATGAGACTACCATAGTTCTACTTTCATACTTTCTCTTTTCCATGGTGCATTCAGTAGTAGTTCAGCTTCCTCCACTTCACATTCTCTGATCCAGCCGATAGAAATCGCAGCTACAGCAGTAGTTACTTTCCATATGATCCTGCAACAGTGACATCTTCCATGATATAGCAGTCACATCAGACATATTCCTGATGCATAGTTCATCAACATTTTGAGTAAGTGGAGGTATGTTATTTTCTAAACTTTAATCATGTAATTCCTCAGCTGCTAGCAATGAATAATTTGGAAAATTCCCTCATTAAGTTCCCTTTCCTTTTTCACTTCTACGACTTATGCCATGTTGCATGAGGACATGCAACAAGTTAAGTTGGGGGGTACAGAACTTTATTCACTATCATCACTCCATTTTTCCACGACCATCATTCCATTTTTTCGTCTCATTTACCAGTTATGAACATTTATTTTCCAACGATACTTTGTTACGCTTTACTTTATAAGCCTTCATATACATATTGGCATGATTCAAAAATATACAAAACAAAGGGATTTCTTATACTCAATGATGTTTTCCTTATGCACATTGATAGCATACATTTTCCAGTAAATATATGGGAAAATTATTATCATAACAGCAAGAGAACAAGTAACAAAATGAATGTTGTTAACACAAGAACCAACATCTTTTATATTCATGGTTGTCACACAAGAACCAACCATAAGAAAATGTCAGTTGTTACTCATGTAAATCCCATCCTAGAAAACATTTAGTATCATCACTCAAAGCCAACAATCAGATGCCAAAATTTCTTGAGAAGATCCATGCATGGTTGCATGAGGACATGCAACAAGTTAAGTTGGGGGGTATGTTGGGGCTCAGAAATGTGCTATTCTCATCCACCTTTCCCTTCATCATTCTTCACATTTCATTTCCCCATTAACCTTTCATGATATCATTTTCATAAATATACTTGGGTTTCACCTTATTGTTCTCCACTTTATTCATTTTAGTATTTAAAAGGAATTTGTGATTAAATGTTAGAAAATCAACATGTTTTCATATATATCTCAAATATGTGTGAGCTTTGTAATGTGTAGGAATATGTGAATGATTAATTCAAAGGACTTCTCAAATACTTCCTCCACCATTTCAATATTTGAGGAGATAATTCAAGCCCATTCCAAGGAGAATATCATGGAGATTTGGTTGGAATATCTTATCTAAGAGATATGTGTGAGGATTTAAAGGGATTATATTTTGTAATAATGGGAAATAGGTTGAGAGAAAAGTGGATCTGTAATAATGAGATGGTTATCTTATCTTCAAGGCTCTCATGTATAAAAGAGAGTGCTCTCTTCATGAGAATTCAATTAGGATCAATTAGATTATTCAAGTAGAATAGGAGTTAGATTATGTAATTGGAATCAGAGTAGTCATTAGGATTCGAAAGAGAAAGGGATTCTTAGCTTTGATTCATGGTTTTGGTTTTCATGCTTTCATTATTATGTTATGAATATTGATTTGGTTCTTTTAATATAAGATTGCTTCATTAGAGTGAGCTCACATATGTTGTTGTGTTATTTAACTCTTCACATGTTGTACTTGTTTTTCCTTCATGTAGTTTTCAATTTCTATATTAATTCCTTTACGCAATTTCCCATTCTTAGAGTAATTTCATTTACACAACTAGATTAATGATTCAATTCCAAGTCGTGTGTTAAATTAATGATTCTATTTCAGTCATGTGTTAGATTAATGATTCAATTTCAGTCATAGCTTAAACATTAGATTAGATTAGTCTCACTTCAATCTTGCATATACTTTGTGTGTGCTTCGTTAATTTACGACCCCCAGGTTGACAAATTAGATAGTTGGGTAAATAATACAATGAAATTAATTCAACATTAGTTCATCCCAATGTAATGATTGTTATTCCTTTTGCAAGTCATGTTGTTCCTTTGAATAGAATAATTGTCATTCCCTTTACAATTGTTGTTCCTTTACAAGTGTTGCATCTCTAGAGGCTGGGTATTGAAAACAGAAGGTAATAACCTACGTAGGCAACAAGTAAAATGCTTGTGCAAGCGCCTACCTTTGGTTGATGCATAGAGGTTGTTTTTAGGACATCTTTAGAGCCCAACAGCCGACACAGAATTCTATAATATTTTTTTTATGCTGATCATTTATTAATAGAAATACTCTCTTCCCGTCCAATTTATGTCTTCCAAATATATGAATTATTATCCATGGGAGCTTTTGTTATGTATATTTATGGATTATGTTATCTAATGTGTTAATATTTTATATTTCCACGATATGCTTGTTTTCACTTGTTTGTTGAGAACTTGTTGTAGATATATATAGATTTGGGTCAAAGTTCTCAACGGTGGACAACATCGAACATCTGGATGAGGTAGGCCTCTTTCTTATCTCCCTCGCACATTGGTTTATATAGCATATTATTGGAATAGAGTCAATTTTTGCAGTCATTTTCGTCTGTTGTGGTTCACCCTAGCCATGCAGAGATTTTCCTCTTGGGAGAATTGATGACCATACTAGGGATGAATATTCTTTCATAGGGTTTGAAGTACTTTTCTTCTTAGATTTCTCTCGTTTCTATTGTGGTTCTTGTCGTATCATTTCTCAATAGATCATGTTCACTCTAGGGATGATTTTTCATCCTTTCTCCCTTCCTTGGCCTTGTTTTAAAGAATATATGCACCTCTTTCCTTGACAGTCGCATATACACAGAGGTTGTCTCACTATAAGATGCATATATATGCTCTATTTTCCTGAATAGTTGTGTACACCTCTTTTCCTTGCTTTTTTTCTTGGTCTAGTGTTTTCTGGGTGGTAATTGATGCTTGTTGAGCCTTCTTGGGTCTCTGTAGTGCTTGTTGAGTGCTTGTGAGATGACAAGAAACCCTCTTTTGGTTGAATTTATGGGCAAAGTCTTTCTCTTCATCTTTTCCTTTTTATTTTCCTTGTACATATGGCTGGGTGTTTTGTTTCTTGGTATCTTGCTTGAGTTATCTCTTTTTTATACAAAGTAGGGATATATATCAAGTTATTTGTTCATTCCATGCATTTTCAGTTTCGATATATTGAAAATACAAAAATATAGGCATTTTGCATTTCTTGGCATTTTTTGTCTTTTGAGTTTTTATCATTATCTTAGTGCATATAATGAAATATTGTATTTTTACTTCTGAATTGCAGAGTTGAATTTGAAAATTGCAACATTTTTTTTAGAAGCATATCATTCATTAAAAGTTAAAGTTAGGACTTTGCATTATTTTAATATTTACTTTTCTTGTAGAGTTGTAATGCCATGAGTTTCACTACCATACCTTTTTGAGTAATCATGACCATTAAAATCAATGCTATAATTTAAAATTTACTAGTAACGATTTTATTTTCTAGGGTGCACAAACTAGCCTAGGATTTAGTGCCTTGGAATATGATTTTGTGAGTAAATTTCTCCAAGGAAATTAATTCAACATATGTGTCTGAGTCAGGGAGTGGAGAAATCCATTGTATAATTGGTAAGATTGGGAGGCTCCACTCACACCGGATGTAATCATGAGTTCATGCGAAGTTGGTTGAAGGGGTATCCCCCTGATACCTTCCTAGCATCAGAGATATTTTTGGGGATCTATTTGTATCCGGGGATCTTGTTAGTTCCCTTACCTCCATGAGAGGTAGTGCTTTCAAGGTTTCGGGCTTTTCTACCCTGCCCATACGGTGGACATGACTTATGACTGATTTCCTGTGCATTGATTATATAGTGGTTTATTATTTTCTTGAATTAGGTGTCTCATAGGTTACTTCCAGGGGCTATTTTGGAGGTACCCTGGGTCAGATAAGGGTCGGACAACACACAACCTTTATGGAGGATTACCTCTTCAGGGGGATCTGAGTGACTGGTTGTTAATCCCACAAGGGCCCTTATAACTAATTTTGTTACCTTCAATCTTTTGCAGGGAACCTCAGGTCCCTCTTGGGCTAGACATACCTTCTTTAGGGAGGGAGGTCACTCAACCAGTTTACTTTGTTTGCATGCATATTGGTCATTTGAATTTTGGTGTACTCTCTGATTACTAGCTGGCCTTAAGAGTTTATATTGATTTCTCTTTATCATGGATAGTGGAGTTTCATTGACTCCTTCATTCACTACTACCTACCCCATGATGCCTACTCCTATCATGGGGACGAGTCCTTCCTTTTTTCATAATGGTATGTAGAAATATGGTACTCATTTTGTGCCTTGGGTCTCTAGTCATTCCCCCATTGATATGCCTTCACCTTTGCAATCCCCTCCATATTCCACTTATATGAATCCTAGCATTGGATCTGGGGACACCATGGCCCCAATTCCTATGTCTTCATTTGACATGAGTCATGTCCCTCAACCGACTTTCATGATGAGAGGTTGGAACCTCCCCTCTTACAGATCCAGTCCCAGTTATTCTCTTTCAAGAGCCAATACTTAGATGGGTGATTGCTCTACTTATTAGACCGCATCCATGTATCCTTTGTCTGCCATGTCAGTTCCTTCGAACATTTTTTCCATGACGAGTCCTCATGTACCGCAGGGTGTTTCTTATGGGGAGAATCAATTTTACGGTTCATGCTACCCTCTTTATGGAACCCCTTTGAAAGGGAAAAACATATATCCTCACATGAATAGTCCTTATCATACTTTCGCCTCTTCGTAGACTTCAGTCATGATTCTCGTACACACCTCTTCGAATTAGTTAGGCGGAGGATATTATCTCTTTGTATAGGGACAGGGGGTAAACCAAGACCCTTCCTTGCCTACAATGTTTTAGATTCAATCTTTCCATGGACCCTGGCATCAAATGCCAAATATTATCGCTATTCCAGCTACTGTTAGTCATACTAGAGCTCCATCACCGACCTCTGTCAGTCAAGTTGGGGATGGGTCAACTACTTCTATAAGTCATGTTGAAAATTCTCACCCAGTCGCTGCTATTCATGCTAGGGGAACCACTCTAATCACCATGAGTCATATTAATGTCGAATCTCCAACCTTTTTACATCATGTAGGAGATGAATATCACGCCTCTTCCTGTCATGTTGAGAGTATGTCATTATCCATTGTGAACACCGCTGTGGGCATTGAAAATCCTAGGCATCTCAAACATAAGCCTAAGTTCCTTTCTAGGACTTGTGAAGGAGATCACCTTACTCATCTATGTCTAGCTACTGCTAAAATACCAAAATCATGGGGCTCACCTAAGGGCCCTTCAGGTTCTGAGGCATTTTTGGTTTCCCCACACCCTGTTTCTTCTTTGATTGACATGGCCATAATGTCATTGCAATCCTCTCCTAACCTCACCCTTGTTTTCTAGGGTGATGTGTCCCCTATCCTTGTTACCATGCATCCTCTTCAACCTAAAATTGAATAGGTGGTCACACCAGTGCAATATCTGGTCAATCCTACTCTCATGGAGAATGATGCGTCCTTCAATCATGTCATCAACATTCCTAACCATGCACCTTCTGAATGAGAGAGATTTTTTATTTCACCAAATCCTCTCCTTCCTGGTTTTGAGGAGATCACTTTTGACTGGGATAGTCCTATAGGGTATTCAATGCCCTCGCCTATGTCTTTTCCAGTAAGGGACATTATTCAATCTATCACGAAGAATACATACTTCGTTAGCGCTTTATCCTCCTCGACCTGTATACCTTTGGGTTTTCCTAAGCTTATGTTAGCTATTAGTAAGATACTAACATTCCAAAGAAGATATGCACAAGAGCCTTAGCCTCCCCCGTGACTTGTCACCTAGAATCTCCCAAACGAGTCCAAGTTAATCTCTTTTCCGACTCTTCTAAAAAGTGAAAAGATTTTCGAGCGATTTCTCCCTTTCACACTCATTAAATTGGATTTTAAAGGTCATGAGTCTTATTTAAGATCTTTTCTAACTCATTATCAAAAAGTGAAAAGATTACTGAGTGAACTTGTCTCTTTCAAACTCGTAAAATTGGTTTTGAAAAGACGTCTATTTGTCACAAGTTTATCCCTTTTTCACACCAAGTATACTAGAAGACATAAAAAGGGACTTTGTTTGGCGTTAAGTTGTGATTTCATCTCATGCCTTCTCTTGCAATATCGAGCCTATAGTCATTTCTCGCTTTGCGTTATAAACCATTTGCCAAAATAGTTTTTCATCCTCAACCAAGAAGAGCCTTGTTTATATCTTTCACAATTTGACACCCTATACCTAGGAGGGAACATTCCCCTGAGTGTGCACCTCCCTCATGCACTTCCCTGCATTGAGAATTGGTATGTTTCATTGCTGTGGCTAGTTTTTCTTACTTGCAACACTTGTTTCCTCCTATGAATCATAGAATTCATTTGTCTATGAAAAAACAAAAAAAAGAGGGGAGGGAAGGGAGTATTATGTCGTATTAACAACAATCATGTCTCATTTGAACATATCACAAAGTTATTTGACTCCATTCATCATCATAATTTTGGGATTAGCATGGCCTTAGGAAGCTGAGCTCATTACAGAGTCCTCTCTACCGATCGGTTACTCTTCCAGTCCCTACAGAGAATTTCATTGATACCTCCTCCATCTCATGGTTTCATCATTGGGTATGTGTTGCTCGAGTCCTCCAATGTCTCATGCTCTTGTTCAAAGGAAGTCTATCAAACTATTTGGGCCACTCCTCAGAACTCTTGACTTTGCATGTTGGCCATACCCTCAATATTTCTCAGAATCACATGATATTGTAGTCCTATCATGAACCCTGGCCCTACTTTCATCATTGGTAGGTAACCTTGAACCCAACAATCAAAATTTCATAATTTTTCGTTGACTGGGTGGTTTCCCTTATGTTCGATGGAAAGATATCTATTCACACATTGGGATTCGTGCAATGTCTTGGATTCCATTATCCCTATTGGTAGTTTCCTCGCCTTTGTCAATATTTTTTGTCATTGGCTGCTATTCATAGGGTATTTTTCATGTACTTCTTTCACTTGGCACACGCGAAAGATGCACAAGGTCATTGGTTCATGAACATGTTCTTCATCTGATTTCCACCAAATCATGAAGCTCATGCTTTGTACCTCGTCCTGACTGATGAGAGATTCATTAATTCTCTCCTTTCAGCGGGTCTCTTTCCATCGACTTCAACCCATTTATTCTGGAAACGAGACCTAGAGTCGTATGAGTACCTTGAGGCTTGCAGTCATAAGTGGCAGACTCTCTCACCATCGACAGTTGGGAATACATCAATGTCTCTTGATCTATGGATTCTTTAGGTGTTTGAAACCAAATCCTCTATTCACACTTATAAGAATGTACTGGGTTCCTTGATACCTACTTTCATTGTCGGTAGGCTATCTCGCATTTGTTAACGGTGTTGATATTGAGAGGGGGGTGAATCAGTATCAAGTACAATTTAAAACCTTTTTCAACTTATACTTAAACCATTCAACTATATCCAATGAACAATGAACAATAGTATAAGAGCTACACCAATACACCACAATACACCATGCACAATATATGAGAAAGAATCAATAGTTATTGTTCAATGGAAGTAATGACTTCCAAAGGTATCTATAGCTTCCAAATGTAAAGGGAGGGATAAACCTCCAAGAGGAAGATACAAACATCCAATATCAAGAGAGATTTGAACTCTCCATCCTTTCCCCTTCCTTCCACCCAAGAATATATGAGAGATAATAAAGCTTTACATTAAATCATCACCATCAACCAATCATCACATAGAACCTGATAATGCTTCCTGAGACTTCTACAATTTCTGCAATTCTTCAATTCTTGGAGTACTATGATCCTGTATATAATATTACTCAATATATTCTCTAAAACTCCTCCAAGTTTCACTCCTTGAATCCTCCCCCCAAAAAAGTTATAGAAATAATGGTATACTTTATTCAATTCTGGTCTATTCAGGAGACTGAACTTGTACAGAATGTCCTGCACTCAATTTTTAACATTTGATTCTGAAAATAACACAAAAGAAACCAAAGTCCATAATATTTCCAATGAAATTCATCCCACGTCATTTGGATTCTCAATGAAGAAGTTATGACTGTTTTACTCGGAACACTTGTTTATTGACTAGCTTCAGGACTGGTCACAAACCCTATCTTCCAACAAATGTATCTCCATAAGTATAGTGAATCAAGAGCTGAAACTTTTACCAGAGGTACCTTGATATGTCTTCTAAATACCATATCGATTTCACCATCTAAATCATTATTTTAAAAAATTTATAGAAAAAATGGTAATATGACCTGAAAATAACATTCCTTAGAACACATCACCAAAAGACTTCATCCTCCCTTGAAATCCAGCCTTCTTTTCTTCTTATTTCCACTGAAATTCAAATTATATCAAAATGAATGTATAATAATGTTTATTTATACCATTTATGTCACTTCATTTTAACATTAGGGCCAACCTGGCACTTTCTTATCTTGTAATTATTTTCTTTAATTATCTTTAGGGCCTACATGTACTTCCTTCTTCAATTCACTTTGTCATCGTTAAAAATTCATTTCTCCTCAACCATGAGGATCCACGTGACGTGCCACATACCATTGTAAACAACATGATTTATACTATCCATTCATGGGTGTTGTATATGCATTTTCATTGTCCTTCATGTCCAAATACATTTATCAATCTTGCGGTCCAAAACCCATGACTATGGTTGACATCAATAACAACAACCAATCTTCCAACAATCTCCCCCTTTGTCATTGATGGCAACACTCATGCTCCCCCTATCATCATGATCCCAATTTATCTTCCTCTTTGACATAAATGGAAAAGGTTAGGTTTTCTCCCCCTGGGTTTAATGGAAAAATGTAACTCTCTTCTTTGGAGCTGCTCCCCCTAAGCATGTGGCACTCAATAATACTTCATCCTTATTTTTGGTATTTGGGACTTATTTTTCCTTAGAATCCTTTTGTATGGCTTATGTCTTCTCTCTATTCTTCATGTCTAGGATTTATATGTTGTTTGGTCTTCTTGTTGCATTTGCAACCAATCTTCCTGAGTTATTTTCTCTGATTTTACATTTTTTGGGAATCAAACGTAAGAGTGTATTCTTGTTCACACATTTTACTAACACTGAGTAGATTATGATTCAAGTCTTCAACCAATAGAGCATTCTTTTCTTTTATGTTTTTTCTTCCAGGCTCTACTACACCTTCTCCAAGTATTTTGGCAGATGAGTCATCTCCAAATTCAACATTGCCACCCTTTCTCTTCAAGCTGATGAATTTATCTTGATCCTCAGTCATGTGTGAAGAACATCCATTGTCCATGTACCATTCATCTTCATTTTTACATTCTTCAGCGGTGAATTCTATTATACAATCTTCATTGTTTGGACTCTCTTTCCTTCTCCATACTGTGGTTGGCATAGGGACATCTTCATTCATATATCTGCAATCTCGTGCTTTGTGACCAAGATAATTACATTTGTAGCATGCAATATTTTTGTCTATCAATAGGGAAAATGAATTATAACTTCCGTTGACAAATCCATGATTATTTCCATGTCTTATATTTACACCATTCATGTTTCTTGCGTATGTGTTCCTTTCATTGATTCTATAATTAATTGCCTTATGTCCAAAATTTTTGCAAGTATAACAATGATGAAGAAATAAATTTTGATACTTGGAGTAGGTGATGTTCTTTGTGGTGTGGTCCATCTGGGTTCATGATCTATTCTTCTATAGTTTCCTTCATAATTATTGATTTCATACCTGATGGGAGAGGATCTTCTTGATGTCCCATTCCTTCTGAATTCTAGTTTTCTATCTTGTTGTTCAACTTGTTCTAGAGTGTTGGTTTCATCATTTTCAACTTCCTTCTCTTGTTTTGTTGTCTTCAAACTATCATTGTATCCTATTCATGTCTTTTCATTTGGATATCTTTGACTGCTAAGGATCTCATCTATTTTTTTAGTGCATTTTTTGAACTTCTTCAACTTTTTTGTTGTCAATAGTAGCTCCCCT
This sequence comes from Picea engelmannii, assembly GCA_009831015.1. Lineage (NCBI taxonomy): Eukaryota > Viridiplantae > Streptophyta > Pinopsida > Pinales > Pinaceae > Picea > Picea engelmannii. The sequence continues at coordinate 114,108 of ML783859.1, read as the reverse complement.
TTTGTGTGATTCAATTCTGCATTCAATTTCTCATAATATTCTAATTGTTCCTTCAAGCTATTAATGGTCTTTTCAATCTTGTAATTATGTTCTTCACAACTACTCAATTCACCTTTTAGTATTATGTTTGTGTTTCTAAGCTTTCTATTTTTAGTTTCAACATGCTTCAACTTTTCAATATTGTCATCTTCTTGTTCACTCTCTGCATTGTCTTTGTATCCCCAAAAGGAATCAAGGTTGGTTTCTTCATCTGAATCTTCTTCACAAATGATTTCTTATTCTTTAGAATTGTTATGATCATCATCCTGGGTTTCTTGGGTTATGAATAGGACTTCTCCTCCATCATTATCTTCTTCATCACTCTCATATGAGGAGATTCCGTCATCCTTGGAGTAGAATCTCTTTTTATTGTTGAGACTTCTCTATTTATACTAATAGTTTTCAACAATATGTCCTATTCTACCACAATTAAATCATTTGAGAGGGGACTCACCTTTGTATCTTCCACTTCCTTTCTGGAACCTTCTTATGAAATTTTCTATTTCTTCATCAAGGTCGTTATCCTTATCTTTTGTCTTCTTTATGGCTTTAAAGGATCCTTTATTGTTTTTCTGGTCAATTTTTTTACCTGTTCTCATTTCATATTCCATAAGAGTCCCATGTAATTCATCCACTGTCATTTTGGTCAAGTCCCTAGTTTCTTCAATGGCAGATACCTTAGCATCATACTTCAAGAGAAGTGATGTCAACACTTTTTGAACAACCAACGATTCATCGAGCTCTTTACCTAATCCTCTGATATAATTAACAACTTCATCAACTCTAAGAAGATAGGTTGAAATATCTTCCTTTTCATTCATCTTCAAATTTTCAAATTCTGCTCTATGTCATTGAAGCTTGACCAGCTTAACTTTTGGATCACCTTCACAGATATTCTTGAGTTTGTCCCATACTTCTTTAGTAGTGCTGCATCCAATCACTTTTCTAGCAATGGTTGGTGCCAATGCTTCTATAATAACATGTTTGGATTTTGAATTACAACTCATAATCTTATTCTCATTTGGATCGGTTAGAGCATTATTTGGGATTACATAGCCATTTACAACTGAGTACCAAATGTCTACTCCCAAATCCGCTAGGTAAGTTTTCACTCTATCACTCAAGTATGAATAATTTCTTCCATCAAATTTTTGAATCCCATTTGAAATGTTCTCATGGTCATCCATCTCTGCTCAGGATTTTCCTTCCAGTTGTTAAACTGTTCTGAAGGAAACCTGCTCTGATACCAATTGTTGATACTGAGAGGGGGGTGGATCAATATCAAGTACAATTTAAAACCTTTTTCAACTTGTAATTAAACCATTCAACTATATCCAATGAGAAATAAACAATATTATAAGAGTTACACGAATACACCACAATACACCATGCACAATATATGAGAAATAATCAATAGTTATTGTTCAAGGGAAGTAATGACTTCCAAAGGTAGCTACAGCTTCCAAATGTAAAGGGAGGGATAAACCTCCAAGAGGAA
>ML783859.1:81884-112521 GCA_009831015.1 Picea engelmannii | reverse complement strand
TACATTAAATCATCACCATCAACCAATCATCACATAGAAACTGATAATGCTTCCTGAGACTTCTTCAATTTTTGAAATTCTTCAATTATTGGAGTAATATGATCCTATATATAATATTACTCAATGTATTCTCTGAAACTCCTCCAAGTTTCACTCCTTGAATCCTACCCAAAAAGAAGTTATAGAAAGAATGGTAGACTTTATTCAATTTTGGTCTATTCAGGAGACCGAACTTGTACAAAATGCCTCGCTCTCAATATTTAACATCCGATTATGAAACTCGCACACAAGAAACCAAATTTTGTACTATTTCTAATAAAAAAATTCCCACGTCATTTGGATTCTCTATGAATAAGTTATGATTGTTTTACCCGAAACAATTGTTTATTGACTAGCTTCAGGACTGGTCACAAGCCCTATCTTCCACAGAGTGTATCTCCATAATTATAGCGAACCAAGAGATAAAAGTTTTACCAGAGGTAGCTTGATATGTCCTTACAATACCATAGCACTTTCACCATATGAATCGTTCTAGAAAAAAAAGTTATAGCAAAAATGGTAAGATGACCTGAAAATAACATACCTTAGAACACATCACGAAAAATACTTCATCCTCCCTTGAAATCCGACCTTCTTTTCTTCTTATTTCCTATGAAATTCAAATTATATTAAAATTAATGTATAATGATGTTTATTTATACCATTTATGTCACTTCATTTTAACATTAGGGCCGACTTGACACTTTCTTATTTTGTAATTATTTTATTTAATTATCTTCAGGGCCTACATGTACTTCCTTCTTCAATTCACTTTGTCATCTTTAAAAATTCATTTCTCCTCAGCCATGAGGATCCACTTGATGTGGCACATACCACTGGAAACAACATGATGTATACTATTCATTCATGGGTGTTTTATATGCATGTGCATTATCCTTCATGTCCAAATACCTTTATCAATCTCGCGGTCCAAAACCCATGACTAGGGTTGACATCAATGAAAACAACCAATCTTCCAACAAACGGTATACATCAATGGTTGGTAATAAAATGATGTCTCATTGTGTTTGACCTCAACTTCTTTATTCACATGATGTATACTTTCACCTTTTGCGGATTGTGTAGAAAACTTGAAGACATCACTATGAGGCCGCAACTTTCCTGAGCTATTGTTTCCTTTTCATTGGACCAATACCTATATTAATTCTGTGATCATGGGAGATCAGATTGTACTCCATGGTATACAAACATCTTCAGGTTGGTTTTGAGACTGGTTCTACTAGGCCTTGTTCATGACTATGACAACTATTGTCACGTAACCACATTTGTACCTTCCTATTCATGGCCATGGACACTTGTTTGGTATATTTTCACATGGATATGCAGTGTATTTTTGGCATCCATGTATGAAAAGTCAGTGCATAATGTAATGAGCAATTGAGTTTGTCCATCTGGTTCCATACCACTCCACTTTTGGGTTATTTATAATGTATTTTGGCCTTCACAGATACTCCTCTGACTTCACACACTAGGGGGAATCTGTTAAAGCAATATTTCCCTCACTCTATGCAATATTGCAGAGAGGGCCTTATTGCATTTCCCTATGTAGACTTGTCTTCCCTGATACTAAAATCCGGAGACAAACATACAAATTTTTCTAGTTGTATGCATTTTTCACCCTATACAACAAGCGTATATGCAGGCTGCTCCAATACAACCCACGTACATCGGGATTTATGCCAAAAAATAAAAAATAAATGTCGGGTTTCCATGCCATGACAAGAGATATTTGATCATTGGCCTTCCATATACTAGAAACATTCAGAATCGACCCTTTAGTTTCATTTTGAAGGCTATAAAGAAGCCAATTCCGAGTTGTGGAAAAGGAGAAAGAATTCAACTTTGAGAGTGAAGTTACTCTAGAGAAATTATTTAATTCATATTGAGTCTGCATCCCTTTTTCCTTTAAGTCTGAGCACAGTGTTTAGGCCCCAAGCTCTTCCCTTATTGATGGAGAACCTCATTATCTCCCTAATAGTAGCTTGCCTTTGGTTAAGGATTGAAGTGGTGGAGGCCCAGTTGGAAGGAACTTAGGTTCTCGGTTCAAAATCGTGCCGACACGGAAGTCTGTAATATTTTTTCTTCCACTGATCATTTATTAATAAAAATACGCTCTTCCTGTCTAATTGATGTCTTGAAAATCTATGAATTATTATCCATGGGTGTATTTGTTATGTATATTGATGGATTATGCTATCTAATGTGTTAATCTTTTATATTGCCACCATATGCTTGTTTTCGCTTGTTTGTTGAGAACTTGTTGCAGGTATATATAGCTTTGGGTCAAAGTGCTCAACGGTGGACATCATTGAACATCTCAACGAGGTAGGCCTCTTTCTTATCTCCCTCACACATTGGTTTATATAGAATATTGTTGGAATAGAGTCGATTTCTACAATCATTTCCATATGTTTTGGTTCACCCTAACCATAGAGACATTTTCCTCATAACACTTGAGCCCTGGCTGACATAAATATTTGGTGCCTAACCCAATCTAATTCACTTTGGGTCAGGGTTATGATATTGAAATACATGTCAAATCTTAGTATTGAAGATTGGTTCTACACCACTATAAAATCGTCAAAAGGGTATATGTGTTGAAAATGTTGGTAGAAGAATTTTAGTTGGTGGGACCTTGGAATACTTGGAGAGTAGGAAATGGGAGGCATATCAAACTCGGTTTGAACCCCTGGTTGGGCACTAATTTTTTTTATATATTATTGGTTCCCTTGTTGAATCAATTTCATGAAGTCAATATTTATTTGTTATCTGATGTCTGTGTGGGTGATCTTCAATCGAGAGGCAGAGCTAGACTATTGGAATCGGTTGTGTTGGGCCTCCCTAGAGAGTTGGTGGAAGAATGGGACTCTTATATTTCCTTACTCTATGAAAATTCCAATGTGATCGAAATGGAGATTTAGGACTCTTTGTGTTGGATGATGAATCCTAAGGATGAGTCTTTCACCGTAAAAATTGGGTATAAATCTTGGTTCAAAGATAGATAGATGAAGCCTCATGTTTGGTGGTGGAAACACCTATGGAGGCTTAAGGCCCCTTTACGTTGCAATCTTACTTTATGGTTTTCCCTAAAACATAATCTCTTAACTTGGGACAATGGAATAAATAGGGGATGGATTGGCCCAAATCATTGTTCTTTATGTAAGGCATGTGAAGAATCAACCACAAACTTATTTTTTTATTTTCCTTACATAGGCAAAGTTTTATAAATCATTAAAGCAAATTTGGGGGCATTATAAGAGTGGAATATGGGAGGAATTGAAGATTGTACAAGAATATGGATTAGGGATCTCTCTGTATCCATTTATGATAGTCTTCCAAGCATGTTAGTTTCTAACTTGTGGTGGGAATGCAACTCATCCATTTTTAATGATACCTTTGTGCCTCCAAAAGTTACTACTTCTGTTACGTTAAGCCAAACCACTGAGATCAAAGAGGATCCCAAATAACCTAAATAGAGGTGCCTTGTTATGCCTCTTTGGACTTCGGTATCCTATGGGGTTATTTCAATGGATCATCTCAAGGACATCGCATGAAAAGCATGGTTGGCATGGTTATGCTCATTAACCAGTCTCATTATATTCATATTAGATATTCTCCCAAGGGGGGCACCAAAAATCGTGCAGAGTTTACTTATTTATGGAACCTTCTGAATATAGCCAAAGAGAAGGACATCAACAAGTTACATATCTGTTCAGAACAAGTCAGAAGAACCACAGTGTTTCTGAGAGCTTGTCGACGTTTTGGATCCACAACAGGATCCATCTTCAGGACAAAAAAGCCTGAGGAAAAATAAGAGATGAACCCCTAATAAATAATTATGAGGTGGGTGGAAAACTAAGGTCGGCAGAGTGAAACCCTAGATTTGAGGAGATTTTTCAAAAAGTATTTGATAGTGGTTTAGTTAATTAATGGGTTTAATTTGATAACTCGACGGTGTTAGTATTAAATTCTAGGTTAAAACTAGGGATAATTTGAAGAGGTAATATTAATGGTGTTATTATTAATGTTAATTTTATGTTAGTTCTAGGTTAAAATTAGGGTTGATTTAATGAGGTGGCAATAGTATTATTATTGTTACCCTAGGTTTGAGGAGAATTTTCAAAAAATTATTTAAAAGTGGTTTAGTCAATTAATGAGTTAGGTGGTTTTAAATTTTAAAATAGGTATTTAATATTGGTATAGTTAATTAATGGGTTAAGTAGTTTAATCCGACGGTGTTAATATTAAGTTATAGGTTAAAACTAGGGTTAATTTGATGAGGTAGTGTAATATTAATGGTGGTTTAAATTGATAACCATAAGGTGTTATTATTATTAATATTAGTTTTATGTTAATTATAGGTTAAAATTAGGGTTTATTTAATGAGGTGGCAATAGTATTATTAATGTTATATTAGTGTTCAGCTAAGTGAAACCCTAAGTTTGAGGGGATTTTTCAAAAAAAATTTAAAAGTGATTTGGTCAATTAATGCACTAAGTGGTTTTAAATTTAGGGGTTAATTGATACTATTGTTATTTAGGGGTTATTTAAAAGTGATTTAGTCAATTAATGAGTTAGGTGGTTTTAAAATTTAAAATAGGTATTTCATATTGGTATAGTTAATTAATGGGTTAAGTAGTTTAATCCGACGGTGTTAATATTAAATTATAGGTTAAAACTAGGGTTAATTTGATGAGGTAGTGTAATCTTAATGGTGGAAGACTATAAGCTGGAGTCAATTAGGTTGTTATTGAAATGGTTTAAGGTTAAGTTAGGTTTAAAGTGTTATTATTAATGTAAGTCAAAGGGATATTTGTAAGGTAGGTTGGCATGAAATGGTTTTAATGAGGTTGGTTTTTTAATGAACAGGTTAAGTTAAGGTACGGGAAAGTGAGGGTGAAAGTACTAGAGTCCTGAGGTTAATAATGTTTTCTTTCCCAGATGAGCGGGATCCAGCTATCACTAATCTCTAGGCCATTGTCTCGATTTAGGTTATCGGGATTCTTGATGATTTACATTGCTTCTCTAATTCGTCTTTTAAGGAGATGGTCTTCTTTAGCTAAGATCTTTGTGTCCTCTAGGCGTATGTGATTTTTAGTTGTGAGAGAGTGTTCGGCTAGTGCTGAGGTGCAACTTCGTTCATTCTTGATGTCAGCACTATGCTCTTTAATCCTGGTGTTGAAAGAACGACACGTTTCTCCAATGTAGCATTTGCCATAAGAACAGTCTATTCTGTATACTCCTTTGAAGTTATGTTGGTCAAGCTTGTCCTTAACGGATCTCATTTTCTGTTTGATAGTATTAAGGGGTCTGAATGAGGTCTTGATCTCCTTCTTGTTAAAGAAACTAACAAACCTCAACAGAGAAACAACCAAATCCCGAGCCTCACCGCCTACCTCCCTTACATCCAAGGAGTCACTGATAAATTCACTAAAATCCTTAACAAGAAGGAGATCAAGACCTCATTCAGACCCCTTAATACTATCAAACAGAAAATGAGATCTGTTAAGGACAAGCTTGACCAACATAACTTCAAAGGAGTATACAGAATAAACTGTTCTTGTGGCAAATGCTACATTGGAGAAACAGGTCGTTCTTTCAACACCAGGATTAAAGAGCATAGTGTTGACATCAAGAATGAATGAACTCACACCTCAGCACTAGCCGAACACTCTCTCACAATTAAACATCACATACGCCTAGAGGACACAAAGATCTTAGCTAAAGAAGACCATCTCCTTAAAAGACGAATTAGAGAAGCAATCAAAATCATCAAGAATCCCGATAACCTAAATCGAGACAATGGCCTAGAGATTAGTGATAGCTGGATCCTGCTCATCCGGGAAAGAAAACATTATTAACCTCAGGACTCTAGTACTTTCACCCTCACTTTCCCGTACCTTAACTTAACCTGTTCATTAAAAAACCAACCTCATTAAAACCATTTCATACCAACCTACCTTACAAATATCCCTTTGACTTACATTAATAATAACACTTTAAACCTAACTTAACTGTAAACCATTTCAAGACCAACCTAATTGACTCCAGCTTATAGTCTTCCACCATTGATTTAACAAGAATAATATTAACGCCACCTCATTATATTAACCCTAAATTTAACCTATAATTAACATTAAATACTAATATTAATAATATTAAACCACTAATATAACAACAATAGTATCAATTAACCCCTAAATTTAAAACCACTTAATTCATTAATTGACCAAATCACTTTTAAATATTTTTTGAAAATCCCCTCAAACTTAGGGTTTCACTTGGCCGAACACTAATATAACATTAATAATACTATTGCCACCTCATTAAATAAACCCTAATTTTAACCTATAATTAACATAAAACTAATAATAATAATAATAACACCTTATGGTTATCAATTTAAACCACCATTAAGATTACACTACCTCATCAAATTAACCCTAGTTTTAACCTATAATTTAATATTAACACCGTCGGATTAAACTACTTAACCCATTAATTAACTATACCAATATGAAATACCTATTTTAAAATTTAAAACCACCTAACTCATTAATTGACTAAATCACTTTTAAATAACCGCTAAATAACAATAGTATCAATTAACCCCTAAATTTAAAACCACTTAGTGCATTAATTGACCAAATCACTTTTAAATATTTTTTGAAAAATCCCCTCAAACTTAGGGTTTCACTTAGCCTAACACTAATATAACATTAATAATACTATTGCCACCTCATTAAATAAACCCTAATTTTAACCTATAATTAACATAAAACTAATATTAATAATAATAACACCTTATGGTTATCAATTTAAACCACCATTAATATTACACTACCTCATCAAATTAACCCTAGTTTTAACCTATAACTTAATATTAACACCATCGGATTAAACTACTTAACCCATTAATTAACTATACCAATATTAAATACCTATTTTAAAATTTAAAACCACCTAACTCATTAATTGACTAAACCACTTTTAAATAATTTTTGAAAATTCTCCTCAAACCTAAGGTAACAATAATAATACTATTGCCACCTCATTAAATCAGCCCTAATTTTAACCTAGAACTAACATAAAATTAACATTAATAATAACACCATTAATATTACCTCTTCAAATTATCCCTAGTTTTAACCTAGAATTTAATACTAACACCGTCGGGTTATCAAATTAAACCCATTAATTAACTAAACCACTATCAAATACTTTTTGAAAAATCTCCTCAAATCTAGGTTTTCACTCTGCCAACCTTAATTTTCCACCCGCCTCATCATTATTTATTAGGGGTTCATCTCTTATTTTTCCTCAAGCCTTTTTGTCCTGAAGATGGATCCTGTTGTGGATTCGAAACGTCGACAAGCTCTCAGAAACACTGTGGTTCTTCTGACTTGTTCTAAACAAATCTCTCACCACAGAAACCTAAATGATCAAGTTACATATCTTAGGGGACTCAAAGCTAGTAATAGAATGGGTTCAAGGGAAAATAAACATCCAAAACATTAGATTGGCCCTGATTCTTAGAGACATAAATCTCAACTACCAGGATTTTTTTGTGGCTGTCCTTTTTTCATATTTTATTGGAACTAAATTCCAAGGAGGATCTTGATATTCACAATGGAACTTTAGTTTACTATGAAAAATTGAATAGCGTAGAAATGAAAGCGACAAGAACTAGATTCTAGCTCCTTTAATTTTCGTCGGCTGAGTATGAATTTTGTTTCAATTCAGAAAGTAAAGTCGGGTTTAGTTTTATGTTTAAGTGATATGTATAAAAGAATACGTTATAGTTTTGGTATTGAACTAGAGTTTTTTTTTGAAAAGTGCCTAGAAAGGCCTCATGAAAGACTGTAATTATATCCTTTTTTGAATATAAAGTTTTTTCTTCATGGGAAAAAACTATTAAGTTTATTAATTTTACTTAAAAGACAGATAGATTAATTTCAAATTTATTCATTGGATTAGTTTTTTTTTCAATCGTTATTAAGATTATCATTTATATATATAAAAAATAATATCTTCTTCTACTTCCATCAAAATTTAATATTTCCCTCAACTTTCATTTTTCATTGGAATGGTTAAGTTTGTTAAATATTATTAATATTTTTTATGATATAAAGTTTTTTATACTATCTCTCCCCACTTACATCGAAACTTGATATCTCATCTCACCCCATATTTACATGAGGGTGGAGGTGGGAAGAGATATAAGTTTTCCATATTATATCCCCCCACCCTCACCTATCTATACCACCCCCACCCTCATATCTAATGAGGTTGGGGGAGATATTATGTTTTCCTTAAAATCTCCCATCACCCCCACATGAGATATTAATTTTTTCTTAATATCTCCCCCCACCCCTACCCTCTTCATATGAGGGTGGGAGAAGATATTACATTGTGAAAACAATGTAATAAATGTCACATAACTTTGAGGTTCGTTGTTTACCATAACTCATTAAATTGAATTAAAGGATATGAAGAGTAATTTTAAAGTTATTTATTGGAATGTCAAATCTCACTAGCATGATTGATTTCAAAGGTTTTTTTTTGTATGACGACCCAAGATCGAAACTAGATGTAGTCGAGAGGAGACCTAAAAAATCCATCCAACTAAGAATTGGTGTGGACCAGGCCGAGTGTGATCCCCGAGTGTTTTTGATGGATTAGATGCCCTTGGATCGTGGTTTCTTAGCCAAAGGCTAGTCCTACAAGTTAGAGACACACTAGAAAAAAGTATTTGTTGGAATGGTTTACTTTGTAAACTATCATTAAGCTCCTTAAATTGAATTAATATATATATATATATATATATATATATATATATATATATATATATAATTTTGAAGTTATTAAATTGGAATCGTTTACTTTGTCAATTGTTATTCAAATTATTTKTTATATTAAAATTTTCTTAATATCCTRTTCCACTTCCACCAAAACTTAATATTTCCCTCCACTTCATTTTTCATTGGAATAGTTTACTTGCCAACTACTACATTATTTCTGATATTAAGTTTTTTATAATATATCTCCCCATCCACACCAAATTTTGATATCTCATCTCGCCTCTACCAAATCTTTGATATCTCATCTTGCCTCTACCAAATATTTGATATCTCATCCTACCTCCACCATCATACAAGAGTGGAGGTTGGAGGATATATTAAGTTTTCCATAATATCTCCCTCCACCCCCACCTATATGTCCCACTCCCACCCTCATATTATATGAGGGTGGGCATGGGGGGAGATAATTGATTTTTCCATGATTATCCCGACACACACCCTCATCATATGAGGGTGGGCATGGGGGAAGATATTGAGTTTTCCCTAATTCCACCCACACCCACCCTCTTCATATGATCAAGAAGTGAAATATTTTATCTTTATATGAGGGTGGTGGGAGATATTAAGATTAAGTTTCCCATAATATTTTCCCCCACCCAAAAATTAATATCCTTCCCACAACCACACCCTTATATAAGTCTGAGAGATATTAAGTTTTCCCTAATATATTCCCCCACTCTCATATCTCGGAAAGGTGGAGGTGGATCATATAGGTGGGGGTGGGAGGAGATTTTAGGGAAAACTTTATCTTTTCTAGGGTGGTGGTCGAAGCATTCAAGGAGTTTCTACATAAATTTTTGGAAGCATATTTTGATGATTGGACTGTTTTTAGATTATTACGGAATCATATTCAATGTTTAATACTAATGTTTGTTTAAGTGCAGGAAATGTCATATTTCCATGAATCTGAAGAAGTGCATCTTCTTTTCACCTTTTAGAGTGATTTTGGGCCATATTGTGTGTAAACAGGGGTTGCTAGTAGATCCATCCAAGATTACCATTATTATTGATCTTCCCCTTCCTACTTCAGTTAGGCAGTTGTGCACTGCGCTGGGACATGATGGATACTACAGGAAGTTCATTAAGGGCTATGCACATATTACAACAACCATGGAGAAGCTTTTGAAGAAAGATTGTCAGTTTCAATGGATAGAAGAATGCCAGCAGAGCTTTCACACACTGAAATAGAAAATGGTTACTGCACCTATTCTAGTTTTCCCAAATTGGAGCAAGGAATTTCTTGGTCTTGTCGATGCTTCATCTATTGCACTAGGAGAAGTGATAAAACAACCAGAAGAAAGAGATATTGACCATTTGTTAGCCTTTCCTAGCAGGAAGCTATCTACAACTGAGATAAACTACACTACCACTAAGAGAGAAGGTTTAGCCATGGTGTACGCACTGCAGAAGTTTCAACACTACTTATTGGGAGGACATTTTAAGATGTTCATTGATCACTCTGCATTGAAATACCTACTCAACAAGCTAGCGTTGCAGGGAAGGATATGAAAATGGTTATTGCTATTCCAGAAATATGATTTTGAGATTGTGGTCAAGCCAGGGAGAATGAACAAGGGACCTGATCATTTGTCCAGATTAGAGCATGGAGAAGACCCTACTTGTTTGGAGGATACACTACCAAATGCACAGTTGTTTGCCATTAGAAATGTAGATGATCACTTCACTGAGATAGTCCAGTTCCTGTCAACAAGAATGGCACCTAGTGACTATACAATCATTCAAAAAAAACAATTGGTAGTTCGTGTTGCAGATTTTTCACTTATAGCTGGAAAACTATACAAGATGGGACTTGATGAGATCTTGAGGAGATGTGTTATGGAGGCAGAAAGACCATTGATTTTGGCAGAAGCACATGAAGTCATTGTAGGAGGACACTACATAGGGAAATAAGTAGTGCAGAAGGTTCTTAGAGATGGCCTCTGGTGGCCTACTTTACACAAGGATGCTAAGGAATACTATAAAGCCTGTGTTGTATGCCAAAGAGTTGGGAAACCTTCCAGAACATATGAGATGCCTTTATCACCATAGATGACCTTAAAAGAATTTGAGAAATGGGCCATTGAATTTGTGGAACCTATTAACCCGCCAAGAAAGTGCACAAGAGCTAGATGCATCATCACTACAACCAATTATTTGACCAGATGGGAAGAAGCAAGAGAAGTCAAGGACTGTAGTGCAACTACAACTGCACGATTTATATTTGATGATATCATAACCAGGTTTGGTTTCCCAAAGACCCTGATGAGAGATCAAGCTGTTGGAAGCCAATTTACATTTTTATACTGTCCTTGTAAGCTGCCCACACCAGTGTTTTGCAAACCTTGATTTTCTTCACAATCCTTGGATAAAACGACACTATTATTTTTTGCGCTATCTGCACACTTACCTTTGTTCTTGTTTTCATGACTGCAAGTGTGAAAACTTGGTTTTCAAAGTCACATTAAAATCATCACTGAATTGTTGCGATCTTTCTTGTCGATATGCCCATTCCATTTCCAATTTTCTTATCGTTATGCGGTTGGAAAGACCCCTTGATCTGTACTCATTTGGCATTCTTTGATTGATTATATAATTTCGTTTTATGAGTGATTGAGTTTGTGATGCATTGGTGATTTGATTTATATGTTCTTTGATCATTATTTTCATGAAAACACATTGGTGTCATGGTTAAACCCTTGGTAAATCATTTCATACAACACATAGCTCATATAACCAATCCCTTGGTGTGATTTCGATTTCTTTCTTTGGTTTTAAAACTGTGGTAAAACTTTGATCGCGTGAATGTTTAATCCACTTACCATAGGTTTCATTGGTTGATTAAATGGTATAGTTTTTAACACATATGTATTGTGATATGCATAGTCATTTGAATAGTTATAAGCCCTGGCGGTTGTACTATGGATATGACTGTTCTGCATGAGCTGAAATAGCTCCACCACCTTTGCACGATATGTCATTAATGTTTTCCCCCCTATCCCTGTTTCACCTCTGCTAGTTTCGGGTAAGCCTGTGAGCGTTTTGTCCCTGCGTACACTGTATTCAAACCCTGGATCGTTCACCTTACTCACCATGTGCTCCTGTCTATGGCATCGGTGGTGCGCATAGATCCCAATGGTAGTCAAGCTTTGTTACTGTTCGATGATGTCTGTAAAGATATAGAGGATAGTGGATGGCTCGCATTTATACAGAGGTTCGAGGGTTTCAATATTTTTGTTGCACAACAATTCGCCCTTACCTTTGATGGGTGTAGAGATAAAGTAGGTGACATTTATCTTGAAATCAATGAAGAATTCATAAGTTCTACCACAGGACGAGCAGCCACAGGCCAGCGATGGTTTAAGAACTCCAAAGTTGATGAGGTGTCGTGGACTTTACTGTTCGTATCATGAAAGGTTACATCTTGTGACAAAGGTATGCCTATTTCCACCCTTAAACCCAGGTGGCATGATCTTTTAGTGATTATGAAACAATTTGTGACCTGTGAAGGTCGGTATGGCTTGGTTTTTCTCTATCACCTCCGATTGTTGATGAATTGCATGGGTTATCCTTTGAACATGCCTCATTACTTCTTGCGTAGTCTTTATAAGATGGCTAAGAGGTACAAATGCAATAAGGACAATAGAAGCTTGTTTCACCATGGCTTAATTAAGCTCTTCATCATCCACCATTTGAGCCTTCATGGCGATAATTGGCAAGTCTTTCTATCTTGAAATGGTTTTGTTGATTCAGAGTCTTTCCAAATCAACAAGTTTGTGGTCAGTGAGACTATGGTCGGGCCACCCGTCCCATTTCATGTACTTCTACCCTCTCTCAAACCCTCGGTCTGCCCTGACATCGACCTACCCGACATCACATAAGTCAAGGCTAAGGATATTAAGAAGCCTGTGGGTAAGAAGGTCAAGGGTAATCCTATTGTCAACAATAGGGGTAAAAAGAATGCTCGATTGATATCGAGACTTGCCCGGAATAAGCCTAATCCAAAAGTTGATCAAAAGCCTATAGTTCTGAGCGAGGACTCGGACTCCAATATCGAGCGTTTCTTAGCTGAAGAGTACCCCTATTCCCATGGCCTATGCTCCGAGCCACCATATGACTATGTATATAATTTACCCCCGTGCCTAAAGAACAATCCTAACTACCCAGGAATCAAGCTACATAATGAAACCCTCGGTGATTTGAACAAACCCTCGCCTGCAATTTCGAAACCCGAGAAAACATCATGCATCCAATGCAATGTGTGGCTAGAGTGTTACTATGCCGACATCCCCTTGCTGCAATCAAAGATCAAATCGTTAGAAGACCAAGTCACAGTTGTATTAAAAGAAAGGGACATGCTTCAAGCTAATGATAAGAAGCAAAAAACCATTGGTTCGATTATTTTCCGGAATGTCGAAGCTACAACAGCCTTCATCAATTCCAAATTATCATGACCAAGTTGTTTTCTAATTACCCAGGTATGAATTTCAATTTTAATTTCATTTTATGAGTGGCTTGAATTAATATAATGAATTGGTTTTTGGGTTTCGATTAGTTCTATTCATTATTCGAAATGATTCTTTCATAGTTTGATTATAAAAAACGGTTATGTTGTGGATCTTGTACAGTAGATTCTTTCTGCTAAAATCAAATGTAGTTATGATTTGGTTATGTGATTTTGTCGTGCCTAGATTAGTAGAAGCAATGAATTGGTTTTGACTTGGTATGGTTCACTTTAAAAAAATTCGGTTGGTTTGAATTAATGTAATCAATGGGGTTTGTTTTCGTTTAGATTTTGATTGCATTTGATCTGTATATGAGATTTTTGTGCTAAAATCAAAGCATGGCTATGTTTTGATTTGGTACAATTTCATTGTGGTTGGATTCTATCGGCTCTGATTTAGTTCTTATGGTTTGATTTTGGAACGATTTCATGGGCTTGAATTGGTATGATCCTTTATATGTGTTACGCGTCATTATTAGTGACTTGGTTGATAAATAGGATGTAATCTAATAAACTCAAAATAACACTATTGACTTCAATTTACCAGGAATGACTTTGTTTTGTATTGAATCAATATTTTCGTTTCGATTTGGATTACATTCGACCTGTGATGAAGATCTATTCACTAAGATCGTGAAACAATGTTAATTCATGACGATTGTACCAACCTCAAATTGTTTCGATTAGTTCCTGTTTGATTGGATCTGCAAGTGATTACTGCGTGCAACAATTAGCATGATTGTTTGTATTTGCTTAAAATAGTTCTATCAATTTGAAAAATGATCCTATTGATTTCGTTTGGATTCGACAATAATTTTGTTGATGGCTGAAGCGACATAAGATGTTGCATGGACAATTTGTTTAGCTGGTTGGTGTTTGTGTTGATTTCATTTGGTTCATGAAAACGATTTCATTGCTGTCGAGTTATCCAATACGATTTTGTTTTACTCGAAATTGTGATAACAAATTAAACAGAGTACATCTATCTCTGTAATCATTTGATTGATCATAATCTTGTCTACTCTCGAATTAGTATAACAGATTTTTATTTGAATGATTCATTTGTTTTCGAATAGCAATTAGATATTTGTTTAATAGTTTGAATTTAATTCTTTGAGTTTTGAATTGATTTTCAAACGATTTTGTGTTTGATTTAGACCAGCTACAGAATCGCAAGATTTTGTAGCTAGTCTTTAAAATTAGATTTTTATCAATTTTATCAACAAAATATCCTTTTAACTTGTCTATTTTTGTCCTCTCTCAAGTACATACAAATTGCAATGGTCAAATGGGCATGTTGTGGCAGTTTAGGGGATATTTGTGTGATGTAGTTTTTATTTTAAGTTGTTAGTGTGAGTCAGAAATAGAGACTTGGGATATCATCCCAGATTTTGTGTAAACTGTGTTGATAATTCCCACAGGGATGTTTTACCCTGTGGGAGTTCTTTAAATACTTGCTATTTTTTCTAATAATCATCATCATCACCGTGGGAGAACCAGACTATGGATTTATGATACAGACTGAGATGAAAGTTGATGTCTTGTAACAGCTTTTGCTTTCAATATATCAAACTTTTGTTTCGAGTTTTATTCATATCATTTTGCAGTCGATTATAGACTACTTTAGCTATCGTAATCTATTGCAGGTTGATGTGACTTGATTAATGTGTAATCTATATCTGATCTCTCTCTTATTTAAAAAATACATCAATTAATTTGTTTCAGTTAATGAATTACAGATTTCTCTTCTTCATTGATTGAATCAATTTGTACAAATCCTTGCACGCAGATTTATCTAAATGTTATGATTTGTAAATTATAAGATTGTTGTAACTTTTATGTCTTCTTTGTTCTGTTATCGATATTCAAAAGAGCACTGCTGCTTACTATTACTAGAGGCTTGCAGAGGATTGATGCGGGTTTCCTCCCATCGAAGAGATGAACTGGATTCTTTACACATGACAAATTGGAAAGCATTATTACAGGTTAGCTTATTAGTGTTATTTAAGTAGATATATGTATAGTTTAGATTTGTAGTTAGAGTTATCATTTTAATTGCTTATCTTAAATAGTTTTTCAGTTTATTTCTTTTTCATAAAATTATAAAAATAAAAAAACAATAGTTTCGTTGTCTTAGGACAGAATACAAATGAGTTTTGCAAGTTTTCATTTAAATCTGTAATTTGTAAATATTGTACATTTGTGAATAAGATTTAATTCTGTTAGTAGTTAGATCTCGTAGAGTTATTATAATATTAGATAGTAGATTGTATAAATATTAGTTTAGATTTGTTTATTAGTTTGTTTTAATTGTTATTTTTCATTTAGATTAGTTAATTTAGAGTAGTTTTCTTTTTGTTTTCTTAGGACTTAGATCGGCTAATGGAGCCGCTAAACCCGTCAGGGTGGGTTATCCCAAACGGCTTGGGTTATTTAGACAACCCCAGACTGGATCCACTCTTCCAGTTGGCGAGCGTTCATTTTCGCCTGTCAACAAATGGCGCTAGAAGGAGGGCTTGAAATTTATTAATGGCCCGAGGCGGTCGTAAGACTCCTCCACCACCTAATCGCTCACCTATAGTGACAAGAATTCATTTGAATGATAACATCCCTCCTCAAACAATAACCATATCAAATGACAATCCACGGATCACAGTTGAGCCAGTAACCCCAAATCCTACAGGTGGTGACATATAAGAGATTGTTCGCCAATCTCTCATAAGAACACATAGTACTTTAGCCCGTTTGAGGAAACCAAACCAACCTTTGGACTAACCTTTAGATTTATCTGATATCAGAGAACAACTCGAAGGCACTAACCTCACTGTGAACCCTACAGATCCAAATCTCACTACTGTTGCTGGAGGATCTGGAATACCTCCTTCACCACCTCCATCATCCCCCTCTTCTTCTGGAGAAGACTCTTCTCATGAAGGCAGTTCCCCTTCTCAGCCTTCCACACCCACTACACCAATGGCCAACCAGAACAATCCTGCTAGACCTTGGCTCGACCAGGATGTCGTAGCTATTCCTGGAGCTCAGCATCCCTTACCTAAACATTCGGAGAAATGGCTTCCCAAGTTTGACCCTGACTCAAAACAGATCACTGAAGATCACATTAAAAAGTTTATGTTAGCCATAAGACTCCGCAATGTTGAACATGAAGACATAATCTGTAGGTTGTTCCCCTATACTTTCGAGGGCAATACCTCTACATGGTACTTTTCCCAACAACCCCATACCATCGTTTCTTGGGAAAAGTTTGAGTCATGCTTTTTGGAAAAGTTCAGAGATGGTAAGCCTCCGGAAGTCCTAGTCATGGACCTTTCTAACTTAAGAATGAACCCAAAAGAAAAAGTTAAAGACTTCAATCAAAGATTCTTAACACTTAAAAACTGAATCCCTGTGGATTCCATGCCTGCCGAGAATCTCATAATAGCATACTATACTAAATCTTTGCATCAAAGTATAGCTATTTGGGTTAAACGATCTAAGAAATCCACGTTGTTAGAAGCCTTTGAGGAGTCCAACCAAATTGGAAAAGACATACTTAGTCTTAAAGACTCTACTAGCAACGAAACAAAGACTAGTTCTTCTTCCAAAAAGAAGATCGAAATCCTCCCTAGACCTACTCAAAGTAAAACACAACCTGAAAGCTCTGATTTAGAAAACTTAACTAAAGTTGTTCAAAAACTGTCAAATCAAGTTATAGACTTGAAAAGGACGACCGAAGAATATTCTTCAAGCAAAGGGTCTTACAAGCCCCCGTTCAGAAATCCTTTCCCAACCAACCGACCTAATCTGAATACTGAAGGCCTTAATCTAGAAAGTCTGCAATGCACCCTTCAAACGATTCTAGAAGCCCAGTATAACTTGATGCCTCCTAAGATTCCTGAGGAGGTTATGGAACAAGAGACAGTTCAAGAAGAGGAGTCTTCTCCAAATATTTTGGACACTTCTCGGATAGCATCTTTCAAGCTAACTTCAAGACAGTTCATCCCTATAATACTAGGAGTAAGACAACAAACAAACCTTCTTCAGAAAACACTACGAATGTGCCTCCAAAGCATTCTAAACCAGTTGAGACTAAATAGAGTCATGTAAAACCCAACTTATACTATGATGTAGTTGAAGATCTTAAAAAATTAAGGGTTAACATTTATGTTTATGAGTTATTGAAATTTCCATTTCTGCTACAAAAAATGTTACAGAATATCTCAGAGAATGGAAAAAATGGTAATTCAAGTGGTAACAAGGCTGTTCAGAACAAAGTTCCTCAGAATACTTCCATTAAAAATAATCCTGATCCCCAAGATAAAGGAAGCCTTTCTGGGAGTAATGTAAATAATGTAAATAATGTAAACAATGTAGATAAAGTAGCTTTAGAAACTGCAAGTAAAAAGCCACAAACTACCACCCTTAACACTCGCAAGAATGTACCTCCATTTTTGTTAACTTTTGAAATCTTTAATAGAAACGTGCACGATTGTCTGGTAGACTCAGGAGCATCATCCAATGTGATTCCATGGTCTATATGCCAAAAGATTAACGCTGAAGTTGAACCCTCCACTTTAAAAATCATACAACTTGATCGAACCAATGTTAAAGTTATAGGCGAACTAAAGAATGTGTTTATAAGATTATCGTCTAACCCCAAGGTTCATCAAGTTATTGATATTATTGTTGTGGATATTCCAGAAGTGTATGGTATGTTTTTAAGCAGGGACTGGTCGGAGCAGCTACACGGTTATTTCGCGACAGATTGGTCTCACCTATGTCTTCCAGAGAACGGAAATCCCAACAAGATCAAGGTAAATCGTGAACACTACCTTAAGTTCACGGTCACAGATTTGAACAATCCCAATGAACCGTTTACACCTTCTGTTGATTCACCTGAAGGACAAGGGATGGATTCCTTTTTCGGCAATTTCATGGCCAAGGCTTCAGCTATCACCAATCCAGAACAACAGTCCAAGATTGTAGCATACATGTAGCCAACATCTTCTACACAACGATCTCATGCACCCGATGAAAATCAAATTTGGTCTCTTTATTTCGATGGGTCAAAGTCTAAAGAAGGAGCTGGTGCAGGTTGTGTTATCATCGATCTGACAGGTAACAAAACATTGATTGCATGTAGGTTGGAATTTGAATGTACTAATAACACTGCAGAATATGAGGCTTTACTACAAGGTCTCAAAAAAGCTTTAGATATGAACATTCAAAACTTGACCGTCTTTGGCGACTCTGAAATAGTGGTTAGACAGGTAAGAGATTATATCCACTGTCTGTCTCCGCATATTAAAAGCTACCAATCCAAGGTATGGAATTTAATGAATAAATTTTTTTCTTTCAATATAAATTCTATTCCTAGATCGAATAAATCTGAAGCTGATCTATTAGCTAACGTAGCTTCTAAACTCTTTCTTGCAGAAGGCTTGTCCCCAAACGCATTCTCCGTCGAATTGTTGTTCTGGCCATCCATTCCCTACAACATCACGAACTGGAGAGTCTTTGATGATGATTAGAAAATTATTAGCTTTCTCCATATGGAAGAAACCTTTCAAGGCATGGTGATAGACGAATGCACTCACGACGACAATTTGCACAATTTCGCGGTAATACCAGATCCGAAAACTCCTGAATCTTCATCGGACATGGTAAATTTGATCCCTAAATCTGCAGTTAGATTAGAGAAATTTTATGGTCTTCAAGATAAATTCAAAAAGTTGATCAACTGTAAAACCAATAGTTCCTCATTATCATATGAAAAAGTAAACTTAGGGACTAAGGACAATCCGCAGTGCATTAATCTAGGGGTAGGATGTTCTGAACAAGAAAAAGATGCATTTATTAAATTGTTCAAAGAATTTAAAGATGTATTTGCATGGACATATAACGACCTTAAAACTTTCAACCCTAACATCATACAACATGTCATTCCTATGAAACCCCAAACCTTACCCTTTCAACAAAAATTGAGAAAAATGCACCCTAAGCTTGAACCGATCGTCAAAAAAGAATTAAATAAACTCCTAAATGCTAAGATTATCTTCCCTGTTAGGCACACTCAATGGGTTTCTAAACATGTCCTTGTCCGAAAGAAAAGTGGGGAAATACGACTCTGCGTCGATTTCCGAAACCTTAATAGAGCATCTGATAAAGACAACTATCCTATCCCACCCATGGAACAGATCCTTCAACGGGTATCTGGTTCTGAGAGGCTATCCTTACTGGATGGTTTCTCGGGGTACAACCAAGTCCTGATGTCTCCTCCAGACCAACTTAAAACTACCTTCCGCACCCCGTGGGGCACCTACACTTATCGAAAAATGCCCTTTGGATTGATTAATGTTGGTGCCACTTTCCAGAGAACAATGGAAATTGCTTTCCGAGGATTAATCAATCATTCTGTCATACTTTACTTAGATGATCGTACTATATTCTCTAAAAACAAAACCGATCATCTAGCTCACTTACGAGTCGTTCTATAGCAATGTCATAAATACAGCATTTCCTTGAATCCTAAAAAATCCATTTTTGCAGTAGAACAAGGTAAACTCTTAGGATTTATTGTGTCGAGCAAAGGGATGATTATCGACCCCGAAAGGACTCAAGTCATCGCGAAACTCCCCCCTCCTACATCCAAAAAATCTGTGCAGTCTTTCTTAGGCCAGATTAACTTTGTGAGGAGATTCGTCCCCAGTTTCTCCGAAATGGTCAGGCCTTTACAGAATCTAATTAAGAAATATGCCCAATATCATTAGGGACCCTTAGAAAATCAATATTTTAATACAATAAAGAAAGTTATAATAGATGCTCCTTCTCTCATGAGCCCCGAGTTTTCTCAAGACTTTACTCTCTACTCTTTTGCTTCTGACTGTTCCTATGCCACCATCCTAACTCAAAAGAACATCGAAAATAATGAAGTACCCATTGCCTTTATGAGCTCTTCTTTCAAAGGCACTGAACTTAATTACCCAGCGGCAGATCGACAAGCCTACGTTGTTTTCAAAGCAGTCAAGCACTTCCGATCTTATCTTTTGAAATCAAGGATGAAAATTATTGTCCCTTATCTAGCCATCAGGAACCTGTTAGTGCAGAAAGAACTAGGAGAAAAGAGGGCTAACTGGGTTACCTCCTTGTAGGAGTAAGACATAGAAATTACCCCAGCTCAAATAGTGAGAGGCCAAGGGTTATGCAAGTTAGTTGCTGACTCATCCGCGGGACAACAAGAAGAAAATGATATGTCAAACCTAGGACAGCACAATCAAAACGCAATCTGTTGTGCACAAAAGTCTACCAGTCCTTGGTATGATGATATAATATTCTTCCTTGAACACGGGTCAGCCCCCCATCACCTGGACTCCACTAAAAGAAGACCACTGAGATTAAAGTCTACCTCCTTTCATTTGGTTAATGGTGTCCTATTTCTTCAAAGTTTTGATGGTGTACTGATGTGTTGTCTTGAGAAGGACGAAGCAAAAAAAGTCTTACTAGAGTTTCATGCAGGAGAAGTTGGTGGTCATTTTGGTGGTGACATCAATGCCCATAAATTTTTGAGAGTCGGTTATTACTGGCCCATGCTTTTTAGAGACGTCCATGCCTTGTGTCGCAAGTTCACTATTTGTTAAAAAGCATCGGGGCGGTTACATAAACTAGCCTTTCCTTTGAAGCCCGTTTCAGTAGACTCTCCTTTTTAGCAGTGGGGCCTTGATATCATAGG
This sequence comes from Picea engelmannii, assembly GCA_009831015.1. Classification (NCBI taxonomy): domain Eukaryota; kingdom Viridiplantae; phylum Streptophyta; class Pinopsida; order Pinales; family Pinaceae; genus Picea; species Picea engelmannii. The sequence continues at coordinate 91,373 of ML783859.1, read as the reverse complement.
TCCAATTAACCCGCCATCCTCAAAACAACATAAGTTTATCATAAAAGCTACAGATTACTTTACCAGGTGGTCTGAAGCTACCGTGTTAAGAACTGTCAACACCAGTCAGGTAATTGCCTTTCTAAATTCAAATATTATTACTCGTTTTGGTATTCCCGACTGTTTAGTATTCGATAACACTTCTTACTTTTCATCTCTTAATATGAGCGAGTTCTCTTTGGAAAAAGGAATTAAATTGAAGTATTATGCTAGCTATTACCCTCAGGGCAACAGATTGGAAGAATCAACAAATAAGAACTTGATTAAAATCATCAAGAGAACGGTGGTTGAAAATCACAAAAATTGGCACAATGCACTGGTAAACGTAATGTGGGCTGATAGGGTAACACCAAAATCTGTTGTAGGTAACTCCCCCTTTTTTCTCGTTTATGGAAGAGAAGCAATTCTGCCACCACACATCCTTCTTCCTTCACTTCATCTATCGCACACAATTTAAGAAGAAGATTGTCCCCCTTTGGAAAACCGAATTAATGCTTTGATGAAGTTAGAAGATGTAAGAGCCCAAGCTAAATGTAAGTTAGATCAGCATCAACTATTGGTTAAAATTTGGTTCGATTCTAACTCTTCTTCTGATAGGAATTTCGAAGTAGGTGACCTCATCCTAAAATGGGACAAACTGCATGAGGGAAAGGGAGAGCACACGAAATCTCAAAACTTATGACTTGGACTATTTTTAATTGCTGAGAAGTTGGGTCCCAGCTCTTTCCGATTGCAGAATCTAGAAGGACAGCGTGACACCTATCTGGTGAATGGCCAAGCCCTGAAAAGATACTTTGCTTGATGACAACCCTTGTATATTATGTACATATTTTTCTTTTGTTGGCTTTTCTTTTGCTGTTTTGTTTTTAATTTCTCCTTTAAGTTTATCAGTTTGTGTTTTTGGAAATACACATACCTGTATACTGAACTATTCAGACAAAGAAAACAAAAAATTCCTTAACTGAAATCACTGCTAGCAAAATTGTATAAACATCAATTGTATACTTCTGGAATTACATCTGTGATTGGCAAAAGTTTGTTGTTTGAAGGAAGTTAACTGATTTCAATCTCTAACATAAGCTTGTTGCGATTATCCATTATCTTTTTGCGTTGTCCCTATTCCTTAAGGGAATGACTCAGAAGATGTCTCCATACCTTAGAAAGTTGGTTCTGTAAATGAAACATCTCTGGATTTTAATAAAGGACAGTTCTAAAAAAATTATGCTGAGGTCTGAAAAAAATATGTTAAAATATCATAATTTTCAGCATCACCCCGCTCAACTATATATCTTTGAAAAACAAAATAAATCATTAATAGAGTTGTAGGAAGTGCTTGTAAACCCATCGGGATGCTGAACAGGTCTGCTGGCAGTAGGTAAATGCATGAATGGTGCCAAGACAACTTCATTGGGGTACTGAACAAGCCTGTTGACAGTGAAGCAATGTCGGGTATATGAAAATTTGCAAATATGAAACCTCTTGACCTTAATTTGTCCTTTATTCTGATCTAGAACTTCTTGGCAGGATACGGATATTAGAGTGGGTTAAATGGAAACCCTGTCGAGGCTATGGATGCTTGCTGGCAGCAGTGGCTCTGTCAATAGTATTGGGGATTTTATCTTTAATATCATGACTCACTTGTCTCGAGACTGTTACCAGTTTTCATCCTTTAAACACTGTTGGAATATTTGGTTAATGATGATGTTTACACGATTTTTTGGTTGTCGTTTTTGAGTTAGAATCTTTCTCATTATCATAATCTGAATTTTTTATTTTGCTAGAGATAACTGCTTCTACCAGTGTGTCGCCATTGTTGGCAGCCGATTTACATTTTTATACTATCCTTGTAAGTTTCCCACACCAGTGTTTTGCAAACCTTGATTTTCGTCGCAATCCTTGGATAAAACGACACTATTATTTTTTGCGTTATCTGCACACTTACCTTTGTTCTTGTTTTCACGACTGCAAGCGTAAAAACTTGGTTTTCAAAGTCACATTAAAATCGTCACTAAATTGTTACGATCTTTCTTGTCGATATGCCCATTCCATTTCCAATTTACTTATCGTTATGTGGTTGGCAATACCCCTTGATCTATACTCATTTGGCATTCTTTGATTGATTATATAATTTTGTTTTATGAGTGATTGAGTTTGTGATGCATTGGTGATTTGATTTATATGTTCTTTGATCATTAGTTCATGAAAACACATTGGTGTCATGGTTAAACCCTTGGTAAATCGTTTCATACAACACATAGCTCATATAATCAAACCCTTGGTGTGATTTCGATTTCTTGCTTTGGTTTTAAAACTATGGTAAAATGTTTATCACGCAAATGTTTAATCCACTTACCATAGGTTTCATTGGTTGATTAAATGGTATAGTTTTTAACACATATGTATTGTGATATGCATAGTCATTTGAATAGTTATAAGTGTCGGCAGTTGTACTGTGGATATGACTGTTCTCCATGGGCTGAAATAGCTCCACCACCTTCACACGATATGTCATTAATGTTTTCCCCCCTATCCGTGTTTCACCTATGCTAGTTTTGGGTAAGCCTATGAGCGTTCTATCCCTATGTACGCTGTGTTCAAACCCTGGCTCATTCACCTCACTCACCTTGTGCTCCTTTCCATGGCACTGGTGGTGCACATAGAGTCCAACAGTAGTCAAGCTCTATTACTGTTCGATGATGCCCATAAATATTTAGAGGATATTGGATGGCTCGCGTTTATACAGAGGTTCGAGGGTTTCAATATTTTTGTTGCACATCAATTGGCCCTTACCTTTGATGGGTGTAGAGCTAAAGTAGGTGACATTCAGCTTGAACTCAATGAAGAATTCATAAGCTCTGCCACAGGACTAGCAGCCACAGGCCAACGATGGTTTAAGAACTCCAAATTTGATGAGGTGTCATGGCATTTACTGTTTGTATCATGAAAGGTAACATCCTGTGACAAAGGTATGCCTATTTCCACCCTTAAACCTAGGTGGCATGATCTTTTAGTGATTATGAAACAATTTGTGACCTGTGAAGGTCGGTATGGCTTGGTTTTTCTCTATCACCTCCGGTTGTTGATGAATTTCATGGGTTATCCTTTGAACATGCCACATTACTTCTTGCGTAGTCTTTATAAGATGGATAAGAGGTACAAACGCGAGAAGGCTGATAACAGTTTGTTTCACCATGGCTTAATTAAGCTCATCATCGTCCACCATTTGAGCCTTCATGGCGATAATTGAAAAGTCTTTCTCTCTCGAAATGGCTTTGTTGATTCAGAGTCTATCCAAATCAACAAGTCTGTGGTCAATGAGACTATGGTCGGGCCACCCATCCCATTTCATGTCCTTCTACCCTCTCCCAAACCCTCAGTCTGCCTTGACATCGACCTACCCGACATCACATAAGTCAAGGCTGAGGTTGTTAAGAAGCCTGTGAGTAAGAAGGTCAAGGGTAATCCTACTGTCGATAGCAGGGGTAAAAAGAATGCTCGATTGATATCGAGACTTGCCTAGAATAAGCCTAAGGCAAAAGTTGATCAAAAGATTATAGTTCTGAGCGAGGATTCAAACTCGGACTCCGATATCGAGCATTTCTTAGCTGAAGAGTACCCCTATTCCCATGGCATATGCTCTAAGCCACCCTATGACTATGTATCTAATTTACCCCTGTGCCTAAAGAACAATCCTAGCTACCCAAGAATCAATCTACATAATGAAACCCTCAGTGATTTGAACAAACCCTTGCCTGCAATTTCGAAACCCGAGCAAATACTATGCATCCAATGCAATGCATGGCTAGAGCGTTACTATGCCGACGTCCCCTTGCTGCAATCATAGATCAAATCGTTACAAGACCAAGTCACAGTTCTATCAAAAGAAAGGGACATGCTTCAAGCTAATGATAAGAATAAAAAAACCATTGGTTCGATTGTTTTCCGAAATGTCGAAGCTGCAACAGCCTTCGTCAATTCCAAATTATCATGACCAAGTTGTTTTCTGATTACCCAGGTATGAATTTCAATTTTAATTTCGTTTTATGAGTGGCTTGAATTAATATAATGAATTGGTTTTTGGGTTTTGATTAGTTCTGTTCATTATTTGAAATGATTCTTTCATAGTTTGATTATCAAAAACGGTTATGTTGTGGATCTTGTACAGTAGATTCTTTTTGCTAAAATCAAATGTAGTTATAATTTGGTTATGCGATTTTGTCGTGCCCAACTTAGTAGAAGCGATGGATTGGTTTTGACTTGGTACAGTTCGCTTTAGAAAAATGGGGTTTGTTTTCGTTTAGATTTTGATTGCATTTGATCTGTATAGGAGATTTTTGTGCTGAAATCAGAGCACGACTATGTTTTGATTTGGTACGATATCATTGTGGTTGGATTCTATCGGCTCTGATTTAGTTCTTATGGTTTGATTTTGGAACAATTTCATGGGCTTGAATTGGTATGATCCTTTATATGTGTTACGCGTCATTATTAGTGACTTGGTTGATAAATACGATGTAATCTAATAAACTCAAAATAACATTGTTGACTTCAATTTACTAGGAATGACTCTGTGTTGTATTGAATCAATATTTTCATTTGGATTTGTATTACATTCAACCTGTGCTGAAGATCTATTCACTAAGATCGTGAAATAGTGTTAATTCATAATGATTGTACCGACCTCAAATCGTTTCGATTAGTTCTTGTTTGATTGGATCTGCAAGTGATTACTGTGTGCCACGATTAGCATGATTGTTTGTATTTGCTTAAAATAGTTCTATCAATTTGAAAAATGATCCTATTGATTGTTTTTGGATTCGACAATAATTTTGTTGATGGATGAAGCGACATAAGCTGTTGCATGGACAATTTGTTTAGCTGGTTGTTGTTTGTGTTGATTTCAATTGGTTCATGAAAATGATTTCATTGTTGTCGAGTTATCCAATACAATTCTGTTTTACCCGAAATTGTGATAACAAATTAAACAGAGTACATCTATCTCTGTAATCATTCGATTGATCATAATCTTGTCTTCTCTCGAATTAGTATAACAGTTTTTGATTTGAATGATTCATTTGTTTTCGAATAACAATTAGATATTTGTTTAATAGTTTGAATTTAATTCTTTGAGTTTTGAATTGATTTTCAAACGATTATGTGTTTGATTTAGACCAGCTACAGAATCACAAGATTCTATAACTAGTCTTTAAAATTAGATTTTTATCAATTTTATCAACAAAATATCCTTTTAACTTGTCTATTTTTGTCCTCTCTCAGGTACATACAAATTGCAGTGGTCAAATGGGCATGTTGTGGCAGTTTAGGGGATATTTGTGTGATGTAGTTTTTATTTTAAGTTGTTAGTGTGAGTAAGAAATAGAGACTTGGGATATCATCCCAGATTTTGTGTAAACTATGTTCATAATTCCCACAGGGATGTTTTACCCTGTGGGAGTTCTTTAAATACTTGTTATTTTTTGTAATAATCATCATCCTCACTGTGGGAGAACCAGACTATGGATATATGATACAGACTAAGATGAAAGTTGATGTCTTGTAACAGCTTTCGCTTTCAATATATCAAACTTTTGTTTCAAGTTTTATTCATATCATTTTGCTGTCGATTATACACTACTTTAGCTATCGTAATCTATTGCAGGTTGATGTGACTTGATTAATGTGTAATCTATATCTGATATCTCTCTTATTTAAAAAATACAGCAATTAATTTGTTTCAGTTAGTGAATTACATATTTCTCTTCTTCATTGATTGAATCAATTTGTACAAATCCTTGCACGCAGATTTATCTAAATGTTATGATTTGTAAATTATAATATTGTTGTAACTTTTATGTCTTCTTTGTTCTGTTATCGATCTTCAAAAGAGCACTGTTGCTTACTGTTACTAGAGGCTTGCAGAGAATTGATGCGAGTTTCCTCCCATCGAACAACTGAACTGGATTCTTTACACAGGACAAATTGGAAAGCGTTATTACAGGTTAGCTTATTAGTGTTATTTAAGTAGATATATGTATAGTTTAGATTTGTAGTTAGAGTTATCATTTTAATTTCTTATCTTAAGTAGTTTTTCAGTTTATTTCTTTTTCATAAAATTGTAAAAATCAAAAAACAATAGTTTCGTTGTCTTAGGACATAATACAAATGAGTTTTGTAGGTTTTCATTTAAATATGTAATTTGTAAATATTGTACATTTGTGAATAACATTTAATTCTGTTAGTAGTTAGATCTCGTAGAGTTATTATAATATTAGATAATAAATTGTATAAATATTAGTTTAGATTTGTTTATTAGTTTGTTTTAATTGTTATTTTTCATTTAGATTAGTTAATTTAGAGTAGTTTTCTTTTTGTTTTCTTAGGACTTAGATCGGCTAACGAAGACGCTAAACCCATCAGGGTGGGTTATCCCAAATGGTTTGGGTTATTTAGACAACCCCAGACCGGATCCACTCTTCCAGTTGGCGAGCATTCATTTTCGCCCGTCAACACAAGGTACACACTTTATTAATAAGACTATTGAAGCTTTGACTCAGGAATTTGAGCTCCAATATCATAAGAGTACTCCCTACCATTGATATGGATTTATGCAGGAACACAATGAAATACAAAAATGCACATAACGCAGATATGTAGCGGAAGTAAAACTTCATTTCATTAACAACAAATGCTGAAATATGCTTACAGACAGAATGGAAATAAAATAGCTTGGGCGTTGGTAGCTTATCTCTGAGAAGAGATGTGGCAGTTACTGGCCTATGAATTCTATGTTAAAATGAGGCTCGAAGGCCTATATATTATTGAGAAACAATGGAAAACTATAAACATCCAAAAACCTAACCTTAGGAGATGAAACTCCAGAATATGGGCCCCGTTGGGGTAAATTGGTACATCAATTTCTCGGGGTCATAACTTTGACATACTACCTCCATTTGATGCACATGATACATCGTTAGAAAGATCTATCTGAGGAATACACTGCTGAAGGCGAATATCGAGTTTGGAACAGACTCATAATCAATGGAGAATTCATGCACAAAAAATGTCATTTAGGGCCTCAAAACGGCTCTCGAAGTTCACAACTCGAAAAACTGTTAAAAATAGTAAATTGTGCTACAATTAAGGAAACTGAAAAACTGAAAGAAATAGTGGTGTGGGTCCAATTGGAATTGGCGGGTGGTCACCAATATCCACTTGGATCATTCCTCCCCCCTTAGGAATAAATGCTCTCCATTGAGTTGAGTTCCTCCATGAGATGAGGAAACTTCTGTTGAACTTGGTCCCTGGTGAGCCACTTGCCCTGGTGAAGGAGTTGACCTACTTTGACAACTCGATATAGCTGGATCATCTACTAGCGGGTTTTCTTGATTTGTGTGTCCATAATCCAATTAGTTGTGGCTTGTTCCATGAAATTTGCGTTTAACTCTATTGGTGTGATTTGTTCTGCCATGTCGGATGTGTCCAATAGAGGTGGAAAGTAGGGCCGAAGGTGGTCAAAATTGAACACTATGTCCAGACCAAGGAATGGTGGAATATTGAGCTCAAAGGCATTGTCCCCTATATCCTTTGTGATGGTGTATGTCCCATATCGGAGTGGGTGAATCTTGTCGTAGGGTCTAGTGAGGCGCTCCTTTTGCAAATGTAGACACACTTTGTCACCCACCTAGAAGTTGTGCAGCACCCGATGATAATCATGTCATTGCTTGTACTTAGCATTGGCTCTGTCCAAGATGTCATGAACCTGTTGGTGGATGTGTTGAATGCACTCAATGAAGTTGTTTTCCTTGTTAGCCTCAGACTGGACATGGGCTGAATCTTCCTGAGTAGCTGCAAATAGCATGGCTACGTCAATGGGACATAGTGGCTGGAATCCTAAGCCCACCTAAAAGGGGTTGTGGCTAGTTGAGTTATGGAGAGCATGGTTGTAGTTGTGTTGTACATAGGGGAGGCTCTCATCCCATGTGCATGGATTATTTGAGTTGTACATGTGCAGAATGTGTACAATCATCCAGTTGATGACCTCTGTCTGGCCATCAGTTTGCAGATGGAAAGATGTATACTTGGTGAGCTTGGTGTCTAGTATCAACCAGAGGTTGGACCAAAATGTATTGAGGAACCTGTTGTCCCGATCTAAGATGATAGACTGTGGGATCCCAAAGTGTACCCACACTCACTCAAAGAAGAGTTTAGCAGTGGCTTCTGATGTGATATTCTTCTTACAGGCCATCATAATGGACATCTTCGAGAATCTGTCGACGACCACAAAAACACAGTCATTTCCATGCTTAGTATAAGAAGGCCCGACATGTAATCCAATGAGATGGATTCCCAAGGTCAACTAGGGGTTGGTAGAGAAGTATAAAGGCCTTGCTGCTTGATGGTCGGTTTGGCAATGGAACAAGAAGTGCAGGACTTGATGCACTTCCTCACATCCTGTCGAAGGTTCGGCCAATAGAAATACTTTTGTAGTACTACCACGATTTTCTTGACCCCGAAATTCTCAACGACCTGACTGTAGTGCATCTCCCAAATCATCTTGGCACACTCGCTTGAAGGAACACAAACATGTCCCAGGTGACATAGCAAGGCATCCTGGAGGTGAAAATTAGAAGCTTTCTTACCCTCCAAGAGCGTATTGTATGTGTGGCCAAATTCTGGATCACTTTTGTAGAGAAGCGGCCAATCAGAAGTCTCGTTCCCACAAGAGTTGAGCACCGTGGTGAGCACCAGCATAGGGGGTCGGCTGAGACAGTCTGTAACATTATTGGTGCTTCCTTTCTTGTACTTAATGTTCAAATGAAACTATTGCAGGTATGTGGACCACTTCTGATGACGATTGTTCTGCAAATTCCCTTGTGTCTGTATGAACTGCAAGGGTCAGCGGTTTGTGTGGATGACCATTTCCTTTCCCAAAATGTAATGCTTCCATTTTTGGCAAACCTGCATAATGGAATACATTTCCTTGTCATAAGTGGGATACTTTCAGACTGTATCGGAAAATGTCTCACTGTGATATGCCACTGGATGCCCCTGTTGAGTAAGGATTGTTAGAAAAATAGGACCGCAGAGCAATAAAATAAACCAAATGCAGAACAAAACACAGAAGACACACAATACAAGAGAGACACAGATTTACGTGGTTCACCCAGTGTGGGCTATGTCCACCAAAGAAATTGCCAGGTCCTTCCTTTATTATTATCCAAAAAATGAAGGGATACAACCTACAGCAAAACCCGCTGTAACTTCCTCTTCTTTCTCTCACAGTCTCCTCTCTCAGAATACAATATTTACCATCAACCATAGCCGCAATACATTTCCCTCATAAAAGAGGGTTGCCTTCTAGGGAAAAAAACCCTAACATAATCTCTACCGTTAGATCTGTGACCTTATAATGAACGGTCCATATTTACAATGAAATTACAATATACTTTT
>ML783859.1:52187-81834 GCA_009831015.1 Picea engelmannii | reverse complement strand
GGACCCCGCAGAGAGGGTACCCCCCCTCTGCACTCCCCCGCATGGAAGAGTGTACATACTTATGGGGTGTAAATACTTCATGGGGTATAAACACAGCTGAAAGCAAGGACCTCTGAATCAAGAAGATAATTAGGCTCCACAACCAACAAGGACTGCCACAATAGCATAGTCAGAGGCATTTGTCTCGATCTCAAATGGTTTTTTCAATTTGGGTAATGTGAGCATTGGTGCAGAGCAGAGATGATTCTTCAAATAATCAAACACCTTCCATTGAGATTCAGAACAAAATAATTTTCCTTTCGCTCCTCCATTGGTGACTTGACTCAAGGGCCAAGTGATATGAGAGAATCCTAACACAAACCTGTGGTAGAAATTGGCAAGACCCAAAAAGTTGCAGATCTCTGTTGGCGTGGTTGGGGCTGGCCAATCCTGAATGACTTGGATCTTGGATGGATCCACATGCACCCCCCGCTCATCAATAATGTATCCCAGATACTGAACTTGGTTCATCCCAAAAGTGCACTTCTCCAAATTTGCACACAACTTGTGTTGCCGCAGTGTATGGAGGAACTTGTCGGGTGTGGTGGAGGTGCTCTTCCCAAGTCTGGCTAAAGATCAGAATGTCATCCAAGTACACCACTACAAATGAGTTGGTGAATGGTTGAAATATTTCTTCCATTAGTCTCATGAAGGTTGCAAGGTCATTCGTCAACCCAAAAGGCATGACCATCCATTTGAAAAGGCCCTCCTTGGATTTGATGGTAGTCTTCCACACATCAGAGGGTTCGATTGGTACCTGGTGATACCCAGATGTCAAGTTGATCTTACTAAAATATTTCTCCCCCTTGAATTGGTCCATAAGGTCATCAATCTGTGGGATTGGGTACCTATTCTGGAAAGTGATATTGTTCAATGCTTGATAGTCAATGCAGAGTCTCCAAGTCCCATCCTTCTTTTTCACCAACACGATCGGGCTCCCATAGAGCGATGAACTTGGCCTGATGTGACCTTTCTACAACAGCTCCTGAATATGTCTCTTGATTTCATCATTCTCCAGAACAGAGCGTCGATAGATCAATCCATTGGGAAACGATACACCTGGGGTAAAATCGATGGGGTGCTTGACCTAACGGTATAGAGGCACCCCTGCAGGGGAGGTGAAGATGTCCTTGTACTCCTCCATGACCTTATCCATCTATTGTTTCCATGCAGAGGGGCCCTGTCTGGAGGTCATGGTCACAGTCTTCTTCTTTCCCAGAGGGTGGATCATCAAGAAAACAAATTTCTTGGTTTTGGCAATGAGCTTACTTCATTGTTTTACAGTAACCAAAGAGATGGATGTAGGCGGTGCTATTTCTGGTATCCTGTATAGCTTATTGCCCAAATTAATAATAACATCATGAGGCCTGGACTCATACACAACATGTCACTTCCACAAGTATGGCTGGCCTAATAATACATCATAAACATCAAGAGGAGGAATGCCACATAATACCTTATCCGTGAAGGGATTGATGTTGTAGGGAAGGCGACATTGTTGGCTTACGTGGAGGTCCCGTCCTTGGTGAAACCACCCGCTGGTGTATGGTTGTTGGTGTGTTGTGGTCGGCAAGCCCAGTCGTTTCATGACCTCTACTGATATGAGGTTCTTCTGGATCCCAATGTCGACAATGAACTGCAACGAGGAACCCTTTACCCACATCTAGGAATGTAAGAGGCACTCTGCCTCCTCTGGATCTTCTGGTTCCTTCTTCAGGATCTTCGTGGTGGAAATGGTGGCATTGGAATATGCATCGATAATATGCTTCCCCCTGTCATTCCCCTTGTTGGGTTCTAATTCAGATTTGGAGCCTGCATCCAATTCAGAAGCATTCAACTCAACTACCAATGACAGCTTGGCCCGACACTCACTTTTGTTGTGAGTGGAGCTCTTATGGAACTCAAACCACTTCCTTCTGTCCTTTTTTGTCTTCATGATGTTGTTCTTTTCTTGTGCCTTTGGTAGGTTTTCCTAGGCCACCCTGCCTTGGCTTGGTCCTTTGTTCGATGGTTTGGGGGTACCTTTCCCTTGCTTCTAATTCATAGACCCAAAGTCTCGCTTCTTTTGTTTGAAGTTCTGCTCAATCTTAGCAGCATACCGGTATGCCGCACCAAGTGAGGAGATGTTGAGGAACTCCATTTCCTCTTGAATGTATCTATGAAGAAAATTGCAGTACTTTAACAACAAATGTTTCTATGAATATTGGATACCCAAATTTGTGTGTAGGGTATGGAACAGATTCGTCAGCTCATGCACATCTTGGTCTCTTTGCTGCCGCAGCGTAGTCCATTGTATGTATTTGTCCACATAGCTCCCCATTGGATAACATTGTTCCTTGATGGAATCTCGGAAATAATTCCAAGTGGGTATGACTGAGAACACAGAAGATTCCCCCTCACTCTATTTCTCCCAGTAGGTTTCCCACCAGTCCTTGACATGGGGGGTAGCTTTAAGGAGTGCAAAAATAATCCTTTCTCGGTCGGAAAAGTCATGAACCAGAAAATATCCTTCTAGTAGATTCAACCATCTATCAATGCCATCTTCATCTATTTGGCCCTCAAATATGGGAATGTCAAAGTTTACTTGTACCTTAAAAGGAGTGGTGCCTCCAGAGTGGTTGTTGGATGTAGTTGCACTGCTAGTGGGCAGCCATTGAAGGATCTAGGAAAAGTTGTCCATCATCGCGTTCCTTTTTTTCTCGAGGGCTTCCTCAAGAAATAATTTGATAGGATATCCTTCTCCTTCATCTTTATTTTCTTCCCCCATGGGTGTCCATTGGGGTTTGTGAGGCTGATCTTGCAACGGTTCAACTGGATTGAGCCCTGACTCCTTATACCCCGATCTCGTTGGGGACATGCAAAGAAGGATTGAGAAAGAGAAGATTGCTCTGATACCAGTGATCTGGATTTATGCAGGAACATAATGAAATACAGAAATACACATAATGTAGATATGCAACGGAAGTAAAACTTCATTTCATCAACAACAAATGACTGAAATATGCTTACAGACAGAATGGAAATAAAATAGCTCGAGCACTGGTAGCTTATCTCTAAGAAGAGATGTGGTGGCTACTGGCCTATGAAATTTGTGTTACAATGAGGCTCAAAGGCCTATATATTATTGAGAAACAATGTAAAAACATAAACATCCAAAAACCTAACCCTAGGAGATGAAATGCTAGAATATGGGCACCGTTGGGGTAAATTGGTACATCAATTTCTTGGGGTCTTAACTTTGGCATACTATCTCCGTTTGACACACAAGATACATCGTTAGAAAGATCTATCTGAGGACTACACTGTTAATGGTGAATATCAAGTCTAGAACGGACTCATATTTGTCAGAGCATTCATGCTCAAAAAACATCATTTAGGGCCTCAAAACGGCTCCTGAAGTTCAAGACCCGAAAAACTGCTAAAAATAGTAAATTGTGCTACAATTAAGGAAACTGAAAAAATGAAAGAAACAGTGGTGTGGGTCCAAGTGGAATAGGTGGGTGGTCACCAATATCCACCTGGATCAACCATCCACAAGGGAATGAGATGGTCGAATATTTCAGCAAGATATTGGAGACAACGCTGAAGAATATTTGTAGTGTGAACAAGGATGATTGGGATTTGAGAGTACCAACAGTACTATGGGCCTATATAACTACTTGCAAGAATATGACATTGTAGACTCCATTTAAGTTGGTTTATGGTCTAGAAGAAATTGTCCCTATGGAATATCTGGTTCCTAGTCTCAGAATTGCACCATTCACAGATATGGATGACATGGGCATTGTTCAAGAGAGGCTTGCACAGTTGGTGGAACTATAAAAGGACCTATTTATTGCAGGATTCCATCAGCAGGTACAGAAGGAACAAGAAAAGGCCTGCCATGACAGGCACATCAAGAATAAATCCTTTAAGCACAGAGATTTGTTATTGGTATATGACACCAAGTTCATGAAGCATCCAGGGAAGTTCGGGACACATTGGATTGGGCCATTTGAAGTTGCTTATGTTAAAAAAGAAGGAGCTTCATAGTTGAAGACACTGAATGGAGAGTGGAAGGAATCTTCAGTGAGTGGGAGCCAATTGAAATTATACTATGACAACCAGATGCCTCGCAAATCTCAGAAAAATCATGAGAAGAAGGGTTTAAGTACCAGGTGTAGTTGAAACTGAGTACCAAACACATAAAAGATAGTTTGCACAAAGAAGGGAGGGATAGAGTAGAAAGCACAGGCTGCCCCACAGTATGAATTCAAAGAAAAATAGAAAGTTCAAATCTAAAATGTCTCGGGACGAGTCACATGTGAGTGTTGGGGGATTCTTGGCCCTTATTTATGGAAGGTTGTGAAGATTAAGGAGAGAATACAAAGTGAAAACTATGTGGAAGACAAGTTGACTGAGATTAGGTCCAAGTGGCCAAAAGAGCAGAAAAGATGGAGCGAAGTAAGAGAAAGTGAGTTGTTGAACGAGAAGATAGAGGAATATAGATCAGCAAGGAATATGGATCGTGGGCAACTCAACAAGAATAAAAAGTCACCAATGGATTCTTTGGAGCACCTCGCAGGAAATAAGGAAGGATAGGATGGAGAAGCCTTGAAAATGTGGGTCAAGTTGACCTAATGTTTTAGACACCTAGGGTTTTGACACCTAGGTTTTGACCTAAGGTTTTCTGAGAGTCATTGTAATGTATAAATAAAGGTTAAGAGGACCTGGGATGGGTTTGATTATGTATGATGAGTGATTGTTGTTATTGTTGAGAGAGAAGTATTGTGTTGTGAGAGAATTATGTGTTGTAAGATCTTTAGATGGGAGTGAAGATAAACCCTACAATTGGGTGCATAGGGAGGGGAGAGAAAGAGAGAGATATGCAAGCGAAGAGTGCAGATAGAATTGTAAACTTTCATATAATATATTATAAAGTGCAGTTCTGTGGACATAGCCCTAGGGAGACGGTGAACCATGTATATCTTATTGTTTTGTGTGATTGATGTTGTGTTCTTCTTATTTCTATTATATTGTTATTGTATCATTATGTTGGATTTGAGATATAGTTCGCACAGTAGGATTAAGGATGATAAAGAATAACCAGGTTGTTGTGTGTTGTTTCCTTGAATCCACTTTGGATTTCCTCTAGTTGTAGACACCTGTGTCTTGCAACCCCCTATTGCTAGTTCGGGTGAGACTGCATCTGCTCTGCAGGTGTTGACGAAAGGGCCAATAGCTAGGGCGCGTTCATACGCTGTTAGAGCTGAACCCTAGGTCTACCCCTGTGCCAATAGTGCATAAGGTATTATTGTGTGCAAGTAACCTGAATATGCGTAAATGAGGTCGAATTGTTGGGCCTTGTTGATGGATTCCTCTTTGGATTGGGGGAAGGTGAATTCCACATATTTGGAAAGTATAGAGACGACTGATTTTAGAAGCCAATTGATACGTTGTTATTTGGTGGTTTCTACTTTACATAAACTACGTTGCCGATGCCAGTCGTGAATGTGGTCAGCAATATGCGTAGCTGAGGTTTTTTTTCACTTGGAGAGAAATTCTAGACCAATGTCATGATGAAATGGTAGTTGAAAGAAGGCCAAGAATGCTTTGTCCAATGATTCAAAAGTCATGTGGGACCCTAATTTTTCGTCCACATACCATTTGGTTGATGGGTCAGTGAGTGTTCATTGAAATAACCTTAAGAGGATGGAGTCATCCATAATGATATTAGAAGAGCACCATAAGTGGAAGGTTATGACATGGTTGGCGGGATTTTCCTTCGATTTTCCTTAAAAGTTTGGAATATCTGAAGGTAGCTTGGTAGGCATATTGGGCCATGTGGGGTCATGCAATATAGGATCATTCATGATTTTACTCAAATCAGGAATATTGAGAGACGCCAAATATGGTATGGGGGGTGGCGGTGGAGGATTAGTTCCATCCATGGTGTGAGGAGGTAGTGGACTTGACCATTGAGGGGGATTCAGTGGGGTTTTACTTATCCCTTAAGAACAAGTGTTCCCCCCACCTCCTTATGAAGGAGAGCTAGTGGATGGATGGCCATGGGAATTGGACCCAAGTAAGGTGGAACCAAGCAAAGTTGATTCCAAAATAGTGGCACTCACAGGGGTGTGATATGGTTGAGACGGTGAGTTGGAAAGAATAGGAATTCCTCCTATAATGGGAGGGAGATTCTCCAAGAATATGGAACAACGGGGATTCTATGGCTCCCCTATGATGTCTGATTAGAAAAGTGAATGTGTGAAAATGGTGATGAGAGAAATAAATGAACAAGAGACTCATATAATTTGGAACTTCACAATATAACTCACAATTGAATGTAATCAAATGAGCATCATATATAATTCAACTATAAATAAAAATACATGTGGGTAGGTGGATTTTGTCCGCGTGGGAGAACAAAGAAAATAAATGATCGTGTCCTAAAAGGATGTATTTTCCTTCCTCTCAAAATAGCACTAGACCTTCCAAGAGAACTCAATAGTGGGATCTAAAGACACCAAAAGAGGAACTAGTGAAGGATGAAGTAATCAATTATAATGAGGGGTCCTAAATTTGACCATTAGGTACCTCGGTCAAAGTATGACATTTAGATTTTTGGCCTAAGAAATGGGTCATGGGATTGATCCCTTCCAATATTTGGGTGACTCAAAGGGGGATGCACAGAACAACTGGACCTTAGCCTTCAACCCTTCATGGGTATCTCCCAGCCTTATGGTGTAGGAACACTTGACTTGGAGGATTTAAAAGTTCCCTATTTGTCAACTTCTAATGTTTTAAAATGTGAGAACCGGGGGGTTATTTGTATGCCTACCCCCGAGATCCTATCTAGACTAAAAATTTCTTTTGCCACCTCTTGTGGAAGAAACGTTAATGATTTTTTTAGAAAAAAATTAGATGTGGTGGGCTGAGAGATTGGAGGTGTGAACCAATTTCATTTGAACTGAGTGGGTGTGGATAATTTCTTCAATAAATACTGGGATGTTTCAAGATTCCTTTAGAGAAAAACTACTTCAACCTCCACAATTCAAGATGGAATTATGTGATTGAGGAGTGACTTTGTGTGTGGGAAAGTGATAAAATGTGCCAAGATTTTAATAAGTTAGGTGTGAATTTGCAACATGTGGACTTCCTGTGGTCCTTACAAATCTTTGTTACCTATCTTACTAAGTGTCATTGGTACAACCTTGCAAAATTTTAAAATCCCTAAAGAACTAGCATGTGGACATGTGGGTCCTTAGCAATCCTTTAAACTCAATAATGTGGTTTATGCTAAGAAAGATTGAAAAACTATCCTAGATTTCAAGCATGTGGGAATGTATGGTCTCATTGCTTTGATCTTTAAACTCTCCTAGTGATGTAAACTAAGAAAGTAATTTTAAGAAAGTATTCTAAGTTTGCAACATGTGGGCATGTATGGTCCCTTACAAATTTAAGATGAATTCAAAAAGAAGCTAAGAGGAGCCCTAGGGGGGATTTTTCCTCTCCTAAATTTTTTTTTAAGGGAGATGAAATGTCCCCTTAACCACCTTTCTGATTCTCAAGATCGGTCTATGGTGTGAGAGAAGAGCATACTCAATGATCAAAGTTGATTTTTGGTCCCAATGAAAGTGTTTTTATATGTGATAGAAAACGACGTAAACTTAGCTTTTACAACCTAAAAAATCCATCCATGTGGAAACCAAAGAAAAAGAGAAGAAATATGGTTACTTTTACCCCCTAAGTGCCTATGTTTAGCTAACCTTCCATATGGGAAAGGAGTCTAAGTGGAGTGCATTTACAATTTGCATGAAATAAATATTTTGAAGGCCAAGGGTCTTCAAATCATCACAAAAAATCTTACAATTTTGAAACTTTGGAAATGTGTGCAGGTTACTATTTAGACAAAAGTGCGGTGGGTGCATAGTGCACATAATGCGCAAAGAACAAAATTTGTTTAGGTGCACAATGTGCAGAATGCACAGAGCAAGGAATCCTTTTGGGTGCATAGTGTGCTAACTAAACATTTGTGGTCTTAAATACCCGCGCACGTTATGATACGCATCATGGGGGGTTTAAGTGAAATTCTCCTCCTCTAGCTCCAAACTTCACTCTTGGAAGGTAAGGATAGGCTGGCTTTGGTACTTGCAAGACAAATGGGTCAAAACAAAGTTCTCTCAAAGCCCAAATAGGGTGGAAATTGATACCTTTACCCAATATGGTCTCTAATCTGTTGTGTCTATTTCGTCACTTGGGTGAGCCAAAAAAGGGCACTTGCATGTCTAGTTGTACCTACTAAACAAGATAGAGGTTAGTGCATGAGTTAAAAAATCCAAGAACATGAAATAAAAAATTAAATAAACTAAAAACAAATAAGGAAATAAAACTAGAATGCATAAGAAACGTAGAACCAAAAACAATCAATCAATGACCAAGATTATGCCACCAATGATTAACTATATTAGTTGGGAAAACACCATAGAGAAAGGAGGAATTATGAGTCCCCTCTTCCTCCTTAGGAGGTATCTTGAGTTCCCTAATGGAGAGATATTCTTATAATGGTAAACAAGAAAGAAAATGATGAAGAAATCAAATCCTATTCCCTCAAGAGGTGAGTGGAATGGCCTATTGGAATGTTGCTAGAATGCTCAAGGGAGAAAATAGGAATCTCAAGGGAGGATTGAGGCAACATAAAAATACTATGAAAATATTAAATTATTAGTGCACCCATTGCCTCCATTTATAGCATGTATTCAAGGAAATATTCAACTGGTTCTTAGTGTGAACAATGGACCCTTTAGGGCACCCTTTGGTCCTTGACCAACCCCCCATTCAGATTCAGCTCATATCTGAGGGTCAAATCAAGTTTGGATCTGGTCCATAAGTGGTTGAGGGGCCGACAAGAACCATAAATGTGTCATTCATAGGAGTGTGACGATTTTCTCATACATAGTTTCACATATGGTGCATTGTGTTCTCTATAGGCTTATTTGGCCCATGCATTGTGCATGCACTTTATTTAGTGAGTGAGCGCATGTCAATTTTTTCCCATTTGTATAGTTTTTTCCCCTTGGAAATGCATTTTTGGTGCTGCAGGTGAACTAATGGTTGTTTGACATTGTTGTATTTATATAACCATTTGTGTGCAATGTTGTGGATGAAATTTCAATGATAAAAATCTCCATACAAGAATAAGGACAAGAAGAGAATTGAGACTGAATGCCAACATTGGGGATTTCAACATGGGAGATATTATACTAGATTTAGGATCTAAAGTAAATGTATTACCTAAGAAGACATGTCAGTGTATAGGAGAACCCACATTAGGCTATTCACCTGTCCAGATGAAACTAGAAAATCAACACAAAGTGTTACCAATTGGAAGGCTTAAAGGTGCGGCAATAGATTTGGATGGAGTGCACACAATGACATTTTTTGAAGTGATAGAGATACTATATGGCACAACACCTTACCCATCATTACTTGGATTGGATTTGGAATTATATAACCAAGCTATAGTTAGCCCGAAGAAAATAAAAATGACGTTTGAATCGGGTGAATATAGAGTCATTACACCATTAGATCCTTCAAAAGGAGAAATGTTTGTAGAGGCGACTTGTTTAGATCTTGAAGAAATAAACTAGTTGTACAGACCACCACATGAGAAGAGAATTATTTCAACCCAACTGCAAGTGGGATACTCAAATGGAGAAGCATTACATCATGTGCTTCCAACTCAAACACAAGTTTGGAGAATTGGCAACAATGATTACATGAAGTTTCCACAAGGAGGTGCACAAGAATAGACTACGCAGTGAGATGGGTTGATACAGAGATAAGGGAACATACCAGTTTTCATGGGCTAAACGAATTAAAGGAATCATTGACAAAATATGAAGAGGAAGTTTTATTAAATCAAAGGCTCTTATCCCTAAATATTGCACTCAAGGCAACACCTTAAGTATGGTGGGGTGGACACAAAGAAACAATTCATATTTGGTATCAGTGTAAAAAAATTCTATGCATTAGATTTGGTGTATAATAGGGGAGAAATATAATACATAAGTATGATGGGAAATGAACACTAGTTGAATGCTTGGAGAAGTTCAGAAAACAATGGAGGATGACACCACCATAGGAATGACCTCGTCACTTTATTCATACATTTGAAGGGATTCTAAGGAACTAGTACATACATCAAGAGGTGTGTAGAGGAACTATAGAATGGATAGGATTATAACAAAATTTTGTAGTAACCTTCTCATTTGAGCATGAGAACCCCAACATTGATTCAATGTTGAAGGTGATAAGGGGAGTGATATTTTTCGATGAACCAAAGGTTGAAATCATAACATAATATCAACAAAAGAACATACAGAAAGTCAAAGAGTTACTCTCATGTTATCATGTCGAAGATGAAGCACCAGATGAAGATGATCCACACAACATTCATATCAAAGAGATTGAAGGAGAGAGAGAGGTGGAAGGTCCATCTCTAGAGTCAGAGGCATTTTTTTCACCAATCAAAGTTAATAAAGTCAACATTGGGACAAATGACAATCCTAAAATGGAAAGTATAGGAGACTATTGGGATGAGAAAACATTAGAAGGAATAATAGAGTTACTGCGCAAATACAATGACCTATTTCCAAAAACCTTTACAGTGATGAAAGGCATAGCAAAGGATCTAGGTGTGATGAAGATACCCCTCAAACCCGAGACTAGACCTGTCAGACAGAGATCTTACATACTGAATCCAGTGTATAAGTAGAAAGCGATATCAGGAATTGACCAAATGTTGGAATATGGCATTATAGAACTAGTAGAGTAATATGAATGGATCAATCCCATGGTATTCAAGGAAAAGAATCAAAGGGGTATAAGGATTTGTGTAGATTTGAGGAAAATCAATGATGCTTGCTTACATGACCCTTTCCCTACCCCTTTTACAGATGAGGTCTTGGAGAATGTGGGAGGCTAGGAAGCATATTCATTCATAGATGGATTCCCAGGTTACCATCAGATTAAAATAGCTCCAGAGGATAGGTATAAGTCTAATGTTTCTACAGAATGGGGATCCTACCAATATACAGTCATGCCCTTTGGATTGAAGAATGCACCAACTATATTTTCAAGGGTAGTCATAGTTTCTTTTAAGGAATTCATACATTAGTTTTTATAAGTATATATGGATGATTGGACTGTGTATAGTCTTTTGAAGGACCATGTATAAGTGTGTTGGAAAGATGGAGGCAATGCTAGATATCATTAAACATCAAAAAATTCATTTTTGGTACACCTTTTAGGATATTTTTGGGACATATAGTGTGTAAACAAGTTTTACTGGTTGACCATGCTAATATTGCTGTCATTGTGAATTAACCATCACCAAAGTCAGTGCACTAGTTAAGAGCAATGCTGGTACATACAGGCTACTATAGGAAGTTTATAAAGCAGTATGCACAGATTACTGCACCAATTGAAAAATTGTTAAAGAAGGACACCATATTTCAGAGGAATGAGGATTGTCAACAAGGATTGGACACTCTAAAGGAAAATATGGTGAAAACAACTATATTAGTATTTCCATATTGGGAAAAGACATTTCATGTGCATGTAGATGCATCAACAATACCACTTGGAGAAATTCTGGCACAACCAAGAGTAGGGGACTAAGACCATCCTATAGCCTTTGAAAGCATGAAGTTTCCAGAATCCTAGTACAATTACAACACCATAGAAAGAGAAGGCATAGCCATGGTATATGCACTTCAAAAATTTAGGAATTATTTATTGGGTAAACACTTTAAAATGTTCACAGATCATTCTTCCCTCAAATATCTAGTCAACAAGCCAGTGTTGGGGGGGAGGATATGTAGATGGTTGTTATTATTCCAATGATTCGATTTTGAAGTGATATTCAAACCAGGGAAGATGAATGTAGGACCTCATCACCTGTCAAGGGTAACCAATGGAGAAGAACCTACTAACTTGGAATACAACTTCCCTGATGCACAAGTATTTTCAGTACAGGTAGTTCATGAATACTTCATTGATATTATAGAATACTTAAGTACAAGAGTTGCACCATAGGACTTTAGCACTATGCAAAAGAAAAAACCAGTATTCAGAGATTTAGACTATCAACTCAATGCTGGTCATTTATACAATATGGGTGCATATAACATTTTGAGAAGGTGTGTATTGGAACAGGAACAACCCAGGGTTTTAGCAGAATCTCATGAAGGTATAGATGGAGGAAACTATGTAGGTAAAGATACCACACAAAAGGTATTGCACAGAGGATTATGCTGGCCAATAGTTCATAAATATGTCAAGGAATATTTCCATAACTGTGATGTCTTTCAGAGGGGTGGAAAACCCAACAAAAGGTATGAGATTCCCCTAAGACCACAAGTAACTCTGCAGGTATTTGAAAAATGGGAAATAGATTTTTTTGGACCTATTAATCCACTAGCAAAATTTTCAGGAGAAAAATATATTATTATTGAGACTGAATACTTAACAACATGGGAAGAAGCAACACCAGTAAAAGATTGTAGCGCAAATACAACAACACACTTCTTATTTGAGAAACTGATCAGTAGATTTGGATGTCCCAAGATTTTCATGAGTGACCAACAAACTCATTTTATTAATAATATCATCAAGTATATGATTGAGGAGTTTGAAGTGTATCACTAGAAGAGTACACCATATCATCCTCGGGAAAATGGGACGGTAGAAGCTTTCAATAAGATTTTGGAAAATGCATTGAATAAGATATGAAATGTTAATAGGGATGATTGCGACTTGAAAATACCAGCAATATTGTTGGCACAAGGGCAGACTCAGGGTTCAACGCCCAACAAAACCCTAACTATCGACCCTTTTGGAAACACCTGCGAAGCAGATGAAGTCTCACCCGAGGTAGAGGAAGGGGTGGTTGCAAGACTCATATGTATGCAACCTTAGCTAGGACACAGATTTGTGATTCTAACACTTAACAGAGAACTCAACAATTAGCATTCATCAATATCCAGTCTTAGTTATAGCGCATTTAAACCCTAGTTACATAGTATCACAGTATTCATTCAGATCTAAGATATTTAAGCACTAAGCATATTCACATAGGTCAGATACATACTAGTAAGAACATAGCATTAACATATTTATCTACCATTCATCTATATTAAATCACTAATAACATTAACAGATAAACACATCAACACATTGCACAAATCAGAGCAACACAACATGTACATGGCTCACCCCCACCCTGGGGCTACATCCACCAAATCTTTCTATTCTTTATTATCTTTGGTTAAGATTCTTACAGGCACATAGCATCCAATTTATACGCCATAGAAGACAAGATATATGGGCACACTCATCCAGATCCTCCTTCTTCTCGCTAGGGTATAACACCAAGCCTTCACACAATCTCTTATAGTTACTTGCACTAGCCTTGCAAGCATCACACAATATGCACACAGAATTTACAACTCTTGATCACACAGATCCAACTCTAGCACTTAGCCATACCTACTCACTAAATCTCCTTAGCATATATTTATACATACAAAATAGGCCCAAGCATGGGGAAACCCATGGGTTGATAGCCCATACCCATTACATAATCCTAAATCCAAAAAAGGGCCCTAAAATGGGCCGAGATCCCACGATCTCCACTTCGTTTTGTGCTCCACTTTCGACAGCCTGTTGAAGTCCCAAAATTAGGTCAAAAATGACCAAGGATCCTCAAAAATTGGTCAAGGGACAACATGCCCCCAACACTCACCTGTGACTCGTCTCGAGTCACTCTGATCTGACTAGTTATGCTTCAAAAGCCTTGAGCTTGGCTCAATCTGCTTCAACTTACTTCCGTGCCACGACCTCCTGTTTAGTGAACTCTTGTATGACTTTGTTGTTGACAAGTCCCTCTAGGAATTTTTCAACTGCAGTGATGACTTTATCTAGTTCCGCTCCTCAGCCTTCGACCTATGTGAATAGTTGGTAAGACTGATCCTATAGAGGTTGGAGCCTCTGAGTCACTTCCGTGATTTTTCTCTGGATAGTTTGGATCTGATGCTGGGCAGTGCACTGCTCCCAGGATCACTTCATTCTTTCCATAGCTGGAAAGGGCTTCAACTACACCTGTATTATCTCTGCTTGATACTTCACCTCTTGGAGCTTCGACTCCAGTGCCTTCAGTTCTGGATTCTCAGTGAGTTTCTCATAGGTCTGGAAACTACGTCAGTGAGCTACTTACATTCCATGGTAAGGGATTTGATTCTCCCAACTATGCTTTGAGCAGTTGCTTCTCTTTGACCCCTCACATCCTGAGTGGTGTTGGGAAATGTGTAGAACTCTAAGTCTACTATTCATTGATGTAGCTATTGGATAGCTTATGCAAGATTCTCTACTTGATGCATGACTCAATCTTCTTCTTTTGGCTGTAAGCCTGTCACAGAGTCGATTTCTCTATTGACTGCTTCCTTCACTTCAAGTTTCTCTGCGAGCAACTGTTCTTTTTCTTGTTTCATTTGTACTTTCTCTTCTTCAATCTTTTCCTAGAGAGCAACCTTCTCCTGTTTTGCAAATCTGCGTTGTTCTACGATTACTCCTTGCACTTTATTCAAGGCCTAGGTAGCTTGTTCTATTTATTCTTGAGAGCGACGAAGGTGAGCTTCGACCACATTAGCTAATTGGTGCAGTTGGGCTGGCTCATCTCCCAACTCTGGTTCTCTTGATGGCAGGGGTACAGTGGAGACTATGCGAATGGATTGAAGGGCATGTTTTAACCCTCAGAGTTTGACCTCAATTCGATCGTACATTTCCTCCTCCTTGGCTTCTTGTTTCTCCATGATTTCCAGTGAAGCATCATTTAGAGCTGCGATGATGAATTCAAAATCATCAACAATAACCACAGTCTTCATCTTGGTCACAATGGCTTTCGATTTCTTTTGGGAAGAAGGTTTCAGGGGAGAAACCTTCCTCTTCTTAAGGGGATCAACCTCATCTCTGGGCGGTGTTACTTTTCCTTACTTCTTTTTATCTCCCTTTCCATTTATCTCTTCTACTTCATCATCACCCCCTTAGTCAGGTGATACTGAAGCAGTCTTTCCTGAGGCGCTTCTTAAATATTGGACCTCTTCAATCTTCTTCGTTCTGCTAGTCCCAAGTATATCATGTTCTTTATGCGTGGTCTCTAGGCTATCAGGATCGGACATATCTGCAAGGTCTATGGGAATAAGGAGGTTTGTGGAGCAGTCCTTAGTGATCTCCTCTAGGTCTTATTCAGTGAGTTTGTAGTACTACTGAAGCTGCTCCTTATGTTCATCAGCTCATATTGTTATGTAGATGAAGTGCCAATATGTGTAGAACTTCATCAGGGGTCAAAATATTTGTGGGATGTTTGGATTCATGCGAGGTTTAGCTTCGATGGCTCTCTTCAGCTGAATTTAATATGTATGAAAAAAAAAAATTGACTAACACTGTTTGTTCATATCACTCGATTACTAGAGTCCGGTGAACTTCACAGTAAGAGGCTTGAACGATTCAATATCCAAAAAGGTATCACCTTCTGGCATCTCCCAAGAAACAAAGGAGATGAGGATCAGTAGCTAGATAAAGTGAAACTCGTAGCCTTGATCATGTGCCTTGCAACAGTCTAGTTCCAACTGATTAACTAGGTACTTCTCCCAGTTCATCTACATGCCTTCCACACACTTCCCTGCGAGGTCAACAACAAATCCTATGACCTGCATAGGTATGTTCTTCCTTACTAACTTTTTGTCTATTAGCTAGCAGGAAATGTGCACTACTCCATTCTGGATGGAGGCTACCTTGTAGCCTCGCATACCCTTTTCAACATCATCATATGTATCTTTGATCTTCTGTGCTAGTGCACAATCTATGGATTTTCCTAGATAGAACTCGTGTCGGTTGGGTCCTTGCATACTTAATCCGGTGATCCTATGGATCAACGTCAGATCAACTATAATACAATGTTCTAGCCATAAGTAACTGCCATGGTAACATGAAAGTAATATTTGGGCGTTCACTTCCCGGTGCCTTCCTAAGTGTGGTATTTTCATTACATTTAGTAAGTTGGACTACGCGAGGTTCATCATCCATGGTTGGGGGATTATCTTTGAGTTATTACCCTTTGTCTTGGTCAAGTATTTGTACGAGGCGAGCATGCTATAGTTCTTGCAATCTTCAAGGTTGAAGTCACTGAACTTCAACGCTGCGATCTTGTCTTGTTGTTCGTGAAATGCGTGGATCCCCTTCAGGAGGTATGTAGTAACCATGGAGTACTCGAAATATCTTGGCATGCTATCTTGACTCACCGCGTCAACCAGAGGCAGGATGTAATCGGGTAATATGGTCGTGATCATCTTCGCATTTGCTAGGTCATCTCTATGTTTGGTTCTCTTTTTCGCTGATCGTCAATGATGATCTGGCTCCACGAGAAGTCGACAGAGAGTCTTGCACTCCTCTCATCGATGAAGCTTGAATACTGGCAAACATTTCTCTTTCAGACATTACTCTTTCAATCATTAGCTCAATGATAACTTCTTCGACAATTTTCTCTGCAGCACTAAGCTCGTCCGACATGCACGCTTGTGGTTGAATATATCGGGTTCGAAGAGAAACTAGTCAATGCAATGGGATGGATGGCAATAGCGCAATGATCACTGTGTGAAATAAACTAGTCTGTGGACTCAGATTCATGGTTGGCGAAAGTGTCCTTGTTGTGTGGCGCAACGGGATAAATAGATAACTTGGCAGTAAATATCTTGCAACGGGTGAGAAGCCTTCATAAACTCAGTTTTGTCCATAATGGCACGGTCCCAACGGTCTGGTGGAAAAATTTATGATCATAAATGCCTTTCCACCTGTTTAGGTCATCGGTCTAATGGTTATATTGTTCCCAATGACTATATTGCTTCGCCATGGTGAAGTGCCATGTGACATTGTTTTAATATTTCGACGAAGTTCCAATTTTGCAAATTTTCCTTCTGCAAAGTTTTCTCTGGAACTTTCTGTAATTTTTTGGTCTTAGCTCTCTTCTTACTTAGTTTTCAAGCCTTCTTTCCAGTGAGCTTCGTCTTGGTATGCCTTTTTCCATTTTGATTCTTATCTTCTTTTGGCAGATTAACTTCGCGTTGTTGATATTCTTTCATAGAAATCAAGGGTAATAATTCATCTGTATCTGGAATAGGTACTTTAGTCTTCTGTGGATCTTCTGGTATTATTCCCACTTCGACATCCAAGTCTCTATTTTTAAATAGCCTCTCTTGGTTTTTTTATTCTTCAATCAAGTGTGTGATCCTCCTAGTGATGAAATATTTTAACTCTTGCTTCCTCTGCTCTAAGATTTCTTCTTCTTTCCTTCTGGCCTGATCTCCTTCAATCCAAGGTTTTCCTAGTAACATAGAAAATGGAGCGCTATTCTCAATAAATTTAACAACTTCAAATTATTCCTCTGTCTAAGTTCCATGAGCACTCATAGATATCTGGGTAAGTCTTCCACATATGGTTATCATTTTTCCTCTAAATAATCTTATTCCTCCCAAGTTCTTAGTAGGCTTTCCTAGAATTTCCCAAGTTCTTTCTGTCATAATATTCACCTATGTTTCCTCATCCATAACACAATCAATGTCAAAGTCTCATATTCTTACTTCAATGCATTCTTTTTCTTTGAATATCTCTGATAAACTAATATGTCGATGGGCATTCAGGGTTTCTTTCATCTGTAGCAATACTTTTTCTGATTCTTTCTGGGGTTATATCATAATCTCAGTTTCTTGACCTCTCTTGTGGTCTCCTTGTCTCATATTCATCCTTTCAAGATTGGAAATAATTCTAGGGCAATCCAATACTTCATGGTCCATAGATTTTCAACAGAGAAAATTAGGTCTTCTTCCAGGGCATTCCTTAGCAAGATGTCCTGGTTTTCTGCAACTGTAAGAAAGAGTTAATCCTCTCTTTCTCTTAAATGATCCCCAAACTTTCCTATACTACGCACTAGGATCATGGTAGCTAATATACAAAAAAATTATTTCTAGGATCTTGCATCGATTTGTTAGTCCAAACATTCTCTCTATGCATAGGTATAACATATATTTCACTATTCTTATCAGATAAACTCATATCAAATATTATTCCATCTATCATTGCCCTAGTTTTCAAACTAGGGAGAATCTTATCAAACATACCTAGATCCATACTTTAGAAAAAAAAAAATCCACTAATCTTATCTTCAGCAGATCACAAAGCTTCCAGATATAAAACTTTTAACTATTCCTACCTTTATCATAGCACAAATATTGCATATCTTACCTCTTTTCTTTAGATCTAACCCTTCTTACCACAGAGCTTCACATATTAAGTAGAATACTGCACACTAGAGCGATAGATCTATGTACAGAGCTTTCACAATTTCAGGTCAGATCTTCGCACAAAGCTTCTTTTTCTTCAATTCCCAGCCATCACAGTTTCAGGTCCTATAAACGGAACCATTTTTTGGCACAGGGGCAGACCCATGGTTGAATTCTACAATAGAACACCAACAAAACCCTAACTACTAGCCCTTTCGACAACACCTGCGAACGAGATGAAGTCTCACCCGAGGTAGAGGCAGGGGTGGTTGCAGGACTCAGATGTATGCAACCTTAGCTGGGACATAGATCTGTGATTCTAACACTTAACAGAGCACTGAGAAGTTAACATTCATCAATATCCAGTCTTAGTTACAATGCAATTAATCCCTAGTTATAGAGTATCACAGTATTCATTTAGATCTAAGGTATTTAAGCACTAAGCATATTCACATAGGTCAAACCCATACTATTAAGAACATAACATTAAGATATCTAAATACCATTCATATATATTAAATAATTAAGCACATTAACATATAAACACATCAAAACATCACGCAAAGAAGAGACACACATCATGTACGTGGTTCACCCCCACCCTGGGGCTACATCCACCAAATCTTTGTCTTCTTTATTATCTTTGGTCAAGATTATTACAGGCACGTAGCATCCAAGTTCTACTCCGTAGAAGAGGGGAGATCTACGTGCACTCCACCAGATCCTCCTTCTTCTTGCTAGGGTATAGCACCAAGCCTTCACACATTCTCTTACAGTTACTTGCACTAGCCTTGCAAGCCTCACACAGTATGCACAAAGCATTTACAACTCTTGATCACAAAGATCCAACTCTAGCACTTAGCCATCCCTACTCACTACATCGCCTTAGCATCTATTTATACATACAAAATAGGCCTGAGAATGGGTAAACCCATGGGCCAACATCCCATACCCATTACATAATCTTGAATCCCAAAAAGGGCCCTAAAATTGGATGAGATCCCATGATCTCCACTTCGTCTTGTGCTTCGCCTTCGATAGCCTATCGAAGTCCCAAAATTAGGTCAAACATGACCAAGGATCCTCAAAACTTGGTCAAGGGCCAACAATTACTATGGGCATAAAGGACCACATGAAAGAATTTGATAGGACAAACACCATTCAGATTGGTGTATGGATAGGAAGAAATGATGCCATTATAATTTCTTGTACCCAATCGGCGCATAACAACAATTACCAACATTAAAGAAAAATGTGTAGTACAGGAGAGGTTAAGTCAACTAATGGAAATTGAAGAGGATAGGATTCTGGTAGGATTTCACTAGGAAGTACAGAAATCAAGGGACAAAGCTTGGCATGACAGACATATTAAAAAGATAATATTTAAGGAGGGAGACCTAGTTCTTCTCTATGGCAACACATTTTTGCAACACCCTTGTAAGTTTAGAATGCATTGGCTAGGGCCATATGAATTAAATACTGTCACAGATGGGGGATATGTGCATCTAAAGGATTTGGGAGGAGCAGAATTGAAAGGAATGGTCAAAGGTAGTCGACTTAAACTGTACATGGACAATTGACCTACTAACTCTTAAAATTTATAGCACAGCAAGAAAGTCATGTATATAGTGTACTATAGTAGATATTAGGAAAGAAAACTGATAAAAAGAAATAAATAGTGGAAAAAGAAGAAAAAGGAATACAAAAACACAAAAAGAAGAAAAACACAAAAAGAGGCAGAAGTTGAATGAACAACAGGAAAGTGGAAAAAAAAAGTCGTGTGCAAAAATTACTGCAACAACATAGAAAGACAGTGCACAAAAAAATTGTGCTCTGCCCAAATGCATGGAAAAAGTGAAAAGCAATTATGACAAGGTCTATAAAGTGCGAAAAGCATGCGTTAGTTCGACACTTAGTGATTTTTTAGTATAGATCAAGATATGAGTGTGTTCCCTATATATAATTGTGTGAAGAAGAGAGAAAGTGTTCGAATAGAATAAAATATGACACCACCAAATTTTGGTGCTCTAGGCCAGTATGTATGGGTTACCCAATAGGGCCAAAGGTGGAAGGAAAGGATGAGGGAGACAAAAAATGTCATCAGGATCGAAGATGTCACCACTTCTGAGACAGAGTCAATCAACCCAATATAGGTGGAGGAGGAAACATCGACAATGGAACAAGGGGAAGTAGGGCAAAGTTTCGGGACATGAGATGATATTCCAAACCCTAATCCCAAAAGACCAGATAAACCTGATGAAATGAAGGGTCAACAATAGGGCCGCGACGAAGAGGATATGTTGGTCAAGGACATCACCAACCAACCAACATCATAAGGGGAAGAAGATGACACAAAAACAACAGAGGCAGGCCCATCTACTGATGGGAACAAAATAAAGGTGCAGGATTCCATGGACATTACACTTCCCTACCTCTCATACATAGTGGTCACTATGGATGACATGCTCAGAAAAGTACTTAAACTAAGGTACTTGGACCACGATGTGTGCGATAACACCAAATTCCATGATTTGGCCAAAGAATCCTACCTAGCGAACATAGGGTAAATTGGACCCCTAAGAAAAACAATCATGGAGACCACATAGTGGATAACATGTATTTATAGCTACGAGATAATGGACCTCCTCGACATACCGCACTTCAGGCATGGTAAAAATTTTGGGCTTTGCGTCAAATAGTTTCTATCTTGGGTAAATGGTGGAATCATTTGGATGGATAGGTGGATACAGCTTGATGTGGAATTGATCACCAAAATTATGGGATTACCTATAGTAGGCATGAAACTAGAGGAGTACTTGTAAAACAAAGCGCACAAGAAGGAGATCGTTGAGCTCGTCAAAGAACAATTTGGCACTCGCAAAGGAAACATTGGCATTATGCTTAGAGATATCAATGAAAGCACTACAAGGTTTACCAACAAGCTCATGGATTGCAAGTTGTTGAGGAATTTTAGGAAAGAAGAGGCTCTAGCAGGAGTCATCACAGTAGCTACGCAGTGTGCGAAGGGAGTAATGTTTAGTTGGACATCATACCTCCTAAACCTACTCTTGATCGATTGCATAGATGCATAAGATAATGGAATCACGTTCCATTATTATTGGATCATCATTTTCATAGGTTTCGAAGGATGGATGGAGACAAAGTATTCATCCTTTATGGATAGGAAAGGAAATTTCTATGTAGATAGATATGAGTCTTTCTAGAAGGAAATGAAAATAAAAAATCAGCAGGCAAATGGCACAGTATTTTTTATGTTGCTAGAAGAGATACATAAACGCACAACCAATGTGTGACACATTCCTATTGAGGTGGTTCAAGAAACTGAAGGGATAGTCAGGTTAAAGGAATCAAAGAACTACATGTGGATCTAGGCCACAAGGGATCCAAATAAGGAATGGATAGAGATGTAATACTACATCACAAAGGAAGAGATTGACTGGATAATAAAATAATGGCCAACATAGTGGAAGATGGTACTAGACAAACCAAAAACAAATCTAGCTGCAATGCAATCTACTAAACCCAGGGGGCGGGATGAAACAGGTCCTTCAAGAAAAAAAAACATCCCAGCTAATAACACTAGGAAGGTTGTAGCACGCACTCAGGCATCAGGAAGTAGTGTAGTGCCAAAAATACTGAGGATAGAAAAAGTGACCAAGACAGACAGTCAACAGGATTCCAAAAAGGGGGACACATCTCAGGCTAGGAAGGAAAGGGTACATGCAACTACGAGTGACATTCAACCCTCACAAACAAAAAGGAAGACAACGCAGGTAGAGGAGATGTGAAGAAAGATGAAGGATACCAAGGAGGACCCACTCATCACCTTGACAGAGGATGATGTTGAGTTCATGGTGGAAAAGGACCAGGATAGGGCGTAAGAGGTGGTCTATGTTGTAGAAGCACATAGAGAATATGTCATTTCCAAACTCATAGAATCCCATGAAACTCTACAAAAATTATAGCTTCATGCAGTACCATAGGCCACAACACAACAACATGAAAAGATACAATGACCCCCTGTGTAGAAAGAATGAGATGAGATAGTTCAACTAGTAGTGCAAGGCAGGGATACATTCACAGTCACAAAGAAGATGGTTAGAATGGATCAAGAGAATATGGAGAAACCCATGGGGTAAATTGACCAATTTGAGGTATTCATGGCAGAGATACCCACCAAGGAACTATACAAACTCTAGGCTAGTATAATGCAGGAAGTACAATCCAAATCCTGTGCGGATGCCACTAACTTGGAGGTGGGTAGGGGAGTCATAGAAATGTTAAAAGTCACTTGTGACCAATTGACAAGATAGAGTAGGGGCTAACAAAGGTATACAGCCGCATTATAGATAGCACAGAAGCACCCGAGAGGAGTGCAGAAGAAAAGATAAAAATCATTTCACAGATGATTAAGGCATATAGGCATTAAATCGAGGAGATAAAAGAAAAAATTAATCCTATGAATCCTCCTGAGGTTTGAGAGAAAAGAGAACAACAATCCGCACTCCATATAGCGGAGATAGAAAAGAAAGCAAGGGAATTCACAAAAATGCACAAATTTGGACCATTTTTGAAGAGGATGAAAAGGTTCAATAGTTGGACCAATAGGAGGTGAAAATCAACGCTTCCATACAGGATTTGAAGCAGTGATAGAAAACCTTGAGAACTATAGAGTACTTGAAGGGAACCCATTAAATGAAGACTCTACAAAAAGAATTAAATACAACACAGATGAATAAGCAAGAAATACAAGCTCAGTTGGATCCCCTCCATGAACAAGCAACAGATATAATTACGTAGCTAGAGGAAGAGAAGACAATCATGGCACAAGCACATTCAGAGAGAGAAACACTAATACAAGAATAAATAATAGTGTAGATAGTCAATAC
This sequence comes from Picea engelmannii, assembly GCA_009831015.1. Taxonomy (NCBI): domain Eukaryota; kingdom Viridiplantae; phylum Streptophyta; class Pinopsida; order Pinales; family Pinaceae; genus Picea; species Picea engelmannii. The sequence continues at coordinate 58,511 of ML783859.1, read as the reverse complement.
ACTAACAAACAAAGATGTGCAAGTAAGGGAAAAATGAAAGGAACTAGCAGAGAAGTTATACAACTTGGAAAAGATTGTACAGGGAGCGTGCACCACCTAAGTGGCTCGGGATGAGCCACATGTCAGTGTTGGTTTCTGTTGGGAAGAGACACATTTTGGGAAGAAATTCTATTTTGGGTGCAATCCTATTTTTGGGAGAAATATCTTTGATGGGAAAGAACAATTTTTGGAGAGAAAGACCTAATTTTGGAGCACGTGCAACTGGTGGAAAGAAAGAAGCATGCATAAAAAGAAGGAAAATAAACGTGCAGGAGAAAAAGCAACGTGGCATGTAGGAAGACAAGACTAATCATGATAGGGTTAGGTTTTTTGAAAAATATTGTAATGGATATAATCCTATAAGGTAGTATAAATAAGGACCTAGGAGGTCAAGGTAAGAGGGTCACAATTTTAAAGGTTCAGTAAGTTCAAGAGTTGAGTCGATAATTGTAAGAAAGTTTGTTATGATTCTTGTAGAAGAGTTGATTAAGTTATTCCTTGAGGGTTAGGTCACAGGATGAGGAGTCTGGTGTGATCTATTTAGTCTCATAAAGGGTACTTTCCCTCATTTTGATTGTATTACTGAATATGTAATGCACACAGCGCTAGATTTTGCAGCAAAATAAATAAAAGAGAAAAGAAGCTAGATATTTGTGGATGTAGCCTCAGGAGGGGGTGAACCACGCTAAAAATTTGTGTTCTGTGTGGTTGTTAATGAATGATTTACTTTTCTATTGATCATTAGCTTAAGAATGAATGGTTAAAGTATCTGTATCATCATGCATGCATAGGTTTAACGATGAATGAATCATAGAAGTAGATGAATGATTAACAAGGGTAATGCACAAGGAAGAAATAATCCAACCACAATCCCCACTCATTCCTAGATTCTAAACACCTAAGTATTGTAGTCCCCCATAAAAGCTATCTCGGGTGAGACCGTGTTGTGCACCCGGTGCACAGCGTTGCCTTCTGGTTTACAAGGAGGGATGATAGTTTTGAGGGTTTTGTTGGAAACCTGTTTGAGATTAGAACCTGGGTCATCCCAAGAAGAAGTTAACCAACATAATTCTTGAAACATGCGAGGGGAAAGTGTGAAGTTTTCCTCGAATCCCAACTTCCAATAATAAATATAAGGTTTAGTTAGTGTTTAATATATTCTTATAATGAGGAGATTACACAAAAAATAAATTAATTTTAACATTTTAATATTTATTTTTTGTGTATTGATAAAATTATTGAGATACATTAATTGATTTTTTTTTAAATGAATTTGATGGCTTATGATCTATCTCAACATGTCACTTATGGAATTGAAACTCCAAGGGGAGGATAGGAATCATTCCTCCCAACCACCTGAACTAAACCCAACTAAACCCAATTGATATATATATATATATATATATATATATATATATATATATATATATATATATATATATATCATAATAAAATAATTTTGTAATAAATTTTACTTTATTTTTAAAGTACATAGTACATAATTATTATAAATTTGAAATTAGTAAAAGATTTAGAAAAATTGTTTATTGAATATATTCATATTAATGTACTTTTATCTAATTCAAATTTGTAACTTGTGGAAAATGGTCAACTTTATAGACTTAAATGTAAATGATCAAATATCCAAAAGTGCCTATAGCCTTAAGTAATACACTAAATGCTATAGAAATAAATACATAAGAAATCAGGGTGAGGGTGGGGGGAGATCTTAAACTGTTGCATTCTTCAATCCAAAAGGCATCATTATGTACTGGTAGGATCCCCATTCTATTGCAAATGTGGCCTTGTGGCGATATTCCTTGGCAATCCTGATTTGGTGATAACTTGAAAATCCATCTATGAAGGAGTAAACTTCCTGACCTCCTACATTATCTAGCACTTCGTCAATGAAAGGTGTAGGGAATGGGTCATGCAAACATGCATCATTCAACTTCCTGATATATACATAGATCATGATCTCTCATGTATTCTTATCATGTACCACCATAGGGATAATCTATTATGATTCTTCAATAGGTTCTATGATTCCTGCTTCCAACATTTTATCTAGTTCAATCTTCAATTTTTTCTTATATTTGGGATTCAATCTGTAGGGTCTCTTCTTAACTAGCTTGGCATCTGGCTTCAAGGGGATATTCATATCTCCCATGGGCTCTTTAATTCCCTTCATATTAGTGAACTTGGTTGGGAACAAGTCTTGATATTCATGGAGTAGCTTTGTGATCTTATCAATGGTGGAATCATCCCAGTAATCTCCAACATTAGCAAGCTTAGGTGCTTGCTCTATTCCAATATTAACTTTCTTGATTTTGATTAGTTTTCCTATGAAAGTTAGTTCGACTCCTGGTCCTTTGACATATTTCTGTCCTTTTTTTTCTGTGATGTTCACATTCCTTGGGTCATCATCTTCATCAGCATTGATATTGTAACATCCTTGCAATTTTTGAAGAGTTTGAGTACATCCATCCTCTTATTTCTCAATAGGGAGGCTAGGTGCCTCCTCAAAGACTTTATGTCTGAAAACCTATAATGATTGATCCAATGTGGGATACTGACTTTCAAATAAAAATGTAGCTACAAAGTTCTGAGTCATACCGTACCAATCTGCAGTGGTGAGGCGCAGTTCTTCTTGAAGATAACAATTGATAGGTGTTGTGTCCAAAGTGTTGATGAAATTATGCACCCACTATTCTTGAGGAATGTTTCTCCAAGCCTCCTCACAACCTCGCACAGGGTCACTCAGACAACTTTGACCTACATATCAAACTTCACATCCTTCTACTTGTTCTGAAAAGCACACTGCCATCAAAGTGAGACATTGCATCTAGTCCGCGATGTTCTTTTTATGTGTCCCTGACCATATTGTTGGAGTTTCTTTCAAAGCCTCATCTAGTGTCAACAATATTTTTTGTTCTGGTACAATTTATTCAAATTACAGTAAGAAAGTTTCTAAGTGATTCAAACCATCAAAGGTGGGTGGGCAAATTACTTACTTATGTGTCAATCCAACAAACTTCCCTGGTCAATCTAGCACACATTCACACAGACAATTCATACATTTTGTTCTGCCAATTCTCCAATGCTTCTTTGGAGTCCAATGAGCATGCGATGTCACTTTGCCAGCTTAAATTCCCATTTGATGTATAATTAATGTAATCATGTTGTCTTGCTGTCAATTTATATATATTCTCTAGCTCATATGAGCGGTATTCTTCTTTGATGGGTTATGTGTATCTTCGACCTTATTCAGGATCCAAAGGTGCAATGACCCTAAGGCCATCACCTTCAAACACCAGTCTTCTTTTCTTTAAGTCAACAACAGTGGAATTGTTGAAAACCCAATCAATTCATAACAACGTAGGGTAAGGACAGCTATCATCAACTATCTCAATCAACTCTAAGTCCATAAATGTTATTACCCCATTGATGTCCATAGGGACATGATCCAATCTCCCAAAGGGGATTATTTCCTGCTGATTAGCCATCCTAATCCTGATAGGGGAATACATCAACTTAGGTTTTCCCATCAATGCCCATGTATGCTTCGTCATAACATTGACCTCCAACCCTAAGTCGAGGACTGCATAATCTATATCATAATCTCCAATCTGAGCATTAAGGTGTAGTTCCTTATTTGTCCTTCTCTGTTTGGATACTTGATGCACTTCTCTATTTAGAAGAGGGTCTACCTTTCTTGGTTCATACTGTCGGATCAAGTGTTGCAGTTCTTGTATGGATATTTCATCCTTAATCAAATCAATGAACGTATACAAGAAAATAACAAGCTTGCTTACCTCTTTTCCTTCTCCTGGTGATGTAGACTGGTCAAATCCCAGAGGAATCACACATTCTCTCACTTTTGGTTGTTCCTTTGATGAATAAATCTGATCTCCTTCAAATTTTTTTCTTGCTTCCTCAAATGTCTTATTTTCTCTCCTCGGATCGAACTCTGGTGTCTTCTCTGTAGTTCTTCTAACCCCTGATTCATATATAGTCTTTACTGGAGTCATCCTATCTTCTCCTATAGCAATGCCTCCTCTAGTGATAACAATGACTATGGGATCCTCTTCACGAGCTTCTGCTGAAATTAATTGTACTTGAGGGTTTCCTCCTCATCTCTCTTGAAGTTCGGTTAATAGAGCAGGACAATATTCGATGACATGTTCAAATGAGTTGCAATAGCTAGAAGTGGTACAAGGGTTCCAACAATCCATTGCAAAGTGACCTAGTTGTGTGCAATTATAACAAATGATTTGACCTCGACCTTGGCCCATACCTCCTCCTCGTCCTCTTCCTCTAAATCCACCATGAGGTTTGAAGTTTCCTCTTCCTTGGGAGTTAAAATATGTAGTTTTTCCTTCCTGTTGTAATTCTCCTTGAATTCTATATGTGTCTCTTAATATTTCATGGAAGATATCATAAGCTCTACAGTCTTTCTCATCATGCCCCACAGATTTACAGAATGTGTAGTATAGGTTGGTAGGTGTCTGGACATATTTTTTCATGTAATAACATTCACCATGGTGATGTTGATTTCTACATACCTTGCACCAAGGTAGACTAACTTGCTTCAAAAGTCTTGGATCTCCTGAAGCCAAGTAATCATGGAATAGAGGACAGTGCTCCTTGTCGTGACCTTCTGACTTTCATTTGATACACCAAATATCTTCTCTTTTATATTTTCCCTTATCCTTTTTCATAGCTTCAACCTGTAGTGATAATCTAGTTAGATGAATCAAAATTTGACTCATACCTGAGCTAGAATCTCCCATAGGGGATAATTCTAGTTTCATGGCAATATCCAATGCCTCAACTTGCAAAGTGATCTTCTGCTACATCATAGGGACTCTAATGTGTGGTAGGAGGGAAGAAATGAACCATTATTTTTTTTTCTCGTCTGGGATCTAAAAACTCAAATGGCCTGTCAAGGTCTTAAACCTATCATCAAATTCCCAAATAGGTTCAGCTAGTTTTTGTTTGATTTTCTTAAGTTCTATAGTGCATTGTGATTATAACTTGGGTTTCTTGAATTTATCAATCAACGCAGTCTCAATCTCATTCAACGGTTTCTGTTGTGCAATTCCTTGGATGAACTTCATGTACTAGCTCGGTGTGCAGTCTCTTAGGGTAGTACTAAACTGAGATCTCTTGACAGCTTCATCAATGACATTCTTAATACTCCATACTGCTTCACATAAGAACAAATGTTGATCAGGATATTCAGATCCATCTCCCCTAAAGGTGGGTAACTTCATCTCATCTTCCATAGATCTTCCTAGGTTTCTTGACTAAGTATGTGTTGAGATACTTGTAACAGTTCTTTGAGTACTCTAATAACTTAGGTTACTCTATTTACTTAATGATGCTAAAACAACATGAGGAGTAATAGTACTTACTTCAACAGTTTGCACAGTTCCTGAAGTTTCTGACTCTTCTCGGCAAGGTTATTCATTCTTCCCTTCTTATGCCCTAGCGAACTTTGAATGTTCCTCGTTCAATAACTCTTATTATTCTCCATTATAGGACCCTTCTTCCTATGCTGGTGGTTCATGTTATAACCCTAAAATGCACTACACAGGTTTACCTGGCATCAGGCCAACTCATGCCTCTTCCTAGCCAAAGCCATGCTGAACAAATCCTCAAAAAACCACTTAAAACAAGCAACCCGCGCCCTAACTTCTCACTGGGCGTGGGCATCCACTTGCTGTCCTTATACTGCACGCGGGCATCCGTGGGCTAACCCAAAACAGCCCGCGGGTACCTAACAAAGCTAAAAATCAGGAAAGTTTCCACTGGAACACAAGGCTTTTTGTCAGTTAACTGGAACTCCGAGCCATGCATGGCCGAGAGTTCGCCAAAAACCCTAGCTCCTTCTAGCCTATTAAAGGAAGGGTAGGGGTACTATTCAAAAGAGGAAAAGGATAGCAAAGAAACTCTGCCAAATTGCCAAGCCAGTTCTGTCCAAACCTTTTAGCCTTGCCTTAAGCTTTAGGAGAAATACTTGCAGCAGCAGTTGGAGGACAGAAAGAAGAGGAAGAGCCCAGGATCAGGATCGAGGAACGGTGGCCAATCTCAGAAATCATTGTAAGTTGATTTGTATTGATGTTAATGAAAAAAATAATTTTCCCGTCCCGAAATACATGAATCTCATCTATGTTATCTGATTTATGTTTTATCCCTAACCCCCTAGTAGGTCAGTAGCATGCATGTATGTTTTGTCTTGTTTGCAGGAATAGCTTTGTGGAAGGAGCAGCAGCAGCAAGG
>ML783859.1:0-21787 GCA_009831015.1 Picea engelmannii | reverse complement strand
AGGCCAAAGCCCTCATTTGCCGCTTCAACGGACTTTGGCCCTCGGCCCCTGCGCTAAAGGAATGGGTTAACAAGACCTGGTCGGAGGGTCATGAGTTGTTCTTCTGTTCCAAGGGGTTCTTCATCGTCAACTTCTCCACAGAAACCAAATGTCAACGCGTGCTAGAGCAAGGTCCTTGGTTCTGGGGTAGATCTGGTCTCTCCATGCAGCGATGGTTCCCGGATTTCAACCCACTGACCATGACAACCATGACTACACCGGTCTGGGTAAGACTACCCAATCTACCCCTGCATTTTTATTCATCATCCTTTTTACCCACCCTGGGCAATGCATTGGGTAGATTTATCAAGATAGACACAGAAATAATAGCGAAAGGATTCGTCACCTTTGCCCGCATCTGCGTTGAAATTGACCTCAGTCAAGGGCTTCCGGATAGGATTCTCATAGATTGGGGTGATGGAGATCCTCTCATACAGATGGTCGATTATGAGAACACCACCTTTAGATGCCGCTCCTGTCAGCAAACAGGGCACCTCCAGGCAACTTGTCCTCTTTCCCCCACCCCTCCCTCAACTTTTGGAGCACGGAAAAGAGCCAATGGTTGGAAAGGACCAAAATCTCACAAAAGCTGCCCGAACCCTTCCTCCGACAACAAGCAACATCACAAAGCTGCTCCAACTCCTTTGCCTTCCTCTTTGCCCTCGCAGGCCCCTTCTTTCTCTCAGCAACCAACTCTCGACCCAAAAAACCAGCCTGCAACCTCGATACAGAATCCTGAAGATTCAGAAGTCATTATTTCAACTCCCGCAACTAAGTCCCTTCACCCACCTCACGGAAAAGGGGAAACAATTGACACAATCATGATCATCGCATCACTCCCAGTGACTTAGAAGCGACCTCATGAATCAGACAACTCGGACAGTGAAAAAGAAACACAACTGAACTCAGCAGCTCAAGATCATGGCACTTCCTCAAACCACCTGGCTTTGGTGGTAAAGGCTGTTGAGCCTACCAGCTCCTCTGGTTGGATTGATGTCCGAAAAAAAAAAGGTAGAAAGGATCCTCACCACTCAACACAGTGATCTGGTCCTTTCTCCTTGCATTGTAACGTTTCCATCTTGCTTTACCCACGCACTCTATGGAGCTCTCTTTTAGCATAGGCTAGTTTCAAATGATCCCACACTCTATTTCTGAGGGGTCTTTCCCATCCGCAAATCATTGTATTACTTGCACTTTTTCATGGATTGAATAGAAGGATTCTCCCCCTTTTTTACTTACAAAAAAAAAAAAAGATATCATACATCAATCTTAGAAGTGTTGTCATAGTATTGTGTAATATAAATTGCATAATGACTCACTCATGCAATCCATGTGTTTTTTTTTAAGTAATATTCCAAATTATTCTTTGTATATTGTCATATTGGTATCCTTAATTCTAATCCAACTTCATGATAACACATGCTTCCAATATTTGCTTGATTAGTGCCTTGATTATTTGTAGGGGATATATATATATATTACAATATATTAGAATATTAGAATATTACAATGTAATAGTAATGCCATATTACAATGTAATACGACATTACATTGTAATATATAATGTAAAATGGTAATCCCATATTACAATGTAATATGGCATTACCATATTACATTGTAATATGGCATAGAGTATGGTATACCATATTACAATGTAATATGGTAATACCACATCTCATGTAAAAAAAATTTAAACTTAAATCCATCGCCGCAATATCGACGATAGTTCGTCGGAAACAAATTTTGTATTTTACCACAACTATCGAAATAGCGACGAACATTCGTTGCAATTTGCCACAAATTTTTGTTGCACATACAACATCTACGTCATAAGTTTGGCCTTGAGATATATTTTCGTCAATATTTCCATAGATTTTCATCGCAAGTGGAAACGGTTTTGCGTCACACATTCAACATCTATGTCGTATGTTATTGGCTTGGCATAAATTTTCATTGCAATTGCGACAAATTTTCATCGTAATTGCCACACTTCTTCATTGTTATTGCGACGTAATTCCGTCGTAATTGTGAAGATTCATAGGGTTAACCGATCTTGAAGGCAGTGACATGTGAAGCACTTATTTCGTCAATGTTTCCATGCACACCTGGATCATGGATATAGTGACGAAATTATTCCAACGAAAAAAAATATCGACTTTCATGGAAATTGAGAAGGACAAGTGTGGAAATATCAATGAAAAAACATTGTAAATTTGGTCATATGTACTAGTGCCTGGTATATGGTTGTACATCAAGTGTTGAGGACAATGCTTTCATAAGGGGGATGGAATGTAAGGTAGCTAGAGAGGTAGTGGGAGGGCCCAGAGGGCCCATAGTGATAATAGTGGAGGCCATTCAATGTAAGGTGGACTAGGTCCACTATATTATTAAATAAGGCCCACTATGGTAGTTAGATATAATAAATGTAAGAGGAATTCTTAGAAAGTTCTATTTCTAGAAGATTCCTCCTCTATGATGTTCTTAGGCGATGGTAGCACTATATAAATAGGTTCAAGCAATGTAATGGGATATGAAGAGAATTATTATATTGCAAGTTGTAGCTCAATAGGAGGATGCCCCCTAGAAGAGGCAAGTGAAGAGGAGACGATCCCTTCCATAATATGATCCATTGTATGGTGTTTGTCTACCTCAAGGGTTTGATAGTAATAAAAGATATTTTTCATATTATTCTTGTATATCTGTTGTGGTGATTTTGTATTTAGTCTTTGGTTCTTAACAGTTTCCTGTAGCCATGTCTGTATTGGAGGTCCTCCAAACCTTTCCCACTCAACGTAAATCCTTATTTTCTGCCTTGGGGCCAGTTGACCCAACTGATACTAGACTCATCACATTTGATCTAGATAGTGGGGAACCTCATCTCCCCGTGTTGGTAGCTTACCAGATACCAGTCAAGATTTGAAACATCACGGTACATCAGTTTATCGTTGATGAAGGTGCATCCACATGCATCATGTCCAAAAATGTATGGAAGAAAATTAGTTTTCCTCGGCTAGTACCATCCGCCATCACTTTAAGAGATTATGATGGTCGACCATCCTCCCCAAAAGGGCTCTTTCAAAATGTCCCCGTTGAACTCAGGGGAAAAACCATCCTCATAGAAATTGAGGTTATTGACGCCCCGCTCGATTACAATATCTTGTTTGGATGTATCTACATGTATGCTATGAAGGTAGTAGCCTCTTCTGTGTTTTGAACGATGATGTTCCCCCATAAAGGGAAAATCATCACCATCGACCAAGTTTCACATTACGAGCCTAACCACTCTTCCAACATTTATAACATATTTCCTCTTGTCCACACTAATTCCAATGATTATTCACTCATGAATATGTGCCCCGGAATTTTTAAGGACCCATCCTTGCTAGGGGCATACCATGAAGCACCACCTCTCATACACCCTTCAACAAAAGTGTGTGTCATATATTCTAATGGAACTGACACTGGAGACACCATTCCTCCCACAGAGGTGTCTTCTCACCTCGACGTCCCACCAGTTGAATAAATTTTACCTCAGGATTTCCTTGAGAATCCTACTACACCACTTAAACCCGATTTCCCCCTCCCCTAGTGGAAAATCCCATTTTGGGAGACAATCCCCCAAGCCATCACTCAAATTCCCTTCTTTTAACCCCCACTGGGAGTACAATATTTTCAAGTAGCCGCGACACTTACCCTTTCTAACATGGTGCTCTCCATTCCTTTATGGTATCTACACCCACCAACGATGGTTCCTCACCCATACCTCCCTCCCCAATCAAAGGGAATCCTGATGTATATTCCAATGCTAACTTCGGCTATGCCACCCTCACCCCCAATATCCAACACCACTAATATAGTTGGGGGTAGATGGAAGAATAAAGAGCCCAACAATCCACTTCCACCCCGAGTTCAACCTCCTTGCACACTCTATGAAAGAGAGGGACACCCCACTAATTGATGCCCCTCTCTTCCTGAATTAGGCAATCTAATTCAACTCCCTCAAGCAACCACATCGCTCACTTCTTCACCAAGCACATCTAGTACTACCACAATGTATCCCATGACAAGTAGTAAAGGGATGTGAACCAAATTCATTTGCGCCATCTGTTCAGAATATGGCCATTACACTCATCATTACCCAACTCTACCTTAGTTTCACCAGACATTAATGAAAGTATGCCAAACCTTTCAACAATATCCCTCTTTGCCACCAATTTCGGGTACCCACGTCACCGATATCCATTATGTCTCTATCTCAATCCCCGAATGGATGAGATGCCCTTGCCCTCTTTGTGACTCCCTTGCTCATTTCACATACCAGTTTCCTTTGATCATTGAATACAGGTGTCGTCAAATAACCGTTATTCAAAATCATTCAACCACCTCACCTCATGTGATGCAAGTGACTCCCCTTATCCCTTCTCTAGATATTGTTAACATCAAGTATTCAGTTTTCATGTGTGCAGGTACTTGATCATCACAAACCAGTGTAACCCCTTTAGGTATATGTTCGACACTGGAATGTAATCATTCCCTATGAATATCAATTGCATCATACAATCAAAACCTTTGACATTCACCTTTAGGGTCCCTACATCCAGCTCTGCAGTACTGTCACCTCTACTTCATTTTGGTATTGTCACCCAGTAGCACTCCCCCCCACATAATTTGTCTGATTCATAGTTCCCCTTGGTACTTTGACACTCATGTTGTTTTCACCCCCTAGGGATGGGAGTCCTCATAGTCTTATTCATTTCCAAGAATAAGCCACATACTCAATCTCATCATTTTTCTATCTTTCCCAATGGACTCCTAGGTTATCTCATCTCAGTTCTATTTTGACTGCACCTCTGCAGTATCATTAACCCTCCATTTCATCTACACTCAGTTTTCCCATCTACAAATTTACCTCCATTCATTTACGTCATACAAAAACCTACCCATGGCCCCCCCACCCTCCACGAGTTCCCCACAAAACATGTTCCCTCATAGGCCAATCCACCTTGCACCAGGGCACCCGTTTCTGTATCTGTACACTCATCCCAAATTGTTCTTTATTTATTTGGTAATTGTACAAAGCCTTTGTTTACAAAATTTACTTAGATTTTTTTTGTCACCCTTGACGACCTTATTTTTCTGGCAACGCAACTCATGTCGCCCTTGGTTGGGGCATCCACTATCCTTTACTCATCTTGACATCGTTCATAAAACCCAAGTATCCCACAATCCATGTACCCCTAATCTATGATTTTTTCCACTTTGTCATGCTTTTGGTACAATTTAACCCCATGTCTAGTCGTCCCCTTGACACTAGAGACAGTTTCACAGTGGTTTCCAATCATCCTTCAAACATACCCCCAACCAAGGGCAGTCTTGAGTCTCACTACATCTTGAATTCGTTCATGTTCCCTATCAATTCCTTACCTTATCTCGTGGATTTCATGAAGCCCTTTGCTTCCTGGAGTCATGTCTCCCATTCTTTCGACATCAGCACAGTTTCCAGAAGGGAGACAATATCTTGATTCTCATTACCTTTACAATGAGGATTCTTGGATGACACAGAGAGAACCATCATTTCTCTTCGATTCTGTTGACCCCCATAACATTTGACTTCAGAAAAATATTAGGTTACGGTGGGTATTACTATGCGACTATTGTAGTTTTTTTATATACTAGCCAAAGACCTATGAATTTGTTAGGCCATTAATGCCTATGAGTCATCGACACTTCTTATAGGCGTCCTTGCCTCTTTTTCAGAGTAAGTTCACCATCAGAATTGTCATCTACCATTATCAAACCGCCCCGGAGGGTACTGCGATTATCTACATCATCATAGAGACTCATTTATTGTCTTACATTTTGAGTTACATGACATGAGCATGGGGCATGCCTGCCTCGTTTGTATACAGATTTTATTTTCTCTCCCTAAAGAAAGATTTGGGTCCCACAATTTCCCCTCTCCCTCCGTCAAATCGCTCTTGTAGTTCCTATCAACACTCTTCCTTACAATGGAACTCTCAGTAGAAAAAACATTGGTGTATTTTGGCTATACGTATGCTCCTAACCTCACACATCAGGGGGAATCTGTTATCACTGAAATTTCATCTGCAACATTACACGCAAATGGTTACAGAAATACAATAATGCCAAACAACCATTAGTTCACCTGCAACACAAAAAATGCATTTCCAAGAGGAAAAAACTATACAAATGGGAAAAAATTGACATGCGCTAACTCACTAAAGGAAGTGCGTGCACAATGCATGGGGCAAAGAAGCCCGTAGAGTGCACAATGCATGAATGTGTACAAGAAAAACTATGCACTCATGTGAATGATGCATTTATGGTTCTTGTTGGCCCCTCAACCACTTATGGACCAACTCCCAACTTGATTTGACCCTCATATCTGAGATGAATCCAAATGGGGGGTTGGTCAAGGACCAAAGGGTGCCTTAAAGGGCCCCTTGTAGACACTAAGAACTAGTTGAATATTTCTTTGAAGACATGCTATAAATGGAGGCTGTGGGTGCACTAAGAATTTAATATTTTCAATGTATTGTTATGTTTCCTCAATCCTCCCTTGAGAATCCTCTTTTCTCCTTGGAGCATTCTATCAACATTCCAATAGCTCATTCCACTCACCTCTTGAGGGAATAGACTTTGATTTCTTCATCATTTGCTTTCTTGTTTACCATTGTAAGAATAGTTATCCATTAGGGAACTCAAGACCCCTCCCAAGGAGGAAGAGGGGACTCATAATTCCTCCTTTCTCTATGGTGTTTTTCCAAATAATATAGTTATCCATTGGTGGCATAATCTTGGTCATTGGTTGATTATTTTTGGTTCAAAGTTTCTTATGAATTCTATTTTTATTTCCTTAATTGTTTTTAGTTTATTTACTTGTTTATTTCATGTGCTTGGATTCTTTAACTCATGCACTAACTTATGTCTTGTCTAGAATGTCCAACTAGACATGCAAGTGCCCTTGTTTTTCTCACCCAAGTGACGAAACAATCACAACATAGATGATTGACTTTTTATGCTCTAAATTTTGTTCTACCTCTGTCTTGCATCTTTCTAGAATATTTTGTAAAACCTTAACAGATGATGGATGATTCAATAACTTAACACAGGATTGCAGAAACATATTTATGGTACTTACTTTCTCTAAAGGTTGTCCTTTACTAGTATGGTCCATTGAATATGGCATCTTGTAAATTGGTGGGTTATAACTTTTTTGCACGACTGATGTAGACACAACATTTTTTTTGAGAAGATCTTATCTGGCCTCCTTAAATATTTCCTTTTCTTTCTGCATGTCAAATTGCTTATGTGGCTTAGTATTATTCTTAACCCATTGGTATTGAGCTGGATCTTGTTTTGTTCCATCAACTTCTTTCTAGGTTCCTCCTCGAGTGACTATATTAATGTTTCTCCCATAATCCCTGGCTTCTGCAGATATCCACTGGACATTCTATTTGTTCTCGTTCTTTTTTTCCTAGATCATTCCCAAGAGTGTTGGGTAGTCTTTTGTCATCAGTGGAAGTGGACAATTCCTTGCATAATGCCTTGGTTTTTGTAAGTTGTGTCACACTATTGGTCCTCTGCCTCATCCAAATCCTCCTCTAACTCATCCTCCCCTTATGTATCCACCTCGATCTCCTCATCATGTGTTGTATTGGGGTACCTGGTTATACTACACGCGTTTATACTATGGTTGTGCATTATTGTACCGTGGTTGTGAATTTTTGTATGGTTGTGGTACCTAGTTGAACTGAGGTGCAACTTGTCCTGTCATCATTTATTCTTGCACCCTATAATTGTCTGAATTTCTTTCTCTCATCAGTTCCATCATTCTACAATCCTTATCATCATGACCCACTGATTTGCAAAAATTGCAATATGAACTTTTTGGTATTGTATTATACTTTTTCATCATTGGGAAATGATATGGATCATTCCCATGTGTCTTATAAATATTTCACCATGGTCCTCCTATTGGCAAGGGGTTTGGCACCCCTATTTCCATGTACTGCGCAAAATTTAGACATTCGTTCTTATGGTGTCTTTCTACCTTGCATAGCGTACACCAAACAACTTCTCGTTTCTCTTTTCCCTTATTTTGGTTAAGTTGAAATGTTAGATTCTTAAAATCCGCCTTCAACTCCTATATTTTTGGATCTGTCTGCTGATATTGGTTATCTTCCAGTTGCAAGGCTTCCTACAAAGCCTCTGCCTAAGTTTGGAACTTTTGATGTCTTAAAGGATACTTCAAGTGTGGTAGCAATGAGTTCACAAGTCCCTATGTTGCATCTCATTAATTTCATATTTCAACTTACCTTTCAGGCATTTGAACCTCTAATCAATCTCCCAAATAAACTCACCTTGTTTCTACGTGATTTTAATCATTTCATTCATGTACTAGTCCTCTGAGCTTTGCTTCTGAAACTCGTTAACCAGTATTTTTTTCACGTCTTCGATAATCTTTGGTACTCCCTTTGGACTGTTTACATCCAGGCTCATGTACCAGTCAAGAACGTAGTCTCTTGGTGTGATAGATAAATGTGTGAGATTTGTATCCTCATCTATGATCTTATTTTCTTCCTATATCTTCTCACAAATGAATAAGTGTTTTTTCAGAGTCCTGTGATGCCTCTCCTCAAAATTCTGGTAATCTAATCATGGGATCATGTCCTCCCATTTTGAACTGTGTTGAACTACTCCCTTCGCACGGTGTAGATAATTGAATGTTACTTCCTGAAATTTCTCTCCCAATTAGTTTTCCTTGATTGGATCCTTGTCCTATTTATTTTCTTCCACTAAAATTCAGTTTTCTAAACACTGGTGTTCTTTCATGTGTATTAGTCGCACTTGGGATTTAGGTTCCACACTGGCTTTGATATGGATTGGAGTTCTACCTTCTGTTCCTGACCCTAGACCTCCTATTTTCCTTTCATATGTTATGCATAGGATTTCCTCAATCTTCTCCACATCTTGGATATCCTCTACCTCTTCTTCATCACTTGCCCAACCCTCTTTTTCGACTATGACTCTCTTCTTGTTATTCATTTTATATTGGTAAGGTATTTTGTTGCGTGTCTTTCTATAATTTTACATTATCTTCTTTATATCATCCTCTTCCATCATCATTGGGTCCATGGCCTCCTTCTTCTTTCCCTTATCCATCTCCCTGTCCATATCTCAACCACATGTCAGTGCTTCCCCCCTTCCCCCATGCACGTGGGGACATTTAGTTTTTTGATTCCATGGTGATCACACCGTTGTCATACAATAAAATATTGATTGAGGTATATATCGATATGATGTATCTACCTCTGGTTCCCTTTATAAAACATTTCTCTACTACGGTATAGGAATTTTTGGTATCTACTACAAATTTGGTGATAAACCTTGCTACAATACTGCCTAACCATAAATCTATTGCACGTGTGAATTTGTTATTAACTTGTTGTAATTTCATGATCTCCACAGAATTCCAGTCCAACTATCTGATATGATTCGTAGGGTTTTTTTCCTTTAACCACAATAACCACACCTACAATAAATGATGGAAATCATAGAAAAATACCTCATGCAAGTCGCTAAACATGTTTTTTGTTGAGATATTTGTGCAGTGTTAACTTAGGGTTTATTTTTTTCCTTCTGTGAAAATTCAAGTTCCTTTTATTTCAACCATCTTCCACTTTCCGCCTTCATTGGATTCCATGGCCAAAACATTCGATTCTATACTTTCATCTTCTGCACGTTTCTTCCACAGATCCTGTCCACTCAATATTGTGCAGTTCCAATTGGAAACATAACCATTTTTTAGTTAACTTCTTCTTGGGATGACCCATGTTCTGATCTCAAATAGGTTTCCAACAAAACCCTCAAAACTATCATCCCTCCTGGTAAACTAGAAGGAAATGTTGCACATATGGTGCACAACACAGTCTCACCCGAGACAGGTTTTATGGGGGATTGCAATACTCAAGTGTTTGCAATATAGGAATGAGTGGGGATTGTAGTTGGATTCTTTCTTCCTTATGCATTATCCTTGTTAATCATTCATTTACTTATATGATTCATTCATCTTTAAACCTATGCATGCATGATGATAGAGCTACTTTAACCATTAATTCTTAAGATAATGATTAATAGAAAAGTAAATCATTCATTAACAATCACATAGAACACAAGGTTTGATCGTGGTTCAGCCCCTCCCGGGGCTACGTCCACAAAGATATGACTTCTCTTCTCTTTTATTTATTCTGTTGCAAAATATTGTGCTGCATGCATTACATCTTCAATATTACAATCAAAATGAGGGAAAGTATCATCTATGAGACTAACTAGATCACACCAGGATCCTCAGCGCATGAGCTAACCCTTAAGGAATAAATTATTCAACTCTTCTACAAGAATCATAACAAACTTGCTTACAATTATCGAATGAACTCTTGAACTTACTGAACCTTTAACCTCGTGACCCTCTGACCTCGACCTCCTAGTTCCTTATTTATACTAATTTATAAGCTTATATCCTATACAATCTTTGTCAAAAACCCTAACCATATCACGATTAGGCTTGTCTTCCTATGCGCCATGTTTTTTTTCCTCTTGCATGCTGATTTTCCTTCTTTTTCTACATGCTTCTTTCTTTCCCCCTGTTGCACATGCTCCAAAATTAGGCCTTTCTCTCCAAAAATAGGTGTTTCCCAAAACAGATCTTTCTCCTAAAAATAAGCATCCACCCAAAATAAACTTTCTTCCCAAGATAGGATTATGCCAAACACATTATTAGTCTAGGAAATATTTTTCCTTAAAGACACCAAAATCAGCTATCCGCAACCAAGAGGCCACCCAGGATGGATCTTAGTAGACACTTTAAATATCTCCAAGGATATCCATGATGAGTGGAACTCCTATGTGGGAAAGTTATGCGAAAACCATATTCTTCTAGATGAAGACATGGAGGAATCCTAGGTTTGGACGAAAAACATTAAGAATGGATCTTTCACAACAAAACTTGGTTACAAATCCTGGACTGAATTTCACTTTTGGGAGAAAAAAATTGGTGCTGGGGTAAAATGTGGAAATTCAATGCCCTGCCTAGATGTGATCTTCTGTTGTGGCTCGCTTTAACAAGAAATTACTTACTCGAGAGAGTATCATTAAAAGGGGTTGAAATGGACCCAACTGTTGTTCTCTTTATAAAGGAAGCTATGAATCAGTTTCTCATCTTTTTATTCATTGTTCTTATACAACATAGTTTTTCACTCGTTCAAAGAAATGTTATAGGACAAAACCGACTGGAATAAACCAAGATTAGAGGAACGTGTCAAATATTGGTTGTTGGATAGGTCAGTGAATATTTACACCAACTTATCGAGTATCCTAGTGAAACATTTGTGGTGGGAACACAATTAAAATGTTCACATGGATAAACTTGTCCCTCTGGTAGTAACAACTAACCTAACAGTGGAGAAAATGATGCAAATCTTGAAGAAACAAAAAACAAATACCCAGTGAATCCATGTGCTTCCTGAAATAGACTACACCAACCCTTGGGGATATTTCGATTGTATCATTCAGGGCCATGCTCCGATGTGTAGAGTCAGGGTGGTTCTTTACATCATCCATAAGCACTATATTTTCATCATATACGCGCCAGGGCTAGGTTCCAACAACTGAGAAAAATTTATAGCCTTATGGACCCTTCTAGAGATAGTGAAAGGAAAACATGTCCAGAATTTACAGGTGATTGGAGATTCAAAGCTAGTGATAGATTAGGAAAATGGTAAAAAATCAACACAAGATATTAGACTTCAAAATATTATGTGGAATATCAAATTCACTTATCGTTCCTTTGAGAATGTCTCCTTCCTTCACATACTTTGGGAGTTGAACTCCAAAGTAGATGAATTTTCCAAAGAAGAGTTGATCTTGTTATAACCTAGGTATGCACCCCTGCCTCTCCTCTCTCTTTGCCCTATGCCTTCATCAATTCTTCCTCTTCTGGTTGGTTAATTCAGTTTCCCATTAATGAGTGACCTGGTTCTTATTTGTTTGAGTCTTTGTGCATTTTTGTTTCTATTTTTATGGAAAGATTAAATACATGTCATATTTGGTTCGGAATGATTTTCATCACATTTTCCATTGACTGAGTTCATAGTAGGTCGACGAAGCCTTTTTATATGCACAGGAAACGCTCATGGACAAAGGAAGCAAATCAAAGCAGTCCATTTTAGGCTTAGAATTAAAGCCAAGTAGACCAATCAAGCCTTCAAAGTAGGAGATCCAATAGTCGATGTAGATCAATGGCTCCAACACATTCAGAGTCTCAAAATCGCATGGGATTTAACAGGAATGACTCCATGAATTCGATGCTCGGGCGTCTGAACTTGCCATTTATTCAAATATTTTGAAGTGTCAAAACCTACAAATTGTCGAAGAACCGAAACCTCCAAATTTCTGAAGACTCGAAGCCTTCGAAGAGTCAAAGAGTCAAATTCCTGAGAGCCTGCCATGTCACTCCGGGCATGTACCACCCTAAGATATTTCAAAGCACCAACATTCAAAACTCCCGAAGCTCGAACGTCCAAAGTGAACCTGGACCATCCATCGAAAATGACATCTGGAAGCAGATCATCCACTTCGATGATTTTTCCTCTGGGATATTTTGAAGAACAAACATTCGAAACTCCCAAAGCCTGAAGGTCCAAAGTGAACTTGGATCATCCATCGGCAAGGACACATGGAAGCACATCATCCACTTTGGCAATTTTTCTTCGGGGATATTTCAAATCACAAACATTTGAAACACCCGAAGCCTGAATGTCCAAAGTGAATCTGGACCATCCATCAGCAAGGACACGTGGAAGCAGATCATCCACCTCGACGATTTTCCTCCAGGAGATTTCAAAGAACAAACATTCAAAACTCCCAAAGCCCGAACGTCCGAAGTGAATCTATACCATCCATCTCAAATCAACCAGCACCATCGATCCTTTCAACATGCAAGGAAGGAATATTACTCGGATCATAGATTGCAACACAATTGATGGCCATAATTCATTGTAGGGACGTAAACTGCCCAGACGTTAATTTTCTAGAGCGGTCTTGCAATTGGAACGATGGTATTGTTGGAAGGGTACATGGCAGCTTGTGGGGGATTATGGGCCCAAAGGCGGTGTGGACCAAAACCACTCTCGATAAATTCCACAATCACGTTCTTATATGACATCAGGTCTCCATGTCACCCCCATCTCACCTCCACTCATTCCTGTCACCTCCACTCCCCTCCACTTCATCTACATTCATGACGTTCACCTACATGCATCATGTCTTCCTATTAGATGCATGCCCCCACTTCTTCTCGTTCACAACCAGTTCATCACAGAGAAAGTGAGAAGAAGGGTCAATTATAGGCTAGATGGAGCACGCTTAGCTTCCGAAATATCTGACACATATAGATGAAGAGTTAAGCCTCAGTCAGAGGTCAAGCAGATTGGTTCCAGAACACTTCAACAGACTACCTCTTCCTCAAGCATATATATTTTCATGTAGTTGGTTGTCTCCAGTGGCCTCCAACAACTCACAGGCATGCCAACGCTCAATGCAGATCTCTTTTCTATCACCCATAGCCTATTTTCTACCAATTCAGTTCCTCCCACACATGCATTATTTCTGTCTCGGAGACAGTAGTAGTTTTTAGTTGATTTATTCCATCATTGTCTTAGATTAGATACAAGAGTGGCATTTTGTGTGTGATAAGAACCACTCTCGTTGATTAAGTCCAGTGTGTTAGTTGAGTTAATAATTTTTTTTACGAACAGTTCCCTAAAATTAGGTCTCAGTCCCCTAAGGACGAGAACCTCTACAACTCTGTTAAATAGAGGATCTTTGAATGTTTTGAGGGTCAGATTATTTGGGCAAAGAATAACGATACATCAGGATGGTTAGAACCATTCTAGGAATGGATTAAATTTCTCTAGCTGGTGAACATACTCTTGATGACAGTGTTTTGTTCAAATCTTCATGTGTTTTTTATCTTATCTTGAATGCAGTTTTTTATTTGTGCAAAGTACATGTCATTTTATTTAAGCTATTGTGTAGCTTGTCTTTATTGATATGCAACCTATGAAAACAACAAATGCTTGGTGAAGATTTGTTTTTATCGCAACCTGAAGGAGTAATTGTGTCTTGATACATGTTTAATGTCTTGAAATGATATTTTGAGTATTGAACTTCTTGCAGCAAATTATTCATTGAATAATTTGTTGTTTCCCTTTGTTTTCTATTATTTGACTGGTCTGTCATTAGTGTACCACCAGCCAAGGAGGACCCTCATCCATTTTGTTTTTCCAACCCAAACTTGATTTTGTCTTGATAGAATAACCCTCTGACCAACTAACAAAAATTTAAAAGAAACAATCATTCTAAACTGATAGGTGGCCTAGCTTTTCACTTTAGCAGTCAAGTGCAGACCTTAGGACCAATAGATCCTTCCAACTAAGGCATTCGGTTACTACGATTTCCTCGATGGGGAGTAAATAGAATCTATGGAATTCCTTTCTTAGTAAAATGTACAAACATTTCTATTTATTTTTAGTGGAGTGAGGGAAAAATGGGTTTTGGTGATTTTTTTGTAAAATGAACAATTTACCGGTTAGACGAGTCTGAATAAGGGGAAGGGAATAGTTTCGAAAGAGACATTTTTTTTTTCTAAAGGAATGTACACAACAAATAGGTTGTAGACACAAACATGTATTACACTTTTAGTGTTAATAAATAAATATTTTTCTCTGGAAAAAAAAAAAAATTATGCTCGGAAAATATCCCATCACAAATAGTGAGTATAAAAAATTTATACAATAACTAGAAGCCTATATTTCAAATTAAAAAATTTCCTACTCACACAAATGATAAACATAATAATTGTTGAATAATATTAATTTATATCAGTTGGATCGGGTGACAACTGGCGGAGAGAGACATGATTATGAGGAAGATGGTGGTGGCACGATATATGAGAATGATGTGGCAGATTTATTTTCATCTTGTATGCCCCTCGTTGTATCCATTGTCCATTTGAACTGCTCTGGTCCCTCTCCAACACAATCTGATCCTTGCTTGAGAGTAAATGATGTGTAGACAACATCAGAGGTGGTGGAAGCCTCTGTGCCAACAAGATATTGAGATGTTGATGTTCATTCTTCCCTTAATGACTACCATTGATATTTTTGGCCTTGTAATGGACTTCATTATTGTTGAGCATGGGGAGAAGTTGTTCAACATGGGTAAGAATCTATCTTGGGTTGCAGTTGTTTCTCTTTCTTAAAGAGTTTGGAGAGATTTGGATCTTTATTTCTAGTCTCCTATGGCTCCTCAATCAAGTCACGCCAAAATTTCTACAGGTCGTAAAAACAAGGGTGGTCCTTGTGGAAGAGAATGAGACAACCCATTACCAGAGATATGTCTCCTTTGATACTAAGGAATTCATGTAGCCATTAGAGGAGGGTGTGAAGATAACTATGGCTTATCAGGAGGATGATGTTGTGGACAAGTAGGTGGGGGAAATAATCCAAGATTTGGGTTGCTCTAGGAAGAGGGACACTAAACTCCACTGCAATGTGGAGTTGTATTATCATGCAAAAACCATGGTATATTATGGGATGCTACCTAAGGAGAAAAATTATAGGAAATTCAGGAAAAGATTGGAGGATATTGAGAGCTAGAACAAGTTGTTAACCATGGTAAATTGGTTGGTAAAACACAATGGAGGCTCTATATAGTTGGATTGGCACAGTGGGTTGCCTTCAAGATCTCATCCATCTCCTTTATCTGTTGGGGTGGACACGATCTTGTCCAATAATTTTCCCCGAGTTCATACTTTGGATGACTAGTATTATCCTTTCCTTTTCTAGTTTAATTTTGTTAGTTTCTGGACATTATCATGCTTCTTCAAACTCAGTTTGTTATGTATTTTTTTATAGCTAGCTTGGTTTCCCTCTAAGTAGTCTAATAAACTCTTGAATACTCTTGGATCATTGATGGATATCTGGTTTGAATGCTAGTTGGGGTGGCAATTATGTACTTTCTGTTGATACTTTAATAGAAGATTTCTTACTTACAAAAAAATAATAACATTAATTTATATAAATAATAATTTGAATTAATCTCGTATGGGGTACCACCTAGACAACATTAGAGGATAGATGGAATGGGGTGGAAACAAGAGTTATTAACCCCAGTCGCCATCCCTCTGCTCATTACTGCAAAATGACCCACAACTAGCGGAGAGCAATGGTAATGCACCTGGATAGCCTTGCAGGTTTAATGGCCCCCCGCGTAAGCCATACCACGCGTAGCATGCTACGCAATAGGCCTAGGGCAGTCGTCACCTAGGCTTTCATGACTAGCCTATCCATCAATTCAAGTTGTACTAAAAGGGAAATTGCCCTAGTGAATTCATTCATTCCCCCTTTACATTTTCTCTTTCTCCTTGGATATTCTGAGAGAATTCTCACCTTTTGCCTCTGCAACTGCGATTGATCCCTAGCTCTCTCAGGAGAATTATATCTTTTTCAATATGCTATTCCGATCCTGCCCCTTGACTCATACAGGTGAATTTTATGTGTTTCCCTCTACATTTACTCCTGTGCTTCAGCTCTTTCGGTCTCTTTCCACCAACCCCTCAACCTTCTCTCAACCATAGACCAACCTCTGTATTATATCCACCATGCCAAGAGAAAGGGGGAAGTCCAGGAGAGGCCTATTGTATTACAACACCCTCTGTAGGCGCGACAGACTCACCCCCTCCCAATTGACTCTCATTGCAATTCACACCTCCAGCCCCAGGCATAATAGCTAGGGGTCGTTGAAGCCTCCATCATTACCCCCTCACTCCATCCATGGAAATCACCCGGTTAAAGAGGAAATACCACCTTCGAAAGAGTGCACTCCTTTGCTCACTAATCCTCTTGCCCCCCCAAAAATCAATCCATAGGACCCAGTGTTTGGCACTAGTAGCTACATGGTGGAGGAGGAAATTCCCCCAAGCTAGCTGGTGGAGGAGCATACGATGAACGTTGGAAAGGACAAGGAATTGAAGTTGCCTCTGCTCTGTGAAAATCAACTCTTGGAGGAGCATCTCCAACTCATCTTCGAAATTTGACAAAAGAAAGAAGATTAGTTGCACTCTCAGCACATCCTCGGCCAAAGAATGGACATTTTGTTCGATGCATTGGTGGACACTCCTGCGTAGACTCTATACCCAACGTGTGGCCAGAAGTACATCCCTGTCTACAACATCCATGGCCTCCAGAGCTTGCCCAAGGAGTAGAGCCTCCAAGTTTCTATATTTTGTTTTCTCTCGTTGCAGGGAGCTATTTTTTGTTTTCTCTTGTCGCAGGCTAGATAGTCATGGTGACTAGTGGTAGTTTGTTCATACAGTTTTTCTCACACGATGACGCGTCAAACTCTAAATATTTAATGGCAGCCACCAGTTCTGGTTTCCCTTTTGTGACAAAATAGATGACTAACACATGACATTGTACATATATCAATAGAAATTAATACAAAGATCTTATTTTATTTAAAAATATATATTTAATTAAAAAACATAAAATTCTAACATATATCAAAACCACAAACATAAATAACTATATAATATTAAAATTATATAATATTAAAATTATATAATATTATATAAATTTTATTAAAATATTTATAATATTAAATATTAGAACTTACAAGGTGGAAATTTCTTAAAAATAAAACATAGGTTATGAATTTCAATATTTTATTAAATCCGACCAAGCAAATTCCTTGAGATATTTAGCAAGAACCTACAACTAAAGTATATCAATGAGAATCGTTTCATTACAAGGTGGAAATTTCCTAAAAATAGAATCTAGGTTATGAATTTCAAGATTTTATTCAAATCCGAACGAGCAAATTCCTTGAGTTATTTAGCAACAACCTACAACTAAATCATATTAATGAGAATCATAGGAGGAATAAATTAATACATTCTCACAATTAGTAAACTCACAACAACAATATTTTTCATTACAAACATTTGGTATGCGAACTCAAAAACTTAGGTTAACACATGGATATATCACCAGATTTCTCAAGGCTTGAACATATGCATTTTCCTCAGTTACATTGTAATCTTTTACTCATTTTTCTAATTATTAAGTTCCAACTTGTTTTTCAATTTTTTTTCCATAATTTCACATATACCATTTAAATTATTTAAAAAAAAAAACCATATATATATATATAATTTAAATAGAACTATTTCCTAAAAAAAAAATAACCTCAATTTTAACCAAAAATTACCTCAAATGCTCTCTTGGCACGCGTAACCTCCACTATTTCTCTATTTTGAAAGTCTCGGAGATCTTGTCCATTCTTTTTCTCTATTTTGAAAGTCCCGGGGATCTTGTCCATTCTTTCTTCTTCTAAGAAATTTTTCTTAAATAAAATGAAAATTTTCATTCATTGGTTTTTCCACACTTGGCAAGAACTTCTTATTAAGATATAGAATACTTAATTTATACTTAATTTGCAACCAACCAATAAATTACAAATAACATAAGTTTATGTAATCAAAATTTATAAATTTGCTAGCAAGTAAACTTTCCACTATTTATACTATAAATTTGGAAAATAGAAAAAAAAAATATTATAAATGATATTTGACTAGATTTTCAATTATGACAATTGAAAGTATGCTTTAGCTCAAATTTCTGTCATTGTTGATTCTCATGGTGCCAACTAGTTTCCTCCCATCCACACTCACTCAAAACTTTCATGTGTTAGTTTTCTTACAGATTTCATTTACCATTCACATAGAATTTATGTACTCTCATAGGTTTCCCCTTTAAATCATGGATTTCTCCATCTATTTACATACTCAATGAGGTTAGCTACATAACCAAAAATAACCATTTTCCCTTTTTTATTTTTCCTCAAGTCATTTTCACTCTTTCCATATGTCATTTTCCCCTTTTTTTAATTATTCATTTATTAATAATAATAATTATCTTTTTAAATTAAATAATATATACTTTTATTTAGTCCTCTAAAAGTAGGTAGTTAATTAATGAATTAATAAAATAGTAGGATATTTTTAATTTTACCTTAACTTAATACAATACATGGAAGAATTTGCAATTAGGCACTAAGTTCATCCCACTTTACTAGGCATGGCTCAAACATAAGAACTATATATTCTGCAATTAGAGACTCCATTCCTCTAGTCAAACTCCACGTCTCCATTAAGGATCCACTGGTTATGGCCCACACCCATCTGTTGGCAAGTTGACTAGGCTTTGTCATATCTCCATTAAGGATTCACTCGTTATGGCCCACACTCATTTGTTGGCAAGTTGACCACGCTTTGTTATGTCTCCATTAAGGAGACACCCGTTATGGTCCACACTCATTTGTTGACAAGTTGGGAAGGCTTTGTCATGCATTTTCTATCCACAACACATTTCACACTTATGACACAATTCAGGCTTAGCATAATTTTTCATTTTAAGATCCATACATATATGTATCACATCCTACATACTAATCAACTCAATAATCAATAATATCAATTACCAACCTGTCAATCAAGTACATTCCACAAGTCCCATACATATAGTATAATCAGAAATATGGCCACTAAACTCTTTAGTCCATCCTTAGATTGACCTCCTAATCTTTGTCAAAGCAGAGTTAACCTTCTAATCTTTGTCAAAGGAAGGAGGGACCTTACATACTTCCCTTCTTGGAACAAAACTTGACATCATTCCTAAAAACTTGTACTATACAATCACATCACACAATAATATATTTAACCATATATACATTATTTAATTACCCTGAAAGCTACATCCTTAGCCCTGTACCATAATTCTAATTCAGTTTTCTCTCAAGTGAAAACTTCTCCATAAAATCAAAACTTACAAGCTATTAGAATGAATTTCATTCCAATTTCCTAAATACCTTGTTTATAAAGAAAATCATAATTTGTAATTGAAACCCAAAACAGAAGTTTTTTTCAACAAGAATACAATAGATACTATAATTTCAAACAATATTATATTTAAAAAAATGCAATCTAGTAACTAAACTACTCCGTAGACCATCAATATATATCTCAACAATGCAAATTCAAAACCATATGGCTTAAGGGAGTTCAAAACATAAGTTCATTTGGAATGTTTCTATCAACCAAATAATTGATGATATCCAATACTCTTCACTTCATTAGTAAATAGAATACACAACACAATATTTAACTATAATATTCTTTTGTTATTTATTATTTAGGAAGCTTCCTAAATATCAATTATGAAGCTTCCTAAATATTAAAGTAATTTAAAAGAGCTGTTGCACTTCCCAGCCAGGACGCTGGATATTGTTAAAGGCAAATTCAATTCCCAGTTCACATCATATGCTTCGGTTGTATTTGAAAAACTGTATTGAACCTCTCAAAAATATTGTCTCCAAAGACTATACATAACAACGCTATTATATGCAAACAATGAAAAAATTCTGAGTCAAGAGCGGGTAAGTTAAGAGGACTTGTACAAAACGTTCACACAAAATGGAAGAATGATCGCTCTAAAATTGTTCTGCGCTCCGTGGAGAATGATTTAGACTTTAGCAGCTTGGGACGCTTGAATTATTGCTGGGCTCCCGGAACGTTAGGATAGAGAAACTGTAATTCAAAATCAATGTCCATGCCCTCAAGTAATTCTGTTAGATCGGGACTGTAATATTGGGAGGAGGGCTCGGTGGGAATAGGATGCTCCAAGGCTGATGCAGAAACCGCTCCAGATTCCGGAACGCTTGAATAGAGTAACTGTGATTCAAAACCACCGCCCATGGCCTGAAATGTTTCTGTAAGATCGGGACTGTAATATTCGGAGGAGGGCTCGGTGGGAATAGGATGCTGCAAGTCCGATGCAGAAACCGCTCCAGATCCCGGAACGTTAGAATAGAGTAACTGTGATTCAAAACCACCGCCGGTCCCCTGAAATATTTCTGTAAGATCGGGACTGTAATATTGCGAGGAGGGCTCGGTGGGAGTAGGACGCTGCAAGGCCGATGCAGAAACCGCTCGAGATTCCGGAACGTTAGAATAGAGTAACTGTGATTCAAAACCACTGCCGATGCCCTGAAGTTTTTCTGTAATATTGGGACTGTAATATTGGGAGGAGGGCTCGATGGGAATATGATGCTGCAAGGCCGTTGCAGAAACCGCGGGAAGGCTTTCTGTAGGCCAAGAAAGAACATTACTGGAAGTGGGTTGTTGCAATGAGGGGTTAGGGAGCGACATTGCTAGGTACTGCTGGATACGAGGGAGCGAAGAGAGGCCCGGATTCTTCAACAGATCGACATAGAGATGAAATCCTGGAAAGTACTGCGAGATTAAGCTGATATCATACGGAGAGTCCGTGATTGGATCCGAATGCCCGACTGCACCAAAATATTGGGATTCTCTTGCAGAAGTGGGGAGACGTTGATGAGCATTTCCATCCCTCTGGTGCACTTCCACTGGGAGATTTACTTTTTCTTGCGAGTTTCTGAACCTGCAAGCAGCCTCGTCGTAAGCACGTGCCGCCTCCTCTGCGCTATCAAAGGTGCCCAGATAGACCTTTGCGTCCTTGCTTGGATCGCGAATCTCTGCTGTCCACTTACCCCCAGGCCTCTTTCTGACTCCTCTGTGGCGTTTCTG
>ML783858.1:400295-431267 GCA_009831015.1 Picea engelmannii | reverse complement strand
ATATTAGTTTATCCTTTGACCACAAATATTTCCATATTATCTATTGTTGGAACAAGGGAACTTGAAACATCTATTTTTATATAAAAAAAGTACCATCTTTATCATGGTCTGATTGGACAAGGGATTGGAGGTCTTATTTCTGGCTTCGCTATTCCCAATGTTATATATGTTGGCATATCCAAAGTATTTGATCGTATATGGTTTTTTTGAATCATATATTTTGTTATGCATTCGTCGAAGGTGGATTAATGCTAGCATTAGTTCGAATGTTTGGTCTAGCATTTTATGCTAGGTAAATTAATGGCAATGTTTGATATGTTGGCATATCCAAAGTTTGGCCTTCGAATACATTCTCTAGTGTTCGAACTATTGTTACAAAAAATATAATAGTTTTTTTGGGATATGTTAGAGACCTGACACATTGCATTTTTTTCTTAAATGTTTACAGAGCATTTTTGACAGACTTAAATGTTTATCTAACAGGCTTGGTAGTGTTGAATGCTTACCTAACATGCTTGTTACAATACATTTTCTTCCGTTTTTTAAATTTATATGCTTCAACGACATTGTTGGTTCACTGGTTCATGCTTGTTTTTTGCATCTCGACTGATTTCTTATTTGCATGTTGTTGTTGTTCTTGCTTGCATGTTCGTGTTGTTGCAGTTTGCACGTTTGGGGTTTTGCAATCACGATTGGAACTGCGTCATTCCTGGTGGAGTGGTTGTTGCTTGCTTTTTTCTTCCCTGTATGTTGTTTATTGTTGTTTGATTCGACTTTGCAGGGTTCTGGTCTTGCGCCTGCAGTTGGGCCTTTTGGTGCTTCTTAACTCGGTTGCTATTTGTTGCCTTTTCTTGTTTGCCTAGGGTTTGCAATGTTGGGATGCTGCATCTGCAGTTGGATCTCTTGTTACAATTTTTGCAGTGGAGACTGCATAGAATACTACTAAGATAAAATAACATACAAAAAAATTGCAGTCGATGTAAATTGCATCTCTTACGTGTTGAACTAGATTTTGTTGGCCTCAAACTATATTTCATAGCTGGCGATGCTTTTTCCATGGATTATGTGTTACTATGGTTTCATAGTTATGAGATTAGGTTTTGTTGTGTGAGTGATATAGTTGTTCTCTTCCTTTTATTTTCCTATTGTAAACTTCGTTTCTGGCTCTATAGTTTCTCTCCTTTCTGTGGTCATTCAGACCGACTACCATTCGATTGCATACTTAGGAAATTTTATGGACGCGGCTTCTCGGATAGGTTCTATCGAACTATGACAGGTCGTGTTCGGTGTATACATCTTTCACCCAGAACTTTCGTTCTCTAGAATTCGACCCAACACTCCTCGAACTGGAAACCATGCCTCTGCTTGCATTGAGATTGTATATTCTACCTTGCTTTCCATACTTACTCTAGTTTTCAAAGTTTAGCAGGTTGACGCCTTTTCGGGTTCAGAAAATTTAAAACCATTTGTCACTCCTCTCCATCCCCACTACCTTTCGCCCTTCCCAATAGACATTAATTATGCTTTCAAAAGTCACAACCGACCAGACAGGTTCGAAAAGATGGGATTTAATAAGCGGAAATCTCGAGGACATCTCCCATTAAAATGAATAGACAGGCGAATATTATGGGATCTGGTAATTTATTTTGCCTGCATTTTGAATTTGCAAAAAAAATAAAAATAAATTGTTTTCTTAAAGACTTCGGCATAGTCCAGGAACATGTCACCCATAGAGGCCTTGACGCCATGTCCCTCTTTAATATTGTGCATATCTTAGATGTCAGATTTGAGAATCTACTCGGATATGGGAATGTTAATACGTGCTATTAGTCATTATTTAGCTTACATATTCGAAAAGATTGGCATTAATAAGCGAAAATATCGTTAATATCTGTCATTAAAACGAATTAACACAAAATCTACGGAAGATCATCCAGCGTTGCTTTTAAAGACTTATTTCCATTTCTCTCTATCATCAAAGAGTTGCACTTTAGGGTGCCTTCGTTCTAATGTTCCTGGTAATGGACATGTAAGACAACTTAGAGCTGTGATTGAGGCCCAGATGAAAGAAGAGAGACTGGTTTTATGTGACGTGAGCTTTGAGTAAAAAAAAAACTCTGTTGTCCAACAGAAACTCAAAGAGGAGGAAAAAAAAAGAACAAGTATGTTATGCTTGGTGTTCTCCCTGTGTTCTATGCTTTGGTTGGTTGAAAAGGTTGCTTGGAGATTTGTTTCTTCAACTTCTTTGTTTTCTTGCTGGGGGTTGTAATGGATTTTCAGGTCATGTGCAAAATAGTTCTTCGTTGAAGTATATAGTTTCTTCCAACAACATAGATTTGGCAAGTGTATCGAATTCTGCAGATCCCACAACAATTTGTCTTCCTCGAGGGCGACGCATTTACAATGTCTTGCAAAATGCCCTGTGATGTTCGTAAATGACACAAAATATTACTCCATTTGCGAATGTAACCAGAGGCGGGTAGCAAAAACTGTATGGGTGGATAAAATGACATATTATCACTACAAAAGTTTCAATTTCAAAGTTTGATGAGCTACATGTGGGTATGGTAACCGACTTGACAGAAAGCCATGTTCTTTGTCAAAGTTTGTTCGGTTTCCTTTGGATGTAGTTACAGACTCCACATATTTGGCGTCACCTCCGAACATTCCAGACCTTTCTGTGGGCTTCCATATCTGCCACCACTATGGGGAAAGATATATTCTGATGCAATATGTAACATTTGATACACTTGTGAGACCTGTGCTGATGCGTTCTGCAACATTTGATGCACTTGCCAGACCTGTGCTTCCCGAAGAAGTGATGTACCTCAACAGAATAGCATCTTGCAGCTAGGTTGGACGTTTCTTCCAATTTACTATAATAAATCAAATAAGTTCAACATACAAATCCTTAGGTAGGATTTTCAATCAAACAGATGATCGAACACAGGGAGAATGGCAGTCACAACATACTTGAATTTTTTCCCCGTCCCATAGTTATTGTGACATAAAACGACTCTGTCCACTTTGAAATTGGTTTGAATTGCATTTCTAAGTTGTCTCAGATGTCAAGGGTCAGGAACATTGCAAGGAAATCACCTTAAACCCCAATTTTTCGATGACAAAGGGAAATTAATACTTGACAAAGAATGGAATGTTGAATAACCAACCATTGCAAGCAGGCCATATCTGGAAGAGACAAGCTATTCAAAAAAATGGGATAGATGTAGTTGGTAGCACTGATTAAGTACAAAACCCGAAATTGATATTCAAATCGTTTTTTACGGATAAAGGGTTTGAACGTCAAGAAAACTGTCAAGAAGCTTCATCAATGTACATATTTTTTATTGGTCGGCGATAGGCGAAATCACAATCATTTTGGCAAATAGCCTTAGCTGTATTTTGTAACCCATCTTATTTGAATATAGAATAATTCCGGTTTATTTTTTAATACTATTTTCCAATCTCTGGTATTTGTTTTAATTTTATTTTGTACCTTCTTCCCCTGTGTCGTTAAACATGGACGACAAAATTTTACATTTTACATTGAAGAATAACTAGTCATAAGCCATACTTATGTGGCACCGGCCCTATATTTAAAGAAAGAAATTGGAGGACTCGTCCTGCTTCCATTCTTTGGCTCCCGTATGTTAGCTCCCAAAATGAACCAATCTCTATGGTTTCATTTTGTGGTTGATAGCATGGTTATTGGTAGTTTTCTCCTTTTTGTTTTACGTTTTTCTAGCGGAAAAACTTAGGTTTTTAATTCATATCTTAGAAATAAGACGATCCATAAAGGTTTTTTCTTTAAAATTTCATGAAAAGACTTTCAACAACTAACACGTGTTTCAAAGTTGATGATTAGCTGGTGAAAGCGGCGATTTTCAACAGTTAAGGAGCATTTACCACGGGCCGTTAGCTGGTGAAAGCGTGGATCACGTGTGTTTTCTCCACGTTTTCAAAAATCAAAAGATGGCATGCTCAACACACGTCATGTAATCATTATAAGGCGCTAGTGAAAGTGGATAATGATGAAGATTTGGTTTTGCACGTCTAAATCAGATTTCAAAGCGGATCGTGTTCAAAAATGCATGCTTCACGAGATAATGGCGCTGGAGATGGCGAATTCGAATCCATCATCACAGGTAAAGGAGTGGTACTACTCGGCTGGTGACATCAAATCCACCCTTCACATCCCCAACATGCATCATCCACTTACATATGATATGTTTTCATTTTTGAAAGACAACGCCGAGAGTTTTCACCAGCGCAAAACCTCGGCTCAAACAACAGATTACAATGTTTTTGGGTGCAAAATTGTCTGGGGTTCAAATTGTAGATGGAAAGGAGACGAAGTGGTTCATTGTTAAGAAAATAATTAGACAATATGTCCTTTCTACAGGCCCATCCAGAGGTGCAAAAACACTTCTCAGACGCAGGCTGCATGGGATATGTTGAGAAGTTACAGAACGACTGTCACCAAACAACAGCTGAAGCATTTGCTAAAACATACGATGGAAATAAATCCTATGTCGGGTCGTTAGAAATCATAGTTGATGAAGCCGCCATTGCTACATCGACCAGCTTACCTAGATCAGGCCAGAGTTGGTTCAAAACAACAGCAACCAAGAACCTCAATTTCAGGGCATATCTTAAGGAAGAATTCAGAAATGATGCATGGAAGAAAAGCATGCCAGTTTCTCATTTGGAGGATGAGTGGCAGGATTTGTTCAAGGGCATCCAACTCTACATAACCTCAGAAGGCAGGTATGACAAGCTGATGCTCTACCATTTCAATCTATTAGACCATTTTATAGGGAAAACTCTCCTAAATTTACCTTTGTTCTTGCACAAAAGCTTAACTAAAGTCTGTAAAAAGATTAGAGTTGAACCTCTAAGTATGAAAAACACTCCTTGTCACTTTGGCCTAATCAAATTGATAATCCTAGAGGAGCTAAGACAAAAAGGAAGGAATTGGCAACATTTTCTTTTTTGGGAGGGCTTTGAAACTCAAACTCAGCCCATGAATGAGCAAAAGAGAGATGGAAAAAGGCAATTGACTCCTTAGAGTAGTTAGAGGAAGAGGAGAACTCTCCCAGGACCACTAGAAGTTAGGATCTATGGTATAAGGTCTCACAGGTCAAAGAAAAAAATTAGATTTTGAAACTACTACAGAGCAGCCTACAGAAAAGAAAACAAATATCTTAAATCTACCATACACAGACTCAGAGCCAGAGCAAGAAGATGAAAGCCCTGCCATTAAAAGCCCTGAACACTTCATGGAATTTGCACAGGATTGTGAGACTTTTACCCCCACTGATGAAGTAGAAACATCAAAGAGCAAAGGGTCAAAGAAATCACATAAAATTAAACAACTAAAAGAGGTGATTGCTCAACAGGAGGTCTTAGAAAGAGTAATCAAGGAGTGATACAAAACTCTATCTGATAATTTCGTAGAAACAAATGCTGCATTTGAGAAGTTGGCTCGTGAAAGTGTCAAGGACAAGAAGAGGAAGAAGAAAATCACCAAATATTATAACAATCTATGGTGGTTAGCAAAATGCAATAAGAGGAAGATTAGAAAATTGAAGAAAAAACATAAGTCACACCCAGATTTGCAAGTGTTAGCCCAGGTTGTTGTGAATATGCAAGGAGATAAAGCAGAGACATGTTGAATTTTGATAGAACAACAGTTTTGGAGGTGAAAGTTGCTTTTGGGCCAAAGCAGAGCTTTCACCAGCGCAAAGGGTAAATTTACAACCAGTTAGCTGGTGAAAGGCAGAGCTTTCACTAGCTAACCAACGAATCATAAGGCGAGTTAGCTGGTGAAAGCACAAAAAGAATTTTTGAAAGCTAAAGATGGAGCAGGGCTATTTTCAAAGGATTTAAAGAGGTTCCAGAGCATTAAAGGATTAACTACTTAGTCAGAAAATACTCAGCAACAGAGATTCTTGGGGATTTTGAAAACCACATGCTAAATTGATCTCCTAAAGTTCCGACTATGAGTAATTGAACAAATCTAGCTACCAAGATAGGTGCCTTTACCATTTTTCATGACATAACAGATTCCAGAAGCTGATGAAGTACATATGTCAAATTTTGATAAAGAAGACAGTTCGAATGCTAGCCTAGCCACTACGATTGTATTAGTTAATTTGATTTGCTATTTTTAAGATACAGATCCAAGTTTTCAGGATCTTAAAAACTGATTGTAAAAGGCTATAAATGCCTATCTTTTCTAAGAGACAAAGGTTCAAATTGGGATACATTTTGTGCTACTTTATAGACTCTTATGGTATATTAAAATTGCAGTCTCCTTTCGTTTTCAATATCAGAAATATCCATGCTTCCTTTTCTGTACTTTATTTCAGTTTATCTTAGCTTATAAAGATTGTTATCTCTTTATTGAGCTCATAGATTTGAAGTAAAGGATTTTCTTTATATCTTGTATTAAGCCCTACACCCAGCTGTATTTGGCAAATCAAGATTAGTGTTCTTCATCCTCTCCTTTGAAAATACTTGATCTGATCATGGTTTTCTGAAAGAACTGTTTCATTTGAATGTATGATGAGTTGTTTGTTACATTAATTATTGAAGTAATCCCATTGTTCCAAGCATACATACGCATTATTTTTAAGTTACCAAACATCCTTAGTCTACAACCCTAAGGAGTTTATTGGAGTGATAACAAATTGGCGTCATTGCTGGGGAGACAAAATTTAAGTTCTGCTTTCTTGGGATACGACACAAAGCTGATCTTTGATGATAGACAAAGATTAGACATTTTAGTTGGTTGTAATTATCTATCTGGTGACTCCACAAGTTATCCTGGATCCTAAGAGGATCAGTACTAGGGCGAATCCTCAAGAATCACCTATCACACCAGTGTCCAATCCAGAACTAATTCTCAGGAAAGGAAAGACAATTCAGGGTCAAGCTTCAAAATCAGATACAAAAGGTAATCCTCTTTTTAGTTCTGGAAAATCTACTATAGAAAAAATTGAATTCTTTTCAAAGAGTACTGATGAAAAAACAACTATGAACACTGTAGAAGAACAAATTTCTTTGTATCAACAAGAAAATAGCAATGATGATAAATTGACAGATTTAAATTTGATTGAAAAAGCATCCAAGACTTTAGAAAGAAATTATAGTTCTTCTTCTCTTGAGTCTTTTCATTCACAGCAACAAGAAGATCATTTAAACATTTATACTAGCCTCCTTGTTGTTGAACATCTTCTCCAAGAACTATCTGCTAAAGGTGAAGAAAACTTAGCTGGACAGCTTGCAAATTTTTACAGAGCCTCATATCAGACCTCTTTCCCATTAGAAGATTCACCTCCTTCACATTCCTCCAGTGTTGAAGACTCTAAAAAGAAACCATCACCTTTCTCACCCCTGATAGTTATGGCTGCACCACCTCCTTTGACGAAGATGCAACAAATCCTAGCTGCTAGGTATGCACCACTTATATTGCCAAACCCAGTATCATCCATGCCAACGGGAGACTATCAAAAGTATATGCCCAAATTCACAGGTGAAGGCGATGTGTCTGCTGAAGAACATATTGAGGCTTTCTACAGTTATGTTGAAAACCTTAATATTGAAGAGGAAGATGTTTGGACACGAGTCTTTGTCCAAAGCTTAGATGGCCATGCTAGGAAATGGTTCAAAGAACTCCCTGTCAATTCCATAGCTGGAATCGAGCAATTGGATGAGACCTTTTTGAAACATTGGGGTGATAGAAGATATTTTGTATACTATATCACAGAATACAGAAATCTAAGGAAACAAAATAGCGAGTCAGTCTTTGATTTCACTAAAAGATTTAACCGGATGTACAGTAAAATACCAGCAGCGATAAAACCTTCAGATGCTTCTGCCAAGATCACATATTCTGATGCTTTTGACTCAGATTTCTGTTTATTGTTGAGATAAAGGAGGTCACCGACATTATCTCTCATGCAAGATGCTACCATTGAGGTGGAATCAAATATTTTAGCTTCTCAAAAGCTAAAGGGAAATTCTGATAGGAGAAGGCCAAGGAATAAAGCTTCTTCTTCATCAAGTGTTGACCCAAAGTTTGATAAAATGGCTAAGATGCTAGAGTCTCTAACCTCTGAGATATCTAAGCTCAAGATTGGAAATAAGCAGCCTGTGAAGGGAAGAGGCACTTATGATTATGCAGGAAGGAACCCAAATAAAAATCCCAACAACTTCAGAAGAAATAATCAGCCAACACAGATTTTGCAAAGAGAAAAGAATCCTACTGAAGATCAGAGAATAAAGGCCCCTCTTCAAAATGTTGTGATGGATGAAGACGAAGGTGATTATCAAGAATATGCAGAAGATAATATTCATTGTGTTGGAGAAGAGACAGGGAAATCTTATTTGACACAACACGACTATGAAGAAGCATTGATGACTGAACAGACAGAGGATAATCCTATTGATGATGACATTTTCACGATAGAAGATAAGAATAGATATAATCTCCAATCTAAATATGATACTGCCCAACAGAATGCACTAGCCTCTCCCGAAAAGAGCACAGCCCCTATTAAGCAAAAGGATCAGACATCAGGGAATCAACAAACAGATTCTTCAAAAGCGAAAGCATCAGCTCCTCCCAAGAAGACCGCTGCCCCTGTCAAGCATCAAACTCCGGAAAGTCAGGCCCCTGTTGAACAACAAAGCAATCAGAAAGATCCTTTAAATGAGGTAAAGGTCTTTGATAAAGCCTCTGATAAAGTCCCATATTCGTTCAATTTTGAGGCTGAAATACAGAAAATTAAAATTCCTATTCCTCTAGTCGAGTTAATGAAGAATGAAATGTTCAAAAAGGATATCCTCAAAACTTTAGATCCCAAATCTATATCCCCTTCTGCTGATATTCTCAACATTTATGATGAAAATCCAACCATTACTCTGGGCCAAATGATAGAAGACAGAGATGAAAGCTGTCCTC
Source organism: Picea engelmannii (assembly GCA_009831015.1). Taxonomy (NCBI): domain Eukaryota; kingdom Viridiplantae; phylum Streptophyta; class Pinopsida; order Pinales; family Pinaceae; genus Picea; species Picea engelmannii. The sequence goes on along the minus strand of ML783858.1, from coordinate 422,299 downwards.
CCTTTTACATCTCTCTAAATATTCATGAGAAAACATTACATAACTGTTTGTTGGACTCGGTGCTTCTCACAACTTGATGCCAAAGGCGGTCATGGATGAGCTTGGTCTAGAGATCACCAAGTATTATCATGATCTTTTCTCTTTTGACTCTCGAAAAGTCAAATGTCTTGGAATGATCAAGGACTTGGTTGTAACCTTAACCCAAGCATCCATGAAGACTATGGTTATGGATATAGTGTCAAACATACCACCTAAATTTGGATGTCTGTTATCGAGATCGTGGATGAAGAGGCTAGGTGGCACTCTTCAAATGGATCTCTCCTACGCTACTATCCCTGTTTTTGGAGGGGTGAATAGAAGGTTATATAGGGAATCACAGTTGGCATATGTAATCAGTGACAAACAAAATCCATCTAATCATCCTATCTATTTTGTCGACACAGGTATGAGATCTTGTATTTTTCAAATTGATGATTCATTACCAGATGCATTGTTGCTCAGAAAGCCCGCAGTTCAGTTCAAAGAAGTAGCAGAGGACGATCTTTGAACCATCTTCTTTGACGGTGCTTGTACCAAAGAATCAGCAGGAGCAGGGGTGGTATTTATTTCCCCTTCTAAGAAAACTTCTCATTTGTCCTTTAAACTTGACTTTAAAGTGACTAATAATATTGCTGAGTATGAGGCACTACTTCTGGGGCTAAATGCAGCCAAAGAGATGGAGATTAAAAGATTGCAGGTATTCGGAGATGCAGATTTGATTATTCAGTAGGTGAATAAGTCCTTTCAAGCAAAACATGTCAGGCTGAAAGCATACAGAGATGAAGTTTTGAGGGCAATTCATACTTTTGCAGATTTTAAAATTTCATATGTACCTAGAGCAGTGAATGAATTAGTTGATTCATTAGATGTGTCGGCTTGTGCTTTCATACCTCCTCTGCCTGATAAATTGAATTACAAAATTCAAGTTAAATATAGGCCATCCCTCCCTGATAATGTAAAATTTTGGAAGGTTTTTGAAGACGATGTTGAACTCACTAGATTTCTTGCAGTGATAGATGAGTTTGCAGATTTGCAAATCGATCAGGAGAATGAACATAACGATGAAATTGAGAAGCCAAAATTGAGAAGCAAAATCGCATCACATGAAATAGTCCAGCTGTCTACCAACAAAATTCCTAAAGGTTTGGTCCCTTTGGAAAGGCTTTTTGATAATAATGATGTGGCTGTCAAATTGGAAAATGGGGAAAAAGATTCAGAAGTTTTGCAGTATAGTGTAGCCAGTGAACAAGATCCTAAATATGTCAACTTAGCTTCAGATTTGACTGAAAAACAAAAGGCTGATTATGGAGAATTGCTAAAGGAGTTTGCCAACATCTTTGCTTGGTAATATGATGACTTGAAGACTTTCGACACAGAGGTAATTGAGCATAAGATCCCCTTAAACAAAGATACCAAGCCATTTAGGCAGAAACTTAGATCCTTTAATCTTTTGTTGCTGCCTACAATGGAAAGGGAAATCAAAAAACTATTGGATGCCTGCATCATCATACCTCTCAGATATTCATAATGGATTGCAAATATCGTACCGGTCAGGAAGAAGAATGGAGAGATCAGACTCTACGTCGACTTCAGAAATTTGAATAAGTTCTCTAGGAAGGACAACTACCCTTTGCCCAAAATGGAACATATTTTGCAGAAGGTGTCAGGATCAAAGGTGATGTCTTTTATTAATGGGTTTTCTGGATACAACCAGATTGTTGTCCATCCAGACGATAAAGAAAAGATGACTTTTACTACTCCATGAGGTACGTTTATGTACAAAAAGATGCCCTTTGGATTGATGAATGCAGGAGCGACATTCCAAAGGGCGATGGACATTGCTTTCGTTGGAGAGAAAGATAAATTTGTCTTGATATATCTTGACAATATCACTATTTTTTCGAGCAACCATGAACTTCATTTGTAGCACTTAAAAAAGACATTCCTAAAATGTCGAAGGTATGACATTTCTCTTAATCCAAAAAAATCAAATTTTGCACTTAAGGAAGGGAAATTACTTGGACATATTGTTTCAGCTGATGGGGTGAAAATTGACCCAAAAAGAGTAGAAGCAATTAAAAATCTGTCTCTTCCTAGATCAAAGAAGGACATTCAGTCTTTCCTTGGGACTATAAACTTTATCAGGAGGTTTATAGTAAACTTTACAGAACTCACAAAGCATATTACTGCTATGTTAAGAAAAGACTCCGAGGTAAAATGGACTGAAGAAGCCAAACACTCATTCAATGCTATCAAGGAAGCCATTACAACAACCCCTATTTTGATCAGCCCCGACTTCGCCAAGGTATTTTACATTTTTTCATTTGCTTCAAGAGATACAATTGCAGCAGTACTCTTGCAGAAAAATGCCGATGATCAGGAGCAACCGGTTGCTTTCTTCAGTAAGGTCTTGAGGAATGCAGAGGTAAAGTATGAATTATTGGAGAAACAAGCATATGCACTTATCAAGTCATTGAAAGCTTTTAGAGTTTACATCCTTCAAGACAAGGTAATAGCTTACGTACCCTCCAGTTCAGTTAAAGATGTGCTTATACAACCCAACATAGATGGAAAAAGGAGTAAGTGGATAGCAAAGTTGATTGAATTTGATGTTGAAATTAAACTAGCAAAACTTGTGAAGGGTCAGGGCCTTGCCAAACTTCTAGCAGAAGAAAATTGTAAGCTGCTCAAAATAAATTTGGTAAGTATTAATGCAGATAATGTTCAGTCTTCAGAGGATAAAGAAGGTGAGGAAATGCAGGTCTCAGCTCACCTAGCTAATTGCAAATGGTACAGTCACATTATTCATTTTCTGCAAACTTTATCAGTCCCTTCAGATTTGACAAAAACACAAGGAAGGGCTTTAAAGCTCAAAGCCACGAATTTCTGCATCAATGGCAACTTATTGTTCTAGAAAAATCCAATAGGTTTATTGTTGAGGTGCATAAACCAAGAAGAAGCAGCTAAGGTCATGATTGAATTCCATAATAGTGAATGCGGAGGACATCACTATTGGAAAACCATCGCACATAAAATCTTAAGATTTGGTTATTACTGGCCATCCTTATTTTCAGATGTGTGTGAGTTTGTGAGAACATGTGAAAAATGCCAAAGATTTGAAGGCAAACAACAACTGAAGTCTCTTCCCCTCAAACCTATAGTGGTCATAGGTCCTTTCCAGCAATGGGGTCTGGATTTCATAAGTGAGATTCACCCGCCTTCTAGTAGTCAACACAGGTGGATCCTTGTTGCCACCGATTATTTTACAAAGTGGATTGAGGCTATTCCTACCAGGAATGCCAATCATACTGTCATCATAAATTTTCTGCAAGAAAACATATTTGCCAGATTTGGTTGCCCTAAGAGAATAGTCACTGATAACGCTACTGCATTCAAAGATAAGCACTTGGTAAAATTATGTGAAGAGATGGGAATTCAGCTAGTACATTCCACTACTTACTATCTGCAAGGAAATGGCTTAGCTGAGTCATCAAATAAGAGTTTAGTCGGAATTATAAAGAATTTACTTGAACAAAATGCCAGAGGCTCGGATTCCAAGCTGAAATTTGCTTTGTGGGCTGACAGGGTTACATGTAAAAAATCAATTGGTACATCTCCTTTCAAGTTGGTATATGGTACTGAAGCCATATTTCCTGTTCAACTTGCACTGCCGGTTGCAAAGTTTTTACAAGAAACTGATTCTAAACCAAGTGATTTGACTCAGAGAATTCATAATTTGGTAGAATTACAGCAAGATGGAGAGCAGCTTTTGGAAAAGACAGAATTACACCAAGGAAAAATGAAGGAGATCTTCGACAAGAAAGTCAAATCAAATATCTTCAAAACAGGGGAACTAGTCTTAAAGTGGGATGCAGCAAGGCAAGAGAAGGGAAAACACGACAAATTTGATGCTCTCTGGATAGGTCCTTTCGTCATAACAATGGTTCAGCAGAACAATACCTTTGTTCTCCAAAATCTTGCAGGCGAGGAAGTAGCAGGTGGCCCTTTCAACGAGCGCTTTCTAAAGACCTATTTTTCTTAAGGCTTTTTCTTAAAAGCATTGTTCTACTTGTACATAATCTTTTCAGTTCTATTTTCTTTGTTTCTATCACTTGAATAACTCCATGCCCAATGGTACTAGCAAAACTATTTTTTAAATTTTTTAAATTGTAATAAAGGCTACTGAGTCTAGCTAGGTTCTTGGTCACCTCACAGGGAGGTGTCCATCCCAGTTGGAGCCAAATGTTAGCTCCCGAAATGAACCAGTCTCTATGGTTTCATTTTGTGGTTGATAGCATGGTTATTGGTAGTTTTCTCCTTTTTGTTTTAAGTTTTTCTAGTGGCAAAACTTAGGTTTTTAATTCATATCTTAGAAATAAGACGATCCATAAAGGTATTTTCTTTAAAATTTCATGAAAAGACTTTCAACAGATAACGCGTGTTTCAAAGTTGATGATTAGCTGGTGAAAGCGACGATTTTCAACAGTTAAGGAGCATTTCCCACGGGTCATTAGCTGGTGAAAGCGCATATCACGTGTGTTTTCTCCACGTTTTCAAAAATCAAAAGATGACATGCTCAGCACACGTCATGTAATCATTATAAGGCGCTGGTGAAAGTGGATAATGATGAAGATTCGGTTTTGCACGTCTAAATCGGATTTCAAAGCGGATCGTGTTCGGAAATGCATGCTTCACGAGATAATGGCACTGGAGATGGCGAATTTGAATCCATCATCACAAGTAAATGAGTGGTACTACTCGGCTGGTGACATCAAATCCACGCCTCACATCCCCAACACGCATCATCCACTTACATATGATATGTTTTCATTTTTGAAAGACAACGCCGAGAGTTTTCACCAGCGCAAAACCTCGGCTCAAACAACAGATTACAATGTTTTTGGGTGCAAAATTGTCTAGGGTTCGAATTGAATATGGAAAGGAGACAAAGTGGTTTGTTGTTAAGAAAAGAATTAGACAGTCTGTCCTTTCTACAGGCGCATCCAGAGGTACAAAAACACTTCTCAGACGCAGGCTGCATGGGATATGTTGAGAAGTTACAGAACAGCTGTCACCAAACAACAACTGAAGCATTTGCTAAAACATACGATGGAAATAAAGCCTGTGTCGGGTCTTTAGAAATCATAGTTGATGAAGTCGCCATTGCTACAGCGACCAAATTACCTAGATCAGGCCAGAGTTGGTTCAAAACAACAACAACCAAGAACCTTAATTTCAGGGCATATCTTAAGGAAGAATTCAGAAATGATGCATGGAAGAAAAGCATGCCAGTTTCTCATTTGGAGGATGAGTGGCAGGATTTTTTCAAGGGCATCCAACTCTACATAACCTCAGAAGGCAGGTATGACAAGCTGATGCTCTACCATTTCAAGCTCTTAGACCATTTTACAGGGAAAACTCTCCTAAATTTACCTTTCTTCTTGCACACAAGCTTAACTAAAGTCTGTAAAAAGATTAGAGATGAACCTCTAAGTATGAAAAACACTCTTTGTCACTTTGGCCTAATCAAATTGATAATCCTAGAGGAGCTAAGACAAAAAGTAAGGACTTGGCAACATTTTCTTTTTTGGGAGGGCTTTGAAACTCAAACTCGACCCATGAATGAGCAAAAGAGAGCTGGAAAAAGGCAATTGACTCCTTAGAGCAGCTCGAGGAAGAGGAGAACTCTCCCAGGACCACCAGAAGATAGGATCTTTGGTATAAGGTCTCACAGGTCAAAGAAAAAATTAGATTTTGAAACTACTACAGAGCAGCCTACAGAAAAGAAAACAAATATCTTAAATCTACCATACACAGACTCAGAGCCAGAGCAAGAAGATGAAAGCCCTGCCATTAAAAGCCCTGAACACTTCATGGAATTTGCACAGGATTGTGAGACTTTTACCCCCATTGATGAAGCAGAAACATCAAAAAGCAAAGGGTCAAAGAAATCACAGAAAATTAAACAACTAAAAGAGGTGATTGCTCAACAGGAGGTCTTAGAAAGAGTAATCAAGGAGAGATACAAAACTCTGTCTGATAATTTCCCAGAAACAAATGCTGCATTTGAGAAGTTGGCTCGTGAAAGTGTCAAGGACAAGAAGAGGAAGAAGAAAATCACCAAAGATTATAACAGTCTATGGTGGTTAGCAAAACGCCTTAAGAGGAAGATTAGAAAATTGAAGCAAAAACAGAAGTCACACCCAGATCTGCAAGTGCTAGCCCAGGGTTCTGTGAATATGTAAGGAGATAAAGCAGAGACACGATGAATTTTGATAGAACAACAATTTTGGAGGTGAAAGTTCCTTTTGGGCCAAAGCAGATATTTCACCAGCGCAAAGGGTAAATTTACAACCAGTTAGCTGGTGAAAGGCAAAGCTTTCACCAGCTAACCAACGAATCATAAGGCGAGTTAGTTGGTGAAAGCACAAAAAGATTTTTTTAAAGCTAAAGATGGAGCAGGGCTATTTTCAAAGGATTTAAAGAGGTTCCAGAGCATTAAAGGATTAACTACTTAGTCAGAAAATACTCAGTAGCAGAGATTCGTGGGGATTTTGAAAACCACATGCTAAATTGGTCTGCTAAAATTTCGACTATGAGTAATTGAAGAAATCCAGCTACCAAGATAGGTGCCTTTACCATTTTTCATGACACAACAAATTCCAGAAGTTGATGAAGTACATATGTCAAATTTTGATAAGAAGACAGTTTGAATGCTAGCCTAGCCACTAGTCTTTGTTATCGATTGTATTAGTTAATTTGATTTGCTATTTTTAAGATACAGATCCAAGTTTTCAGGATCTTAAAAACTGATTGTAAAAGGCTATAAATGCCTATCTTTTCTAAGAGACAAAGGTTCAAACTGGGATACATTTTGTGATACTGTATAGACTCTTATGGTATAATAAAATTGCAGTCTCCTTTCGTTTTCAATATCAGAAATATGCATGCTTCCTTTTCTGTACTTTATTTCAGTTTATCTTAGCTTATAAAGACTGTTATCTCTTTATTGAGCTCATAGATTTGAAGTAAATGATTTTCTTTCTATCTTGTATTAAGCCCTACACCCAGCTGTATTTGGCAAATCAAGATTAGTGTTCTTCATCCTCTCCTTTGAAATTACTTGATCTGATCATTGTTTTCTGAAAGCACTGTTTCATTTGAATGTATGATGAGTTGTCTGTTACATTAATTATTGAAGTAATCCCATTGTTCCAAGCATACCTACACATTATTTTAAAGTTACCAAGCATCCTTAGTCTACAACCCTAAGGAGTTTCTTGGAGTGATAACACCGTAAATAGAATGAATTAATGAGTTACAACAAGGCAGCTCAAGTGTTGACGCAATGTTCCTATTCAATATGTTGCATATATTGCAGCTTATTCTATTTGATAATATCCATGCATATATACTAATATCAATACTATTGGATTAAATACAAAAAATTTCTCTTCGGTAAAGCTTAGGAAATTATGTTTGGGTTTGCAGTATTAAACAACTATGTTCCATGTTCTGTCATATACATCTTGCAGCCAAAGAGATTCCGTGATCTGCAGTTTATGCTTTAACTATTGATAACTCACCAGGCGTTCAAAAATATTTGCATTAATAAAGGAACGACTGAAGCTGTCTTAATTACTTAAATCACACCAAATTTTGATTACATTTAATTTAATTTAGATATTGATGTTTATGGAGAGTCGGCGTTTGCTCATGTCGTTGCAAGGAATACAATATGAATAGATGATAAGGAGTTTATTTCCTTGAAACCATGATCCGGATGGATATCGGTGGCCACCCACCTTTTTCCAACTGGCTCAAAACAATTTTTTGGCCATTTTGACAATTTACTATTTTTAGCAGTTTTCACTTCCGGGGCCATTTTTGAGGGCCTAAATGAAGGTTTTTCGGGATCGAGCTTCTCAATAATAGCTTATGAAATGATTTAGGCCCAAAAATGAATCTCCTCGACGATACCTTTCCAACGGGCTATCATACGCCTAAAACGGAGATCGTATGCAAAAGTTACGACCCCGGGAAGTTAATGTACTAACTTACCCAAACGGGCCCCACAAGACTTTTGGCACTTCATCTCCTAGGGTTAGATTTTTGGATGTCTAGGGTTTTTGGCATTCCTATTTATTGTAAAAGGCCTTGAGAGTCTCATTGTAATGATCTTCTTGCAAATGAGCCCAACTGTCACATCTCTTCTCAGAGATAAGCTGCCACCATTCCAACAAGCTTGTTTCCGCTACATTTTACAGTTTCATCTTATTTTATTAATGAATAGAAAACCGGTTTTACTGTATCTCTGTTATTTTGTGTAAAGAATCTGTTAATAATCTGTATTCATTTCGTTCTTCTCATAAAATATGGATCAGTGGTATAAGAGCGGTCTGCTCCTTGTCGTCTTAATGCATGTCCCCAACGAGGTCAGAGTACAAGGAGTTGGGTCTTGAGCTTATTTCTCTTGAGGACAAAATCTCTCACACGCCCAAGCGACCTCTCATGGCAGGAGAAAATAAAGATGACGTGACATGAGATCCTTTCAAACTATTTATGGAGGAATCCCTCACACAACAAAGGAACGAGATGATGGATAGTTTCGCACAAATCCTTTGGCGACTACCAACAGGCGAGGCATCGTCTTCGAGCAGAGGCGCCACCCCCTTCAAGGTACAAATAAACTTCGATATTCCTATATTTGAAGGTTAGATAGATGCATATGCTGTAGACAAGTGGTTGAATCTGCTAGAAGGGTATTTTTCTGTCCATAACTTCTCAAATAGAGAAAATATTACTTTTGCGCTCTTCAAAGCCGTCCCCCATGTCAAAGATTGGTGGGAAATGTTCTGTGAGAAAAAGGAAACAAAGGAACCCTCATTATTTATAGTCACAACCACCTGGGATTCCTTCAGGGATGCTATTAAGGAACAATACTACCCTGTCGAAAGTTATGACGACTTATATACCAAATGGACCACACTGCGACAAGAAAGAGACCAAGCAGTGCCAGATTTCACAAATATATTCCATACCTTGCGCACCAAGCTGGGTATCAAAGATTCATAGTGACATCTAGTGCTCAAGTATTGTGGTGCTCTACATAGATACATCCAGACTGAAATGGAATTTCTAGACATCTCATCCTTGGGCGCAGCCTACCAATATGCCATCAAAATCGAGCAGAATCTCGAACAAAAGATGCAACAATTTGGGCCTGGGAACCCCTCACAACAAAAGCCAGGAAAGGGCGGCCCCAACCCACAGAACAAAGGAAAGAGAAAATATGGACAGTATCAGGACAACTAGTCCAAGCCACAAGCAAAGAAGGACATTGGAAAGACAAAGAAAGATACCGGGAAGTGGTGCGACTTCCATAAGAACCCTTGGCATAACACTGCTGATTATCGCTCAAAGCAGTCGTTGGTGGCTGAAGTGAAAGCCTCTGAATCAGATGCAGATTCAGACTCTGAGATAGAACTAGAAAGGGGAAGACAGATCATTGATGCGGAACCCAATGCTACCGTTTCTACCACCAAGCTCCAGCCTGGTGAACCAGACGAGCCAGAAGAAGGAGAGCGCCTCTTCCATTTGCAAATGTGGGTAAAAGGAACCCCGCCGCACTTCATTGTTGATAGCGGTAGCCAGAAGAACCTCATCTCTGCAGAGGTCGTCGCGGCTGGCCCTGCCCACAACCCTACACCATTGGATGGCTCCGCCAAGGAAGCGACCTCTGCGTCAGCCAACAGTGTCGACTTTCATACGATATCAAGCCCTTCAAAGACGAGGTATTGTGTGATGTTGCTCCTCTCAAAGTTTGCGATGTTCTTTTGGGCAAACCTTATTTATGGAAACGTCATGTTGTATATGAATCTAGGCCTCGTAGTGTTATTATTACTTTGAACAGGAAATTGTACAAGATACCTGAGGCAGTCCCACCTAGTGCTATTTCCTTGATCTCTGCTAAGTAATGCAGGAATGTCATCTCTCAGACAGGGAAGTTTGTCTTCTTCGTGATTCGCTCTCAGAATAAGCGAAAGATCGCAACCACATCCAGGGTATTTGCGGCTGACCTCTCCACACAGTATAAGCAAGTAGATAAGATCATGGAAGAATACTCAGATATCTTCTCCTCACCTACCGGGGTACCTCTGCACTGCTAGGTCAAGCACCCCATTGATCTGACCCTCGATGCACCGCTGCCCAATGGGCCAATATATCGTCTCTCTTTATTAGAGAATGAGGAGATCAAGCGAAAAATCCAAGAATTGCTCCACAAAGGCCACATCCATCCCAGCTCATCACCTTGTGGGAGCCCAATCATGTTGGTACAGAAGAAATATGGAACTTGGCGACTCTGCATTGATTATTGAGCTCTGAATAAAATCACAGTCAGAAACCGGTACCCGATTCCCTGAATCGACGACCTCCTTGATCAACTCATGGGGGCTAAATACTTTAGTAAGATTGATCTGAAGTCTGGCTACCACCAGGTCCCGATAGAACAAACAGATGTATGGAAGATCGCCTTCAAGTCAAAGGAAGGCCTTTTTGAATGGTTGGTCATGCCCTTTGGTTTGACAAATGCTCCGGTCACTTTCATGAGGATGATGGACGATATCCTCCGACCATTCACCAATAATTTTGTAGTGGTGTATCTGGATGACATTCTCATTTACAACAAGACTTGGGCTGAACACTTACAACATATTCAATAGGTTATGTACACCCTACGACAGCATAAGATATACGCCAATTTGGAAAAATGCTCCGTCGGCATGGACAAGATCCATTACCTGGGCTACATCATTGATCAACATGGTGTACATGTGGATCCAACCAAGATTCAAGTCATCCGTGCCTGGCCAGCCCCAACCACACTCACTGAGCTTCGAAGCTTCTTGGGCATTGCCAATTTCTACCGCAGGTTTGTGTTGGGATTCTCCCATATTGCATGGGCCCTCAGCTAAATTACCAGGGGTGGTGGTAAGGAAAAATTTGTGTGGGGTCGGTCCCAACAACACGCGTTCGATGATTTGAAGCAATGCTTGTTCTCATCCCCAATACTTTCACTACCAGACTTGCATCATCCCTTTAAGATCGAGATAGATGCTTCAGACTATGTTGTGGGCGCCATTCTCACTCAGCACGACCACCTCGTGGCCTATCATAGTGAGAAACTATCCGATGTTGTGCGTAAGTACCCTACTTACGACAAAGAAATGTACTCCATTGTGAAAGCTTGCCGCCGATGGAGACATTACATTCTTGGGAAGGAGACAGTCATCCACACTGATCATAAGTCACTGCAGTTTATGTAGACACAAGGAAAATTGCAAAATGACCGCCATCAAAAGTGGTCCACATACTTGCAACAATTCCACCTCAACATCAAGTATAAAACATGAAGCACCAATCATGTCGTCGATTGCCTCAGAAGACCACCAGTTGCGGAACTCACCACAGTGCTAGACTCTTGTGGCCATGAGACCTCTGGATGGGCCCAACTCTAAGAGACAGACCCAGACTTCCCCACCACCTACCAAATGTTGGGTGCAAACATAGTTGTCGATAATTTCTATCTTCAGGATGGGTTGCTTTTTCATCTGGGCCATATCTGTGTTCCATCAAGCGAGCGAGCGAATCTGATCTGGGAAACCCACTACAGTCGGGTGGCAAGACACTTCGGCGTCGAAAAGACAGTGGCGATGCTACAGAAACATTTCTACTGGCTGAAACTTCAACAGGAGGTCAGCAAGTATATCAGATCCTACACTGTATGCGCTATTGCCAAACCAACCACTAAGAAACAGGGTCTGTACACCCCTCTTTCTACTCCTGACAGGCCATGGGAATCCATCTCAATGGACTACATGTCGGGCCTCCTGTCCACCAAGCGGGGAAATGACTGTGTTTTTGTGGTTGTTGACCGCTTTTCTAAGATGGCGATTCTGGTTGCCTGCAAGAAGAGCATCACAACAGAGGCCACTGCCAAGCTCTTCTTTGAACGCGTCTGGGTACATTTTGGACTCCCACAAACCATTGTCTCAGATAGGGACAATCGATTTCTCAGCACATTCTGGTCAAGCCTCTGGTGACTGTTGGACACCAAGCTAACCAAATCCACGACCTTCCACCCCCAGACAATGGCCAAACAGAGGTCGTAAATCGAATGGTTGTGCATATCCTTCACATGTATAATTCAAAGCACCCTCGCACATGGGATGAGAGCCTTCCCTATGTCCAACATACCTACAACTGAGCCCTGCATAGCTCAATCGACCATAACCCCTTTCAAGTGGGGTTGGGATTCCAACCATTGGGTCCCATAGATGTTGCAATTCCCCTTGCGGTCACCTCGATCGACTCATCTCTTGTTCCAATTGAAGCTGACAAAGCCACCCAGTTCATTGAGCGGATCCAACACATCCGCCAACAGGTCCAGGATATCCTACAGAAGTCCAATGACAAGTACAAACAGTGCCATGATCAACATCGGGTGCCACATAAGTTTCAGGTGGGAGATCAAGTTTGGTTGCACTTGCAGAAAGAATGCATTACAGGACCCCATTGGAAGCTTCACCCACTTTGTTATGGGTCATACACCATCACAAAGGCCGTGGGGGATAATTATTTTGAGCTCAACATTCCTCCTTTCCTTGGCCTGCACCCAGTGTTCAATGTGGATCTCCTTCGCCCTTATTTCCCACCATTATTGGACACCTCAGACATAGCAGAACAATTGACACCGATAGAGCTCAACCTCGATTGCATCCAACAAGCATCCAATGATCAGATTGTGGACACACAGATCAAGGGAACTCGATAGCAAAGGATCCAACTTTATCAAGTCATCAAAGCAGGGCAGCTCTTGCACTAAGGCAAGTGGCTCACCCGGGACCAAATTCAGTAGAAATTTCCTCATCTAATGGGGGAACTCAACGCAATGGAGACCATTGATTCCTAAGGAGGGAGGATTGATCCAAATGGATATCGGTGGCCACTCACTTTTTCCAACTGGCTCAAAACAATTTTCTGGACATTTTGACAATTTACTATTTTTAGCAATTTTCACTTTCGGGGCCATTTTTAAGGGCCTAAATGAAGGTTTTTCGGGATCAAGCTTCTCAATGATAGCATAAAGCATGATTGAGGCCCCAAAATGAATCTCCTCTATGATACCTTTCCAACGAGCTATCATACGCCTAAAATGGAAATCGTATGCAAAAGTTATGACCCCAGGAAGTTAATGTACTAACTTACCCAAACGGGGCCCACATGACTTTTGGCATTTCATCTCCTAGTGTTAGATTTTTGGATGTCTAGGGTTTTTGGCATTCCTGTTTATTGTAAAAGGCCTTGAGAGCCTCATTGTAATTATCTTCTTGTGAATGAGCACAATTGTCACATCTCTTCTCAGAGATAAACCGCCACCATTCCAACAAGCTTGTTTCTGCTGCATTTTACAGTTTCAGCTTATTTTATTAATGCATAGAAAACCAGTTTTATTGTATCTCTATTATTTTGTGTTAAGAATCTATTAATAATCTGTATTCCATTCTGCTCATAAAATCTGGATCAGTGGTATCAGAGCAGTTTTCTCCTTGTCGTCTTAATGCATGTCCCCAGCGAGGTCAGAGTACAAAGAGTTGGGTCTTGAGCTTGTATTTCTTGAGGACAAAAGCTCTTGCACGCCCAAACAACCTCTCATGGTAGGAGAAAAAAAATATGTCAGGACAGGAGATCTTTTCAAACTGGAGATTGCCATTGTTTACGGATGGCAATCCCTATCAACTATCTAACAGTATCTAAAAAATTATTTTCAATACTAAATTAGCTCTTAGTAGTGACAACTACACAGAGAGGGATGAAATAGTTGGCATCACACCCTTCGCAATATACAAATTGATTATCGAATTATGACATCGTTTTCTCTTTCGTGTTACGGATTATGCATTCAAATGTTCGGAACGATACAATTTGAACATCGGGGCCTCGCGGCTTCTGCAGAGACCTTGTCAGCCTGTTTTGGATCCTCCTGTTGCCGGGTTCACGAAATGTCCAACTCTTGGATATTCTTTCGGGTTGGCACCAAGCTTTGTTCTACCACGGTTCGCAAATGTTTCAAAGTATCTGTCGTTGCCTTCCATCCCTACTAACTTCCTCTCATTCCTAATATAGATTGGTTGTGCTCTTACTAGTTACAACTAAACACAATGGTACAAAACAGTTAGCATATGACCCTCCGCAATATACAAATTGACTACCGGGTTCACATCTTGTACTCAAAATTTCCGTGACCTACAATTCCACCGTGGACTCCTTAGTCCTTTTTCCCTTTTCTTCTTCCCATGTATTATGGCTCTTTGGTTATATACTTAGCTGCCCTTCTATGATCGCGGGTTTCAGCATTGGCGGGCTGACATATATTTATCTCCATCTATATAATCACACGACGAATCCGACCGACCATTGTTGCTTTCCATGCGTCTTCTTGTTCTATGATGTACATCTTGCACTCAAAACTTCTGTGATCTATAATTCTACCACGGACTCCTCGAACTCGCAAGCTTCACTCTACCATGGTTCACAAATGTTTCAAACTATCTGTCGCTGTCTTCCATCCCCACTAACTTCTTGTCCTTCCTAATATACATTGGTTATGCTCTTACTAGTGACAACTACACACACTGATACGAAACAATTCGCATCCAACCCTCCGCAATATAGAAATTGACTATCAGGTTCCGACATCGTCCCCTCTTCCGTGTTACGAATTATTCATTCAAATGTTCCGAACGATACAATTTGACCGTCGGGGCCTCACGTCTTCTAGGGAGACCTTGTGACCCTATTTTGGATCCTCCTGTTGACGAGTTCACGAAATATCCAATTCTTGGTCACTGTTTCAGTTTGGTGCATTTGAAATCTGCTGCTTCTTGTTCCCTGATATACACATTGCACTCAAAATTTCCGTAATTTACAATTCCACTGCGGACTCCTTGGTTCTTTTACCCTTTTCTTCTTCCCTTGTATTATTGCTTTGTGGTTATATACTTAGTCGCCTTTCTACGATCGCGGGTTACAATGTTGGCGGGTTGACATATCTTTATCTCCATCTATATAATCACACGACGAATCTGACCGACCGTTGTTACTTTCCATACCCAGCCAATTTTATGGCCACAGTTGTCGGGTTGGCGGTTTCAAACTCTGCTTCTTCTTGTTGCGTCATGTACATCTTGCACTCAAAACTTTCGTGATCTACAATTCCACTGCAGACTCCTCGAACTCGCAAGCTTCACTCTACCATGGCTCACAAATGTTTCAAATTATCTCTCGCTGCCTTCCATCCCCACTACCTTCTTGTCCTTCATGATATACATTAGTTATGCTCTTACTAGTGATATAGAAATTGCCCTCTGGACTGTCCTACCATACCCTCTTCGCTGTTACGCGTATTGCACTCAAAAAGTTACGAGACATACAATTTGACCCTCGCGCCCAACGGTTGTACCTTGTAACCCTATTTTGAAGCTATTTTTTCCCGTGCCTGCGACCTCTGTACTTTCTTACTATGCAATTAGAAACCTTTCATGCTAACAACTAACCATGTAGGAACTGCCAACATTGTCATTAATGGGCGAAACACTCGAGGAGATCTCCCATTATTACGCATTAAACCAAGATGTGTGGAGAGTTATTTTGTGCCTTCCGATTGTTCATCTCGAACACACATCGTCATGTTGGCTCGCTCAAGAAATCTACAATGCTTAATCGCTCATTGTCATATCCGCCATGTTCGCATTTCTATGTATGCAATTACTAAGGTTTAATGTTAACAACGCATCATGCAACAACCGTCCAAATTGTCATTAATGAATGAAAGTCTCGAGGACATCTC
Source organism: Picea engelmannii (assembly GCA_009831015.1). Classification (NCBI taxonomy): domain Eukaryota; kingdom Viridiplantae; phylum Streptophyta; class Pinopsida; order Pinales; family Pinaceae; genus Picea; species Picea engelmannii. The sequence goes on along the minus strand of ML783858.1, from coordinate 406,350 downwards.
CCATTCACATGCTTTGGACCAAGATTTGCGCAGGGCTATATTATCCCTTCCAACTTTTCATTTCATTCATCGTCTGGAGAAAACAAACGTTCTTGTAGACTTATGGCAGCAAGTCGACAACAATTTTGTGGAGATATAGTAAATATCTTCGGACATCAGGACCAGAACTTCCAGTGGTCCAGGGCATACTTTTACTGTTCATCCCATTCCGCCCAGAAGGAAGTGATTTGGACCTATGGAATCGCTCGTGCAGGCTGCGTCCCTGAGGTTTTTCACTGTAAGGAGGTGGTCTCTTGGTGCACCAAAAAATATATTCCAGTCCAAAGAATTATTCCACTGCATGACCATTCTCCTTTCTTTGTCACCTCAGGTCTTCTGCGAGATGTTAAAATTGCCAGAGCCAACATTGACGTTCAGAGGAGAAGACTGCAAGAAGTTTCTAGAAAAACATGATAACGGGTTGGACATCTTAGCCGACTTCCTCGAAGACCCGACAATAGTTCCTGAAGATATCTCAAGGTTGCAGGTAAGTTCCTTTAGAAATCCATTCCAGAAAATTGCTTGGCTGTTTACAAGAATAACGAGGAAGGCATCCACGACAAGCATTTCCCATATAATTATTTATATTTTGTATTTCACAGTCAAGGAACAATACATTTTCGATTGGGGGAAGCTAATTTCCATTGAGATCTGTTCCCAGTTGTCATGATTCAAAGAATCAAATAAATTTTATATGTCATCCTACTTGATTTTCGCAATAGTGCATTGCTGCCCGTTTCCAAAACTTTCTCTTTCCAATAAAATAAACTGTGGATTCGACCCAGTAACATTCTGGTATGAGGCCTTGTGGAGGCACAAGGCCTCCCATTGTTTTTATGATTTTTTTAATGACTTTGTCTCAGTTTTCAAAGATTTATTGTTAGGCAAGGATGCTCCGTGAATGTCTGGTCAGGCAACCAAGTTTTTAAACAAGAAGGGCACACTTGAACAAAAGGAAAATCACAGTGTCCTCATGGTCTTTGGCTCTAAGGAAAATCCTGCTTTCCTTCCATGCCACATCACAGACAAGGTGTTTGTTGCAGAAATAACAAGGCAATACAACCACTGGTTGCATTTTTTCCATGATAAGAAAAAAAATAGTTCATTCCTCTACCCTAGAAAGTCGGAGACTTCGTGTGCAGAAACGTCAATAAGATTGACAAGTTTGTCGCCCATTTCAAGAAACTGAACCTAAGGTATGCTGAAAGGCTAAAAGGGTTCGACCCTAATGGGATTTTTCGAGAACATTTATTGGCAGTTGGCTTTAACAACTCTTTTATCCATAGACACCTGACCAAAGACAGGGACCGTGATGACAACAATCCTGTTTCTGCCAATTGCGACGCAAAGACATTGCAAAACGCAGCTGAATTGTGCAGACAATAGGAAAAAATATTTGGTGAGAAGAGTACCCAGTCACCCGCCAACACTCCTAAGAGCATGACATCACGGAGCATCGCTTCGACGGTCCACCCCAATAAGAAAGCAACCCAGAAATCTTCGAACGGAGGAGGAGATAAGAACCCTCCTCGCATAAAAATTGATAGTTCTCACAAAATTCCATCGACGAAGAAGAGAAAAAACAATGCAAGGCGGGCGAAGGAACCCAAAATTGAAAGTGAACAACTGCAACTTGAAATTGAAACTGAGCACATGCAGAAAATTGGGTCGTCCGCAGTGGAAATATCTGAGAATGAAATTTTTGATGAAGATGAATCCTTCGTATTCCAGAGCGCTATTTTTGACAGCCAATCTAAAAGTATGGTCATTGAAAAGAGAGATGTAACAAATAGGAAAGAAAAATCTCGCACAGAGATTAACTTTAGGAAAATGTGGCTGTCCCAAATCTCCTTATTTCACCAAGTAACCGATGAAATTCTTTGTTATTCCATTGGAGGAATTGAGACGGAAAATGACAATCTGAAAGACCGTCTCAACGAATTTGAGAAGATTTTCATTGCAACCCCAGAATTTGCCAGTCCTTTAGCAAAAATCGTGCCTGCTACTACTGCAGCTAAGATGAAAGTATCCTCTACCCTCCTTGCATGCTCTAGAGCCCTTATAAAGAATAACATCAACAAAAGAATGAAGCTAGTTATTGAAGCCTGGGAAACATCACAAAATTTAGTTTCCTTAAGAAAGAAGGCAAATGATTTCCTGGAACATTTAGAGGCGAATTTAAAAAATGATCAACGTTTCTGTGAACAGGTGCTGACCGATTTTTCCAACTATGTCGTCAACACATCAAAACTGAAAAGAAGACAAGAGAAACTCCCCTCCCCAAAGCGGACCAAAAAAGTAAAAGCATGCTGACAAAAGAAAGTTAGCAACCTGGAGCTCATTGTCAAATCATGTAAACAAAACATATCAAAAAAGGAAGATTTATTCACAAGCCTGATCCAAATAAACTTATCCGGAAGTACCAACGAGGTTCAAGACCCAAACTTAATTCTCAAATCCTTGTCAATGACCAAAGAAGCCTTCCATGAACAAGTTGATATTTTAAAGGGGTTGTCTTTCGAAAAGTTTTACGACATACTTGAACATCATCTAGATGAGCACGAGCGCTGGGTACTGGACTATACAACACACAATGAAGAAATTGAATAGAGTCTGCATAGTATTTCAATGGATCTAAAGAAATTAGAAAACAACCTTTACGACATAGAAATCTGGGATGAAATCAACATGGCCCCCATGAAAAGCTACATCGAAGAATGGTTCCAAAAGAGAATGGACAACCTCGTCCAGGAAGGACAACAACCGATCGACAAGACTCCACTAACCATCGACGACAGCAACAAAAATGCATCGGCTTCATAGTAAGTCTATACTGACATCTTCTTTTCTTTATCAATCCAGTTTAAGTCTATACTGTCATCTTCTTTTCTTTATCAATCCACTTATGACCTCTTTAAATAGAAAACTGTAACCAAAGACTCATAACTTCCAATTTCTTCTTTTCAGGTCTTCCTCTCTACCGTCGCGCACTTCTTCTTTTGACATTCCTAATTCTTGTACTTATTTCTTTTTATGGTCCACGGGAGCCCCAATTCCAGTCTATATGACAAACGCATTTAAATTTCCAGAAAGATGTAACACACATTATTAATTTTTGATAAATTTCAAAGAAAACTGATTCGGGAATGCCTTTATTGTATACTAAATTTTGGTTGTCCAGGGACCTTTCTTGTTTGTTCCAAAGAAAACTAATTCGGATCTGCTACATTTCTTGTGTACTATTGTATGCTAATTTTTTTTTGTCTTGCACGTCGTTGTTACTGTTCTATTGTATGCTAACTTTTTGGGTGTTCAGGAACCTATACTTTGATAAATTTCGATTTTTCTTGTGTCTAGAAGCCTTTGTTTTAAAGCAAACTAATTCAGGAATGCTAGTTTTTTTGTGTTTTTCTCCACGAACCTATGTAACAGACGTTATTACTATTCTATTGTATGCTTTTAAATGTTGATGTAATTTCCAGAGATATGTAACATACATTATTTATTTTTCACAAATTTCTATAGTTCTCAAGTTTTCTTGTCAATTTGTATATCGCGGAACTCTCGATGTTATTTGTAGGCCACGGAACAACAGAGGCCCAATTTTGAGCCTGCCAACCCGAGAACCCGCGATCCAAAAACTGGCTAAGTATGGAGGTCTGCTACATTTATTTGTATGCTATTGTATATTATTTTTTTTTGTCTTGCACGATGTTGTTACTATTCTATTGTATGTTAACTTTTTGGGTGTCCAAGAACCTATACTTTGATAAATTTCGATTTTTATTGTGTCCAGAAGCCTTTGTTTTAAGGCAAACTAATTCGGGAATGTTAATTTTTTTGTGTTTTTCTCCACAAACCTATGTAACAGACGTTATTACTATTCTATTGTATGCTTCTAAATGTTGATGTAATTTCCAGAGATACGTAACATACATTATTTATTTTTTGATAAATTTCTATAGTCCGCAAGTCCGCTTGTCAATTTGTATATCGCAGAACTCTCGATGCTATTTGTAGCGCATGGAACAACAAAAACTCAATTTTGAGCCCGCTAGCCCGAGAACCCGTGATCCAAAAACTGGGTAAGTATGGAATGAGGACTCCGTGCATGCTCTATGAAATATCATCCCCATACTTTATAAAAGTACATATTTCGTATGTATAAAACTAAATATGTACTTTCTAAAATTTGATCATTTCAATTTCTTTCGTGTCCAAGATCCCTTGTTTTAAAGATAACTAATTCGAGAATGCTAATTTCTTTGTGTTTTTTTCCACGAACCTATGTAACAGACGTTACTATTATTTTTTTGTGTTTCTCTCCACGAACGTATGTAAAACGAATGTAAAAAAAACTAAATCGATAATGCTAAATTTTTTGTGTCCAAGAAAAGCCTCTGTTATAAAGCAAACCAATTCGGGAATGCTAATTTTTTTGTGTTTTTCTCCACGAACCTATGTAACAAACGTTATTACTATTCTATTGTATGCTTTTAAATGTTCATGTAATTTCCAGAGATATGTAACAGACATTATTAATTTGTGATAAATTTCTATAGTCCGCAAGTCCGCTTGTCTATTTGTATATTGCGGAACTCTGGGTGCTATTTGTAGGGCACGAAACATCAGAGGCCCAATTTTGAGCCCGACAGCCAGAGAACCCGCGATCCAAAAACTGGCTAAGTATGGAATGAGGGCTCCGTGCATGCTCTATAAAATATCATCCCCATACTTTATAAAAGTACATATTTCGTATGTATAAAACTAAATATCTACTTTATAAAATTACATATTTGGTATGTATAATTTATGCTGTCCAGTAACCTATACTTTGATAAATTTCAATTTCTTTTGTGTCCAGGAGCCATTGTTTTAAAGATAACTAGTTCAGAGATGCAAATTTCTTTGTGTTTTTTTTAACGAACCTATGTAACAAACGTTACTACTTTTTTTTTGTGTTTCTCTCCACAAACGTATGTAAAGAAAACTAATTCGGGAATGCTAAATTTTTTGTGTCCAAGAACCTTTTAAATGTTAATAATTTTTTATATATTTCAGAAAACTAATTCGGGAATACTATGCTTGCATGGAAACCACATGTATTTCAACTTGCTACCCACGTAACATTTATTCCCATTCCAACTTGGTAGGACTACGCTGCCATACAACACTTGTTTTCATATAAAATTATAATATTCAAACATTATATATATATATATATATATATATATATATATATATATATATATATATAAGGTCAAGACCAAGCTACACACCAAATTGGTGCACTAGGTTTTCTTGTTTATGGGACAAGGACCCCCTCAGCCCAATAATTTAATTGATAAAATCCACTGATTTATAAATACACTACTCCATATAAATTTAAACTTGTAACCTCTTTTATATATATATATATATAACACTTTTATATATATATATATATAACACAGTGATATTTGTTCACCACTTCCATTAATTGAATTATGAAAAAAAAATTCAAATCCTAAAATCACAAGTTTGAAATAATAACTCAAAAACATATTTTGAATTTGATTGTACTGGAATGATGCATACACGGTTGCCACTTGAATACTGTTGTGCTCTCACCATTACGATCTGAGCACCACTCCGTCCATGTATCATGAAAGCTAAATTTTATTCAGCCATGAATATTTGATTTAGCTTGCAGCCTGCAATACAAATACAAACACAATCCCTGCAAATAATGAAACCTACATCGAATAATGAAACCTATTTTGCAAGATGTCCCACTTACCGAAGTTCTAAGGTCATGCGCTCGGCTGTGCGATCTCAAATTGGGCAAAAAGATTCACGCCTCCATAGTTCGAAGTGAGCTCGAGTGTAATTTGATTTTAAGCAACACCCTCGTTGACATGTATGCAAAATGCCGAAGCATAGAGAATGCACGAGATGTGTTTGACAGAATGTGTGAAAGGAATGTCGTTTCATGGACTGCGCTTATTGCAGGCTACACTCAGCAGGGCTGTGCCGA
>ML783858.1:365494-393091 GCA_009831015.1 Picea engelmannii | reverse complement strand
AAGCCAAATCAAGAGAAAGATATTTCAGAAGTACAATGCTTCAACTGTCGAAAGTATGGTCACTACAAGAATCATTGTCCCGAGCTAAAGAAAAGGAAGGGGACACACGAAGCATCAGTTGCCGAAGAAAAGGAACCTACAAAAAAGACCAAGCAGGATGAAAGAGACTTCTTCTTTTGAAGGTAACAATACTCTTCTTAGTTCTTGTACATATCTTGTTTGTATAGTCTCTGTACATATATCTATCTCTTAGAAGACAATATGTTCCAAGAAGAACTATACCTATGGAAGAACAACAAGATAAGGATTGCTATCATTATACAAGTCAAGATGAAATACATAAAGCAAATCATGTGGGAGCTATTACAAGAGACTTAGAAGAAGCAAGACAGAAAGAAGTCAGCAACCAAGAGGAAATTAGAGAAAGACTTATGACGTTTTGTAGAAGACAACAAGACAGAAGCGTGGGCTCTGTTAGACGGAGGGAGCTGATTATATGCACTCATACATGAAGCAAGGATTAGGAGGGAGCTAATCCTATGATCCATTGAAGATGATAAAATATATATATCCATGATAGCAAGCAATACATGTTCAGTTCGACCTTAGAACAAGTCTTCTTCGAAGAGAAGCCTTTAAAGTATCCCTGGTTGTCCATCCACATCTGTGATCCTGTGATGAAAGAAAGAAATGGAATATTTAGGGCATGGAATCTACTCCATGGACCCAAGAGCTAAACACAAGGAAGAACATGAAGATTCAAAGAAAGAAAGAAAAGCCAGAACAACCAGTGATTGTATCAAGAACCGCAAGATTGCCAGCCTGATATGAACTTAATAAAAGCAATCAAGCAGAGGAACTAAAAGTCGTGATGAAGAACAGTGTATGGAAGACTTATGAATGAAAACATTGCGGGATCTAGAACTAGAGGTTCTCCCAGATGGAGGGAGAAGGCTACTATGATTACTTGTTCCAGTAAACCAAACATATCTCTACATGAGTCGTTATATCATCGCAACATCCATGAGTTGGAGTTCTACATCAGATGAATGCAAAGAATGTTCTCCAGAGAAATTGAATAAAGAGCGTATGAAGAGCAACCTCAAGACTTTTAGGCATACCAAAAAGAGACCCTTGTATGCAGATAGAAGAAGACAACTTGGTGGAGAACCTCCAGTGCACAACATAAGCGTGGTGAAGATTTTCTATAACAAAGATATTGTATCAAGATGATACTCAGTAGATCAGATCTCATTATGACAGAAGAAGTGCCACATGGATACGTTCCAGTTTTCCAACAATGATATACTTTATTGATCAGAGCTACATGAAGCCTTCAGAGAAAACCAGTGTTCCAGACCGACGTACATTTGAAATCAAGCATTACATTATCCGTGATGAAGTCCAGAAAGGAGAAAGTGGTTCTGCAATACATATCTCCACAGATGAGCAGATAAGCAGACATTTTGGTAAAGCTTCTATCCAAGATGAAAGAGTTTGCATACTCAAGATGGAACTCGTGGAGACGACTTCCTTATTGAAAAAGGAAGAGATGAATCCCAGGTTGGGAGGGAGCACTGATATGTACTGATTCATGGACAATCATTTTTCAGTTCGAAAAATGGTCCAGGAGGAGCAGATTCTTTCCAGTTCGGAAAGTGGATTGAGATTTCTGATGGACAACTTTAACATGGGAAATGGTCCAGATTGTTGATGTATCATAGACAACGACTTCCCATTGTGGTTAACATGGGGAGTGGTCTAGGATAGTGTCTCTTCTTGAGGGTTACTCAAGAAGACTAGCCTGCCTCGTCGGACAACGATTTCTCATTGTGGTTAACATGAGGAATGGTCCGTTTTGGAGGTTGATACAAGACAATGTTTTCCTCTTGTGGTTAATAGAGAAAATGGTCCGGACAGTCATTCCTTAGAGTGTATTCATTCTCTTCAGGTTGCACTTTGTTTAGTGCCGGAGGAATGGCCCAGGGTGGGGAATGGTCCAGGCTCAGCAATTAGGGACAGACATTCCTTAGGGCAGATTCATTCTCTCCAGGTTACACTTTGTTTAGTGTCGGAGGAATGGCCCAGGGTGGGGAATGGTCCAAGCTCAGAAATCAGGACAATTAATCTTCCTTGCTTGAGAAGAATAGTCCAGACAACTCATCATTAATGTTTTACCTTTTGAGGGCAGATATTCTTTCAGACCTCACAGATGTGAGTGAAAGATTGGCCCAGATGATTCAATTTATATCATAACATTGTTTATGTCCAGGTTGATATCAAATGATTGTTATGAAGACTGTATGACAGTAGATGTATACTACTGTGGTGGATGTGTTCCACTATTCTTGACTATACGTTACCGATCAAGTACTTGGTTGCTACTTGGTGTGGTAATGTACCACTAGATTGTAGTTATATACTACTATGGATAGACACAGTTGTGTTCTATTTTGTTTCGATTACCTTGAAGACTATCAACAGTTTGGTAAATGATTATTAGCTAGATGAATGATTAAAGGACAGAGATTTCCCAGACGGAAAATGGTTCAGAACATCTACTCTTCTAGGATAGAAGAACGACTCTTGTATCACTCTGTGGTGTGAGTGACTTATCAGCATGATGTCCGATTACTCAGATGGAGTATGGTTTCGAGAGATGATGCAGTTGATGACACTGATGGTGATGATGATAGTCTAGATGACTATGTTGATGCTACCGAGTGAATGATATGTTTTGTGCTCAAGACCATTAGCTGTAATACCTCCCTAGCTAGGAGGGAGTGTTGATATTATGGTAGCTGCAGGAGGTATTTACCTCCACGTGTAAACCTAACGAGAATAGAATACTCCAGGAAGCAAGAAGAAACCCTAATGAATTGGCTAATAACCCTAGAAGACTTGTCGGCTCAAGAAGATAATTTATATTAGGTTATTAGCCTCCAAGAGAAGAAGTTGGCTAGAAGAAATAATAATATACTGAACAGACAGATACCCAGAATGAGAAGTTGGCCCAAGTAGTTAGCCAAAATTAGTATAATTATAGGAGGCCAGTTCTCATTTTGGCAGGCAGTCTCAGAATTGCAGAGCAACAACTTGTGCGCACTGCAGTGCCCAGTCTTGTGCGCAAGTTTGAGGAGAGTTGCCATTGCAGCTGCTGCAACTAGCAGATCACGTTTGGCTTGGACTATCTCTTGGCTAGGGTTTGGACTATCTGATTAGTTCTTGTTGATGCGCTATCCTTGGGGAAAGGTGCGCTACCCTTTGTTTGGCTATCTAGCCTAGGGTTTGCTTCCAGAATGATTCTTTGTCAAGGTTAAGGTGCTCGGAGGGTGGCTTCGGCCTATGGTTGGGTGACAATAGTGATATTGTCAATGGTAAAATGAGCACATCCATTATATTCTAACAAAAAGGAAGGTACAGATTACGATGAGACATTCGCTCCAGTGGCCAGGTATACTTCCATTTGAACAACCGTTTCTTTGGCTTCTGTACTTGGTTGGAAATTGCATCAAATGGATGTAAAAACAACTTTTCTGAATGGAAAAGTAGAACATGAAGTCTTTGTGGAACAACTTGAAGGGTTTGTATTGTATAACAAAGATGCTCATGTGTGTAAGTTAAGAAAAGCACTGTACGAACTTAAACAAGCTCCTAGAGTATGGTATGAAAGAATTGATGGCTTTCTGAAAGGCTTGGGTTTTCATAAAAGTGATGTTGATGCTAACTTGTATTTTAAAGTTACCAGGAACCAACCTATTATATTAGTGTTTTATGTGGATGACCTCTTCCTTACAGGAGATCAAGGTCTAATAGCTTGGTGTAAGAGGGAGCTCACCTCTGAATTTGAAATGAAATATTTGGGGTTAATGCATTACTTCCTTGGTTTGGAAGTCTAGCAAAGACATGATGAAATCTTCTTGGCAGAAGGAAAGTATACAATAGATGTACTAAAAAGGTTTAGAAGGCTGGAATGAAAAGCTATGACAACCCCCATGATTACAAACTTAAGGAAGTTGCATGATTCAGACACAGGATCAGACTTGGTAGATCGCACCATGTATAGACAACTTATTGCGTCACTCATGTATATGATTCACACTAGGCTTGAAATTTGCTATGCAGTTAGCGCATTGAGCCAGTTTATGGTTGAACCGAGACAGAGACACTGGGTGGCAGCTAAACACATTTTGAGATATCTCCGGGGGACCATTACTTGTGGTCTAAGGTATACATCTAGTGGTGGTATATTTCTGCATGGTTATGCATATTCTGACTTACTTCATGCTACTGCTTTAGTTTAGGATTAGCTATGATTTCATGGTCAAGTTGGAAACAAGGATCTATTGCTCAGAGCAAAACCGAAGCTGAATATATTGCGGCCAGTGATGCCAACATGGATGCAATATGGTTCATAAAGTTGATTTATGGGATATTTAGTGACAGGCTAGAGACTACAAATAATCAAAGCTGCTTGAAGCTTACAGAAAATCTGGTATTTCACGACAGATCAAAACATATTGATATGAGATACCATTATATCAGAGACATGGTCCAAAGAAAGATAATCAAGCTACAATACATATCAACAAATGAGCAAGTAGCAGATATACTGACCAAGCCATTGCCATTAAAACAATTTGTGCACTTGAGAAGCAAGCTTGGAGTTGCAGAGAATGCCTCCCCTGCTAAGAGGGAGTGTTAAAAATAGCAGCATCACGAGACATTCTCTAATGAGAGGTCTTAAGTGGCCACCTTGAAGCTAGCTAGGGAGATTTGGAGAATCAACCAGTCTTGTGAGTCATGGAAAGATTCAAGGTGAACGTACAAACCTTGTGAGCCAGGATAAGAGTCAGGACGAAGGACATGCTGCAAGAAACCTTGTGAGCCTTGTGCAAAAGTCAAGGTAAAATTTAGCAAGAGTCAGGACAAACGTACAAGTCCTGTGAGCTAGTCTGACGTGTGAGATGACCTCCTCGTCTTTGTTGTGATCTTCTAGGAGTTGGCCACTCTTAGTCTCACTGTAGCATATGACCAAGTAGGAGGGTCAAATGACCACACAAGTATAAATATCTTTCCTCTTATTGATGTAATGAAGCAATTATGAGCAGGTGAGGGCCATGCAGGTTGATAGAAGGACAAGATGTGCTTGCAAATTTTGTACTTAGTCCTAGAGACTAAAGTTAAAGTGTTAATGGAGAATTAAAAGGCTAAAAGCCTAAGTTATAATGTTATATTAAAATGTTATTAAATTATTAAAAGAAAAGGAGGGTGAACTTTATACCTAGTAACATGACAACTTAAAGTGATGCCCACCTTGGGGCTTCTAGAAGTTTGAATTAGCCCAACAAGAAGATAAGATTTGGATGCTTCTAGAAGGATGGGAGAAACCATAAAAAGACAAGAGGACCATTCTCTATACATAGTTCAGATCTATAGTATCCAAGTGTAGATCTACAACATCTAAGTTCATATCTATAGTATCCAAGTGCAGATCTACAACATCTAAGTTCAGATCTATAGTATCCAAGTGAGATCTACAACATCTAAGTACAGATCTATAGTATCTAAGTGCATATCTACAATATCCAAGAGATATACAATATTCAAGTGCAGATCTACAACATCCAACTGTAGATCTACAATATTCAAGTGCAGATCTGCAACATCCAAGTGCAGATCTACAATATTCGGTTCAAATCTTCTGTATTAAGATCATATCTACAATATTCAGTTCATATCTTCTGTATACATTTCAAATCTACAATATTCTCCAGATCTGCAAGCAACACGAGTGTAATGTAGAAAATAATGAAAACACTAACATGAAAATTATACATAAACTTAGTGAATGATAATAAAATGCTCAAGACAGAACATAAACAATAAAGAAGGGAGTAAAATGTTATTTATCTAGACAAGAAACAATACACAAGCATGTTGGCCTACTTCTTACAACCTTTACAAAGATCCCGTACAATTGTAGCTCGAGTGTCAATTCCTATAGCATACTCGAACTCGTATAGTTTTGGATTCCCTTGCACAAAATACCTCGTACAGTTCTGGATAAGAGTTATGTTGCGACCTGTGTATGCCACTATGTGGTAGAGACCCTGCTCGGTCTGTGTAGTAGAGATACGGGCTACCTCCCGTGTTTTAGACAACGGCCCCACTCTGTTCGTGTAGCAAAAAATATGAGCTATCACTCGGGCACTTGGGCACTCGAGTGAGTTTGCCCACGATGCGCCTCCTTTCTATCATTCGAATTTTTTTAGAGCAATAGACTGTTGGGTAACATGTTTTATTATTCCTCCTTCGATTAGGGTTAGTGTGTGGGCCCTCAGATCGTGGAAAATCCCAACCATTAGATCCTCTTCTAGATCAATGGCTGGGACTTGTTTCTTTATTGACATAACTTAAGGTTTAACTTTTTACCTTTTTCCTCACTAATACTCAACACTCTCTCTTAGTGAGGAATGGGTTCTCTAAGACACCCAATTTTCCTCTGAAGTATTCAAACTTTCCTTTTGGCTGTGCTTTGGTCAAGATGTCTGCTACTTGTTCATTGGTGGAAATATATTGAAGTTTTACTACCACTTTTTGAACTTTGTCCATGACGAAATGATATCTCATTTCAATGTGCTTGGATCTATCATAGAAGACTAGATTTTCGGATAACTTGATGCAACTTTGATTATCACAAAAAATTGTGGTGGGAACCAAGTCCATCTCAAAAATATTTCTAAGCATTTTCTGAAGCCAAATGGCCTCACAACTTGCTTGGCTGGTTGCGATATACTCGGCTTCTGTTGAACTAAGTGCAACTGATTTTTGCTTTATGTTGTACCAAGATATCACACTTGAGCCTAGGTTGAAGCAACAACCAGAGGTACTCTTTCTATTAGTTGTACTTCTAGCCCAATCTAAATCAGAATAACCCACCAGGTTGATTTGTTCTCCCTGTAGATATTGAAGACCAAATTCTATTGTACCCTTCAGGTACCTTAGGATGTGTTTTGTTGCAATCCAATGTACTTCCCTTGGATCTACCATATGCTGACTTAGGGTGTTGAAAGCAAATCATATATCAGGTCTGGTGTTTTTCAAGTACATTAAGCATCCAATCAACTATCTATAGATGGTGGGATTCACTTTGTCGGACTCGAAAGAGTTTAATTTCTTGAGATTTGTGATCATGGGGGTGGTCATGGATTTGGAGTCCTCCATCCCAAATCTTTTGAGAATCTCAATTGTGTACTTTCCTTGACCCAAAAAGGTCTCACCCTCCTGTTGCGAGATCTCAAGCCCAAGAAAGTAGTGCATTAGTCCTAAATCTTTCATTTCAAATTCTTTGGCCAGATCTTGTTTGCAGGTTGCTATTAGAGTTTATGCTCATGTGAGGAAGAGATCGTTCACATACAACACCAGAATGAGGATGTCCTCTCCCTTCATAAGGAGGTATAGATTTGGATCAACATCAGTCTTGATGAATCCAATACTTTGTAACTTTCAATCCCGGAGTACCACGCTTTGGGTGCTTGTTTGAGTCCATACAGGGCCTTCTTTAGTAAGAATACATGGCTCACTCTGTCATGGACCCCAAAACCCCTTAGTTGCTCCAGATAGACTTCCTCTCTAATGTTCCCGTTGAGGAAAGCAGTATTTACATCCATTTGATGTATTCTCCACCCCATTTGAGTGGCAATAGATATGATTGTGCGAATGGAGGTGTACCGGGCCACTAAAGCGAAAGTCTCTTCGTAATCCACTCCTTTTTGGGAGAATCCCTGAGCAACAAATCTGGCCTTGTGCTTGTCAATGCTCCCATCCGTTGCATGTTTTATCTTGTATATCCACTTGGAAATGACTATGGATTTGTTCAGGGGTCTGGGCACAATTTCCCACACATTGTTCTTTACTATGGAGGCATACTCTTCCACCATGGAATCCCTCCAGGGCTTCCTTACAATGGCTTCTTCAAAGCAATTTGGTTTTGATTCAATCATAGTGCTCATGAGAGCAGCGTACCCTGAATATCTCTGAGGGGGTACACTTGTTATAACTAAATTTTTTGGAGACTGTACTTGTTCATTTGCTTCCCTTAGCATTTGTTCGACCCATTTTGGTTTGCTTTTCTTGGAAGTGGTCGATATCTCTCCCTCTTGGTATTCCACTGTGGGAATATCTACCACTGCTGATGAGATCTTCTCCTCTTGACTGGGGGATTCGGTCTCAGAGATGTCCTTCTCTTGATATGAATTTTGAAGGGCTCTTTCTTCTTCAAACTTTATGTCTCTGCGTAGGACAATTTTCCTGATGGTGGGGATGTATACTCTGTAGGCTTTGGAGGTCTCACTGTACCCAACCAAGATCCCCTTTTCAGTTGTAGGATTGAGCTTAGTCCTTTTCTCAGCAAGGATATGGCAGTAGGAAACACACCCAAAGATCCAGAGGTGGTTAATGTCTGGCTTCTTTCTGGTAAAGGCCTCCTCTAGAGTCACGTTTCCCAGTACTTTGTGAGGACTTTTGTTTTGAATATAGACTGCAATGTTGCAGGCCTCTGCTCAGAGAAACTTAGGAAGGTTGTGATCATGCAACATTGCTTTTGCTGCACCTACAATGGCTCTATTCTTCCTCTCTAATATCCCATGCTGTTGAGGGGTATAAGGGACTGTCAATTCTCTTTTGATTCTAGCCTCAACACAAAACCTCTTAAAGGCATATGAGGTGTACTCTCCTCCATTCTTAGACCCAAGGGATATTATCCTCTTTCCTGTCTGAGTTTCAACTAGGGCCTTGAACTCAAGAAACCTCTTGAGAACTTCTTCTGAGGTTTCTCCCGTCAAGAAGTAAATCTAGGTTTTCCTGGAGAATTCATCTATGAAAGTGATGTAGTACTTGAACTTTCCTCCTATGGATAAGGAGGACATGGGACCATAGATGTCAGTATGAATTAGGTCTAAAATGTTCTTGGACCTTGATTCACTCTCGAGGGAGGGTGCATGCACAAACTTGCCTAGAACACACCCTTTACATATCTCATGGTGTTCTGAAGTGAATGAGGGCATCCCTGTTACAATCTTACCCAGGGTTTTGAGGGCACCATGTTCGAGATGAGCTATGTTCCTATGCCATAACTCACAATCTCTAGTGTTGTTGTTGCTTGCTAGGGCATAGTGGGAGTCAAACTGTAATTTATACAACTTGTCCTTCCTTACTCCAATGACTTTTTCAGATCCCATGCTCAACTCCCTGGGCTTGATGTAGGCCCTTCGGTCCTTGAAGGAAACCTCATAACCTTTTTCTTCTAGGGATGATACTAAGACCAGGTTCTTCTTCAGTCCAGGAACATAGAGAATGCCCGATAGGTAAAGATGCTTGCCATAATCCCTCTCAAACCTTACAATTCCATCTCCCTTTGGATGATAGGCGTAGTCATCACCGAGAAGGATTTCAAAACCAAATTCTTTTTCACTCAAGTTGTTGAAGTAGTGCTTGTGGCCAGTCATGTGACTGGACACTCCACTGTCTATATACCAGACCTCATTGGTTTGGGTAGAAGACATACATGCCGTACACACTTCCTCTACCATTTCAATAGAAGAGAGCGGTCCCAACTAACCTAACTATGATACCATGTAGAAAATAATGAAAACAATAACAAGCAGATTATACATAAACTTAGTGAATGATAATAAAATGCTCAAGACAGAACAAAAACAATAAAGAAGGGAGTAAAATGTTATTTATCTAGACAGGGAACAATACACAAGCATGCTGGTCGACTTCTTACAACCTTTACAAATATTTCGTACAACTGTAGCTTGAGTGTCAATTCATGTAGCTTACTCGAACTCTTACAGTTCTGGATTCCCTTGCATAAAATACCCCGTACAGTTCTGGATAAGAGTTATGTTGCGACCTGTGTATGCCACTATGTGGTAGAGACCCTACTCGATCTGTGTAGTAGAGATACAGGTTTCCTCCCGTGTATTAGACACCGACCCTACTCGGTCGGGGTAGCAAAAAATATGAGCTATCTCTCGGGCACTCGGGCGAGTCTGCCCACTGTGCGCCTCCTTTCTATCATTCAAATTTTATGAGAGCAATAGACTGCTAGGTAACATGTTTTATTATTCCTCTTTTCTTCGATTAGGGTTAGTGTGTGGGCCCTCAAATCGTGGAAGATCCCAACCATTGGATCCTCTTCTAGATCAATGGTTGGGACTTGTTTCTTTATTGACATAGCTTAAGGTTTAACTTTTTACCCTTTTTCCTCACTAATACTCAACATGTAAAAGTCTCTAGTCATTCTCTCTCTTTGAACTGTAGCACCCTATTTAGGGTTTGTACATGCAAGCTCATTAATAAATAAAGATGAGAGATCTTTGCTGGGGTTTTCTCCCTTATTGGGTTTCCCGGGGTAAATCTCTGTGTTCTATCATGATCTCGTTTGTTACGCCGCTCTCTTTTATTCAGTTCTTTAGTATATTGTGGTTAAATGATTTAATGTGTTGAAAAGAAGATAAATATCATCTCTATATGAATCAAGCTTGAAAATTTAACATTTTGTACTCTTCATATATAGTAATACAACATGTGTACAATTCTGACAAATTTCCTCGCATACTTGCTCTCTTGCACTCTCTTCTATGTGAGTATCTTCTTGCATTGTTGGTAGTGTTTGCATATTAATTGGTATTAGAGCCTAGTGATCGTGACCTCATGATTTAGTCACCTCAATGGTTAACATTTTTTACCCTTAGTCTCACACCCCCAGGAATGTAAAATCACCACCCTAGATCTAATCTCCTAGAGGGTTTCCACCTCTTATCCTCTACTAGATCTACTCTCTTTAACAAGCTTTAGCTTTGTGGAGTTATGCATTTGGAGCAATCAACACCCTCTCTTGTTTAATATAGGGGTCAAGGGAGCCCTAACTTGTTGAGGCCATATCTCCTAAACTGTAGCTTGGAATCACAAACTATAAATTGCATTAGAAAGCTTGAATCCAATTTTACAATGTGAAAGGGTGTTGAACATTGTATTACATCCTTTGAGGCCCCAAAACCCCTCAGGCCAAAAACCACATATTTCAATTATTGACATGAAACTATTAAATATGTGCTTTGTGGAATATTGTCCAAAACTAAAATCCATTTGCTTAAAAATGTTATTTCCAGTCTTAGATCAACAAGCCAATACATAATGGCTCAAAGAGGTAGTAGACATGAGGAGTGGATGCGTGACTCAACCAATAACAATTCTCTTGAATAGATCCTTGCTAGTCAAGTTGAAAACAAGACCACGATGATGTAAGAAATGATAAGAACCTTCATGAAGATTCTCCTACAAAATTCTTCTTAGGAGAACCCAATACTTGTTAAGAAATAGAGCACACGCATAACAAGACAAGAACTGGGGGAAAATGATTTAATCCATTCTCGACATTTGGATTCATCTCATGATGTCAATATATAGTACATGCATTTGACCACTTTTAGATCTAGATCTTATTAACAACTCATATGTGAATAATGACAACACCTAATCAATAGATAATATGACAACTCATAAGAAGGTGGTCTCAAAATTTGTGATTGTCTAGGGACTCATAGTCTAACATTCCCCCCCTTAATCACAAGTCTGAATAAGTATACCAATAAGACAACAATAACTAATGCATAAACTTGTATCATCTCAATCTTCAATTTGAAACTTTTGAACTGAGCTTTGATGAATATATGCCTAAAAAACCACCAATATGGATGTTGAATGGTTCATTTGAAATGAACTTTGAAAGAGAGTATAATTTTTGGAAGTGAATAGCTACCATCTCTGAACTGCTAATTGGTGAACAAACAAGATCACCATTCTATTATTAGTGAACAAATAGGACCACAAAAGTTCTCTATGAATTTAGACACAATTGGGTATTGAACAATGTTGGATACCTAATCCTCGTGATTATGATATTTTGTAAATAGTATATGAAGAGTCATAGCTGAATACAAAGAGTCATAGTTGAAATAATGCAAGTTTGGAGTTACTTATTCCTGTCCATACCTGGCCTGGTAGTGGTATCGGATCCAATTTAACTGCATGATTCTCTACCTCGTGCAGTAATGCCTCTATCCCTCTGGTTATTCCCTGTGACCCTCATCTTTGTCATTCACCTGCCTAGGGTTTTCCATTTGCTCTGTCATTTCTTCTCCCTCTGTTGGTGTAACCATTGCTTAGACTCCGTATTTGGATTTTCCTCTTCAACATCTCAACTAGATGATCCACATCTACGTCGTCCACCAAATTTCTTCTTGCAACACGTTGTTCAACACTCCTTTCCTAGTTCGAGTTGATTAGCTTATTGTTTTGAGATATCCAACCATTCCATGTTGCATGGAGAGTGTTTGCCTTCTTCTTCAACCGTTAAATATGTAGCAACTTTACCTACATATACCTAATCCATTCAATGGGTACACATACTTTAAGAGCTCTGAACCCCTATATCTTTGTTGCCTCGACCGCTTTGAATCCTGAAATATCAGTCAAGACACTTGCTCGTAGTTATTTTGGAGGGTTATCACCATTGAAATTGAAGGCATTTTGAAAGCAACTCGCATTTGTGGTTTTAGCAACCCATGATTCTAGGCATATGCCATCCTTTCTCCACTTTGATGGATCATGTTTTGGGCATTAGAAGTTCAAGGGTTTAACCATTTCAACACGAGGTTGTCAAAGGTTGTGGGTTCACTTTGTTTTTAAGATATTCACACTCCTTTTTCAATGCATCACTATGTGTGGCACACATAGTGGAACACAAACCCATAATCGCCCTCTTCATGTTGAATATTTTTCCATTGGAGCTCACCAATTTCACAATATCATTGCAATCCTCTACCTTCTCCATTTCCATTGCAAAAGATGATGAGGCACATGCAACATAGTTAGGTTGGTAAGCTGAGATTGCCTAGACCTCACTTCGAAGAATATCAAGATTGCTTATAAAGTTTCTTATATATTGGTTGCTCAAGGGGCGAACTGCACAAAGATCCCATGTGCATGCCACATCCAACACGAGAATCTGTAGAAGTTATCGATCTTCTACAATGAAGCCTTATTTTTTGTGAGTTGGGTTCATCATTTTTCTCTGAGCATTCTTGTAGTAAGGAAAATTGTTTCGTGTGGGTTGCATCTCTGTCAAGCCACTTTTCTGTTGCAAGAAAACATGTCGTTCTTTTTGTTCTTCAAAGAAAAATTGGATTGAGAGGAGCAACTAGTGTTTGAAAATTCATTCTCTCATCTCCATTGTTATCGTGGTGCTGACCAACAAAGAAAATTAGACAGAATGGTCCAGAAAGATCAAACACACTCTGATTTTTAACGACTTGTGGGATGACATTAGTGAAGGAGAGAAGGATAGTAGACAAGGAGAGAATGATACTAGACCGAGCATACCTACATAATACAAGGAGCATGTTATATGGAATAACAAAGACAAGAAATCATATGCGTTTATTACTGCCATATTACGTGAGCCGCCATATTATTTCCACTAAATACTTGTATGGTACTTTAAAGAAATTGAAGGATTTGTATGACTCACTGGAGTTCATACAATAACTAGTGAAACTCTTCAACCTAAAGTTGAAGAATGATGATCCCATGACTTTAGCTTCTAAGATTAAAACCATATTTCATGACATTGATGTTGATTTTCTAATCCCAACACCTAAGTATATTGTTTACTAGTGATTTCTTTGTTGTAAATCAAATTAACAGCTCACAAAAAAAAATACATTGTCAGAATAATCAACTGAAACAAATAGCGCAGAAGCAAAACTGGAAACCAAAATCTCATACACAAGACACAAAGATATTTTGCTCATCAAATAAGCTTATGATTTAAATAAATTCAAAGCTTACAAGGGCTCTCGTATCTGGGAAAATGCCCCCCCTGAGAAATACATAAAACTTTAGATAGTACCTGCAAACCCTAGAAACTCTTGGTTTGTTGTACGACCCCAAAATTTCACACTTTTCGATATGTATGCACCTTTCTTTAATCAAACCCACGTATACGCGCTTGTCTCCATTGAAACCTGCGTACATGTGCACACACACTGTATGACAAACTTCGTACGATGTGACTCCAATCTGCTGAAACCCACTTGCGGTTGCTTCTGTTCTCTCTTCTCCTTGACCTATACTGATCTCTAGATGAAATTCCTTCTCCACCTATCCGAGATATCCTTGAGCAAAAGTCCTTCTCTCCTCTCTATGTCAAAACAACCAACTTTCCTCCTTTACCCTAGTCTTGTTTTTTATAATATTGAGTTATGACCTAACCCTAACATCCAAAGTGATTGACGGTTAAGATTACATCTAACCTCACTTGAGATCAATGGCTAAGATTTAATTCATTAATGTTAATATATTTTAGCATTTCATTAAATAAAGTCAACTAATTAATACAAACAATTTACTTTAATAATTCTTTTAATTAAAGTAAAGTATCAAGGTAGAAGGCTTTGGACAACTTCCACATTCCTAGACACTTAGACATGTGCGGAAGTACTTGTCCAATGCTACAAACATCAACACTCCCTCTTAGCAAGGAAGGTATTCTGCACCACTCCAAGTTTGTCCCTGAATAATAAAAACTTCCCTTTAACCAAGGGTCTGGTTAGAATGTTTGCAACTTGCTCATATGTGGAAACATATTGAAGATTGACTTCTCCCTTTTGGATCCTATCTCTAATGAAGTTATACCTGATCTCAATATGTTTGGACATATCATGGAATATTGGATTCTCAAAGAGTTTGATACAAACCCGATTATCACATTATATTGTGGGCTCCAACTCTTGATCAAATAAACTTTTAAGCAATTTGTGAATCCAAATGGCTTCACAACTAGCCATACACGCTTCCATGTACTTTGCCTCTGCTGAACTAAGTGTTACAAAAGTCTTCTTCTTGTTGAACCATGCAATCTCTACTGATCCCAAGCTAAAACAACAACTTGAGGTGCTCTTCCTATCCATTGCACTCCCTGCCCAATTCTGAGTTTGAATATCCTTATAGCCTCACTCCATCACCTCCAAGATACCTCAACCCATACTCTATTGTACCTCTCAAGTACCTGAGCACATGCTTGGTTGCTATCCAATGCACTTGCCTCGACTCCACCATGAACTGACTGAAGGTGTTCAGAACAAAACATATATCGACCTAGTATTGACCAAATACATCAAGGACCCTATTAGTTGCCTATATATTCTAGGATCCACCAATTCTAATTCTGAAGTGACAACCTTTTTCATATTGATAATCATAGGTGTAGCATGTTATCCCCAATTCCTAGGGATAACTAAGGAGATGATGTCTTAAGGACCTCAAGTTGCAGACATGGAGTACCGAGAGACAACTTGACCAACAATGTCCACTTGCACAGATAGAGATCCACCTCGCCACCACAATTCTAGGTTCATCATGAGGGTATCCACCACGTCAGCTGGCTTCCAGAAGACATTCAATCTTTCTCCATGAGGTACAAGCCAGGTATTATGGTGAGTGTCATTTCAATATTTGAGGCATTTGAGTTTATGCATTTTAAACTGCTTTTAATTATGTAACGTTTTCTTGGACATTATGTTCTTTGCCCTGTTTCACTTTGGTGGTTGACATTGCACCCTAGTAAGTGGGTCACCCTTGGGGATATGTTTTCTAATGGGAGGTCCCCTTAATGAGTTATCGTGCCACTCCTGACTATACTTGTCATTTTCCACACTTAATCCCCTCATCTCTTTACCTTTTGGGATTTTCAGGTTTACTGACCCAAGAAAGGATTGTCCTTCATTTCATGGGAAGAAGGGGATAAAGGCCCAAAGGCTTGTAGTTGGAAAAAGATAAAATCCAATCATGACCTTCTAGATGCTTGCCCAAGGATCCCGAGGAAAATGAAATATCTCTCGTAAGAAAC
The DNA here is from genome assembly GCA_009831015.1 of Picea engelmannii. Classification (NCBI taxonomy): domain Eukaryota; kingdom Viridiplantae; phylum Streptophyta; class Pinopsida; order Pinales; family Pinaceae; genus Picea; species Picea engelmannii. The sequence continues at coordinate 377,109 of ML783858.1, read as the reverse complement.
TGATGGGACCCGTGAAAAATAACTAATACAAAATTCCAACCAAGGTAGAGCATGTGTGGGCACTATTTTTAATGCTTAGGTAGAAGCCCCACACATGACTTCAACTTGGGGAAGCATGATGTGACCAAGGTAGAGTCAAGCTGGGCATTGTTTTTCTTGCTTAGGTAGAAGCCCCACCTTGGCTTCAACTTGTAAAAATGTTGCATTGAAAACGAAGGTGCAACACACCCTCTACAAAGGCACACATAAATGAGATATACTATGATCCCTTGTATGTAATGAACCCCATTCCCAAGAGTCTTGCTCCCATCCATGTCACTTTTTCCACATGTCTTAGAGAGGGGTCCACTTGGAAAACACTCCCAAACTTGAGGTACGACTCACCCAATAGGTCGCTTTATCAACCCTCCCATACCAAAACTTGGCAAATTGCATAGGGTCTTTGAGCACTTGTTTATTTTGATAAGGTGGTTTGGATATACATGCTTATATGGCTCTTTTATTGATTTGATTTACTTATCATGGTGCATTTGACTTGAGATCCTTGGAGGGCGCATTCATTGTCTTTGCATGACCTAGTTGGTGGATAGATTTAGAAGAACAAGCCTAGCTTGGGCTTCCTTGGGGCTTGAAGCCCACAGGTTGGATACCCCATGGCCCATACAACGGATGACGATGCTAGCCTTTGGAGGGCTAAGGATACACCTCAGAGGACCTAACCCAACTCTTTGCTAGCCCAACAATTTTCTCTTGAGGCTAAAACGTCACTTTTGAGGACGTTGGCATCACCCTAGGGCTGGGGTTGTGGTGGTGGTGTTGTTGCTGCTTGACACTTGACACTTTTTTATGGGAGAAGGCTTGGCTTGGAGGAGGAAGACCAATGCATGAGAGGGAGGGCCTAGAAGGCCCACCGACTTCCACTTTCCACTCCAATGACTTGCAAAAAGTGTCAAAAGGTCACCCTAGAAGAGGGATGACGCCACATTAGGGTTTCTATTGTGCATTTTTAATTTTTAATTTGAATTTTATAATGTAAAGGGGAAAAGTAAGGGTTGTTGCCCCCTTACTTTGTGGTTTACCCTAAAATTAAGTGGACGAACACTTTTAGTAGGATTTGTATAAATAGAGATCATTTCTATTTAATTTTTATCATAGCTATCTCACTTGAGAGAATACACTCTTGGCTGAAATTTGCACCCTTCCTAGGCACTTTCTCTATCTCTCTCTCTTTGTGATATGGTTTCTATCTTATCTAATGAAGTGAAGTGCCCTACTCTTGGAGGCTCTTTCTCTTTGCTTTGGTGATGAAAATTGATTGGTAACTAGGGTTTTGTCTTGGCATTTCTTGGAATTGGTAAGGAAAATTTGCATTTTGTTAGTTTTGTTTTTTGTTCCATGGTTGTTATTGGATAGATCCTTGGAGGAGTATAAGGATTTACAACCTCCACCAAGTTTTATCATTATTGTTTGTTGAAAAGGATATTGCAAAGGTTGCTAGGAGGAGTAAAATGGTTTACACCCTCCTAGACTTTACCTTGTTAGGGTTGCTATCTCAAGGGAGTAAAAAGGCTTATACCCCTTGAGATTTAGTAGTCCTAATCTAATACAAGAAGACTCCACAACCCATTTGGCAAGGCACTAATCTTTTATTACATTGGAGAAATAAATTCGTTGCATTGGTACACATGATTTATCGAGATATTGCATTTGTCTAAGTTGAAATCAATTATGTATGCTTTAAGCTTTCTTAATCCCTAAGGGCGTTTTCTTTTGCCTTGTAATTGTCATTGTTGTTAAGAAATTAATGCCACAACCATTAGGGTTGCCGAAAAACTCATTTTCTTACATCATTTACTCACTTCTCAACCATGGAAATTGACTTATAAACCTAGATTATTGTTCTATTGGTTATTGGCCATCTTTCTAACGGTTTACTTGTTGATTTTTGTGGTTGGAACTTGTTGTTGTAGCAATTTTTTGATACAACCATAAGGCCGCCCTAACACTTTGTTGATAACTTCATTTGGCAGCCCTAATTTACCATCAAAGTTCATGCTTAAATATTGGAAAGTTATCACTGTTTTAGTACTTCATTGTTCAATAATTATTTGACAATTTTGATGGTCAAATATGCAGTTACTAGCTATTGTTCTTGTTGATATATATTTATGTTTACTGTTGCAAATTAGCGACACTAAGCTTAACTTGCTTGTCCAATCAATTTTGAAGCTTATATACGTGTTCTTTCTTGTGTCTCAGGAAGGTACAAACATCTTCCCAGGTACTGAAGTATTTGGCAATTATAAACCATCCTCGAGACTCGTTATCAAGCCATTTCTCACTTAGTATCTTGATCTATAGGGGCTTCACTTCCATACTCTCACTTTCCACTTCATTTCCCCCCTAGGGTCACCCGGGACTCCCCCTTGTGTTGGATTCGTCCTTCACAAAAGCGGGGGAGGGTTTGTTTGAGGTGATAGTGAGTAATCTCTCCCACCATTATCACCATTCAATGGATTGTATCGGGCTTTGCCCAACCTATAGTTTGCGCGATAACATTTTGGCACCGTTGTCGAGGAGTATTTTGAATCCTCTTTTGCACCCTAACGATACTTTGACAAGCTATCTGAAAGCCTTTCCCTAGATTTCCTGGTGACTCCACTTAAAGGGCGTTCCCTTCCACCCTTGGTGAGATCCTCCTAAAGCTCATATGGCGACTTCACCTTCCTAGAACCCATCATTCCTTGTTTCCCCCTTTCCATCATTTGATGACCCTTGATCTCATATGGCGACTCAATTTAGTTATCTTTTTAGTCAATGGAATTATGGCACCGTGGGATGAACCCTCGTCCAAAACTTGTCATGCCTCGAGGAGGGCAATTTTACAAATGGAAATGGAAAAGATTGTTAATGAAGCTTCTAGGGAACTGATGAATCCTGTAAAAGAGTTATTTCAAAAATCTACCGAAGAACTAGCCCTTGAGGATGAAGAAATGCTTGAAGGACAAATATATGAAGAAATCTACCAAGAAGATCTTGATGAAGTTTCTCATGTTGAAGTTACGAACAAGACATTTGTTCAAGATGAAGTGCTTATACCTGCCCTTCCTTTTGATGAAAACATCCAGACCTTTGTTCCTCTTGCACATCAAGAAGAAAACATGATGAGTTATGACCCTTTTGAAGATCTTGATGATACTTTATTCCATGATTTTGGAAGTGAAGAAGTATTAGAGGAGCCTTTGGACGCGACAAACCCTTTTGGAAAAGGGAAAATAAAGTGCTATGTATTAAGGATCAAGCCTCTTGTGATGAAGAGGCGATGGAGGAGCATGTCCATAAAGAGAAAGAAGAATTATGATGAGGTGCAACATGTTGAGAAGCCTCATGAGACATCATTATCTTTTCTCCCGCTTGATGATGTTGAGGTTGTCCAACCTTACGCTCCTCCTATACATGAAGTTGAAGAAGCAAATAGTCTCAATGATGAAGAATATGAAGATCCAGTTGAAGCTGCCCTAACCTTCATTCTTCTTGCACACGAAGACAAAGATATGGTTATTTTCAACCATATTGATGGTTTTATGAAAGAACCCTTGGATTTGGTTGATGAACATATAGACATGTTCATACAAATTGGGAGACATAGATTGGATGCTGGTTGTCTCATATTTTATGGAGACCCCATTTACGACATTGAGGGTGGCTCTCGTGCAAAAAGGATTGAGTTGGCATCTCCAGGAAAATGGTCGTCACTTGCATATGATTCAAATGTTTGGCAGCCCGATGTTGACATGGTTATAGATTTGTTTCGTCCATTTGAGGATGACCTGTTGTAGCATTTTCAGGGTGATTTTCAATAATCCCTAAGGAATTGTGATGTAGATCCTTTTGGGGATGCATACTTGTTCTATGAGGACTTTCAACCATCTTCATCCTCAATTTTAGATGAACACCAGGACGTGGCCATCCCAGAGGAATCAAAGGCTCGCTTTACAAAGTGAAAGTATTTTCAGCTTGGGGAATTTTACAAGGATTCACAGATAAAGAGGAAACATTTTTCTTTCTCTAGACTTGAGCCTTTCCCTTACTTCATTTCTTCTTCTCAGGGAAATCCTGGGGTTTTCTTGGGATCTCTCATCTCTTCTCAGTCTTCAAGAAACAATGATCATGCTAATGGGGATGAAAATGAGACATCATCTACATATGGTAGCCCTCTTCAGAGATGGATTGATCGAGTTTGTGGCTATCCTTTCAGGTGGGATTTCTGGGGTGATCAGAGTTGCGACCGTTCTTTTCAACAAGATTTCCTCCCTCCCACCCATCTCCATGAGTTTCATTATATGTTTATTTATGCTCATGATCATTATGTGCTTGACTTATCTTTCTTGTATTACATGATTAAGCACATGAGGAGATACCTTGATGAAATGATGAACAAATGGTTTCATTGGTTGTATGACTTCACCTGACATCACCTATCACCCGATATTCAGGGACCTAAGGCCCCAGGTAAGTAGGTAGGTTATCCTGATTTCTTGCATTTGCATATTGATTGGTCATGGTAGTTTAGTTGCATTTCATCTTTGATTTTTATTTTTCTCTACTTGCATTATTTATTTACATGTTTTTCTTTTCATCATATATATGAAAAATGAAAAATAAATCTTTTCTAGATTAGTTGTCATTTTTTTTGAAGTTTGGATTTCTTTATATGGACAAAGTATGAGTGAGCCATCATACACTTAATAATTTGTTGTTTCAGTGTGTGTAGGCGCAGATCCACAAGGAGATGTTGTGATTCTCATGCATTCTACGACGAGTACATGTCCCCAAGTAGGAGCCAGATGTTATCCCAAATTCCTAGGTATAACTAAGTAGATGATGTCTCAAGGCCCTCAGGTTGCATACAAGGAGTACCGAGAGACATCTTGAACAATAGTGTCCACTTACACAGACAAAGACCCACCTCGCCACCACAATTCCAGGTTCATCATGAGGGTATCCACCACATCAGCTTGCTTCTGGAAGACATTTGGTCTTGCTCCATGAGGTACAAGCCATGTATTATGGTGAGTGTCATTTCAATATTTGAGGCATTCGAGATTGTGCATTTTAAACCGCTTTTGATTATGTAAAATTTGCTTGGACATTATGTCCTTTGCCCTGTTTCACTTTGGTGGTTAATATTGCGCCCTAGTGAGTGGGTCACCCTTGGGATAAGTTTTCTACTGGGCGGTCCACTTAACGAGTCACCATGCCACTCCCGACCATACTTTTCATTTTACACACTTCATCCCTCATTTCCTTACTTTTTGGGATTTTTTGGTGTACTGACCCAAGAAGGGATTGTCCCTCATTTCATGGTAAGAAGGGGCTGAAGGCCCAGAGGTTTGTAACTGGAAAAAGATAAAATCCAATCACGAACCTTCTAGATGTTCACCCAGGGATCCCAAGGATAATGAAATGTCTCTCGTAAGAAACTTATGAAACTCGTGAAAAATAACTAATACAAAATGCCAACTAAGGTAGAGCATGTGTGGGTACTGTTTTTCATGCTTAGGTAGAATCCCCACACATGACTTCAACTTGCAGAAGCATGATGTGAAAAAGGTAGAGTCAAGGTGGGCATTGTTTTTCATGCTTAGGTAGAATCCCCACCTTGGCTTCAACTTGGAAACATCTTAAAAAGATAAAAGGTAATGAATGGGCTTGGAAAAAGGTTGCATTGAAAACGAAGGTGCAACATACCCTCTACAAAGGTACCCATAAATGAGACACTACGATCCCTTGTATGTCATGAACCCCATGCCCAAGAGTCTTTCCCCCATTCATGTCACTTTGCCCACATGTCTTAGAGAGGGGTCCACTTGGAAAACACTCCCAAACTTGAGGTACGAGTCACCCAATAGGTCACTTTATCAACCCTCCCATACCCAAACTTGGAAAATTGCATAGGGTCTTTCAACACTTGCTTATTTTCATAAGGTGGTTTGGATGTACATGCTTAGATGGCTCTTTTATTGATTTGATTTACTTATTATGATGCATTTGACTTGAGATCCTTGGAGGGTGCATTCATTGTCTTTGCAGGACCTAGTTGGTGGACAGATTTGGAAGAACAAGCCTAGCTTGGGATTCCTTGGGGTTTGAATCCCACAGGTTGGATACCATGGACCATACACCAAACGACGATGCTAGCCTTTGGAGGGACGAGGAGACACCTCATAGGACCTAACCCAAACATTTGTTAGCCCACCGATTTGCTCGAGGCTAAAACGTCACTTTTGATGAGGTTGACGTCACCCTAGGGTTGGGGTTGTGGTGGTGGTGTTGTTGCTTCTTGACACTTGGTACATTTTGATGGGAGAAGACTTGCCTTGGAGGAGGAAGACCTAGCGCATGAGAGGGAGGGATTGGAAGACCCACCGACTTCCACTTTCCACTCCAACGACTTGCAAAAAGTGTCAAAAAGTCACCCTAAAAGGGGGATGATGCCACATTAGGGTTTCTATTGTGCATTTTTAATTTTTAATTTGAATTTTATCATGTAAAGGGGAAAAGTAGGGGTTGTTGTCCCCTTACTTTGTGGTTTACCCTAAAATTAAGTGGACAAACACTTTTAGTAGGATTTGTATAATTAGAGATCATTTCTATTTCATTTTTATCATAGCTCTCTCACTTGAGAGAAGACATTCTTGGCTGAAATTTGTGCTCTTCTTGGGAATTTGCTCTATTTCTCTCTCTCTCTCTCTCTATCTTGTCTAATGAAGTGAAGTGGTGAGCTACTCTTGGAGGCTCTTTCTCTTTGCTTTGGTGATGAAAATTGATTGGTAACTAAGGTTTTGTCTTGGCATTTTTTGGAATTGGTAAGGAAAATCTACACTTTGTTAGTTTTCTTTCTTGTTCCATGGTTGTTATTGGCTAGATCCTTGGAGGAGTATAAGGATTTACAACCCAACAAGTTTTATCATTATTGTTTGTTGAAAAGGCTATTGCAAAGGTTGCTAGGAATAAAATGGTTTACACCCTCCTAGACTTTACCTTGTTAGGGTTGCTATCTCAAAGGAGTAAAAGGGCTTACACCCCTTGAGATTTAGTAGTCCTAACCTAATACAAGAAGACTCCACAACCCATTTGGCAAGGCATTAATCTTTTATTACATTGGAGAAATAAATTCGTTGCATTGGTACATGTGATTTATTGAGATATTGCATTTGTCTAAGTTGAAATCAATTCTATATGATTTAAGCTTGCTTAAGCCCCAAGGGCGTTTTCTTTAGCTTTGTAATTGTCATTGTTGTTAAAAAATTAATGCTACAACCATTAGGGTTGCAGAAAAACTCATTTTCTTACATCATTTACTCACTTTTCAACCGTGGGAATTGACTTCTAAACCTAGATTACTATACTATTGGTTATTGGCTATGTTTCTAACAATTTAATTGTTGATTTTTATGGTTGGAACTTGCTACTGTAGCAATTGTTTGCTACAACCATAAGGCTTCCCTAACACTTTGCTAATAACTTCATTTGGGAGCCCTAATTTACCGTCAAAGTTCATGCTTAAGTATTGGAAAGTTATAACTGTTTTAGTACTTCATTGTTCAATAATTATTTGACAATTGTGATGGTTAAATATGTAGTAACTAGCTATTGTTCTTACTGATATATATTTATGTTTACTGCTGCAAATTAGGGACAACAAGCTTAACTTGCTTGTCCACTCAACTTTGAAGCTTGTATACGTGTTCTTTCTTGTGTCCGGGGCATGTGCAAACATCTTCCGTAAATACTCAAGTATTTGGAAACTATAAACCAGCCTCGAGACTCATTATCAAACCATTTCTCACTTAATATCTTGACCTATATGGGATTCACTTCCATACTCTCGCTTTCCACTTCATTTCCCCCCTAGGGTCACCCGAGACTCCCCCTTGTGTTGGATTCTTACTTCACAAAAGCGAGGGAGGGTTTATCTGAGGTGACAATGGGTAAGATCTCCCACCGTTATCGCCATTCAATGGATTGGGTCGAGCTTTTCCCAACTTACAGTTTGTGTTATAACATAGCCATTAGTCTATAGCCTTCCATCCTGAATCTCCTCAAGATCTCTACTGTGTACTTCCATTGACCAAGGAAGTTCTCCCTCGATATCTTCCATATCTCTAACCCCAAGAAATAATGCATCAAGCCAATACCCTTCATCTCGAACTCTATAACTTAGTCTGCTTTGCAACATGCTATAAGCAACTCTGCACATGTGAGAAACAAATCATCCATGTATAGTACCAATGTTAATTTTTCCTATTACTCAATTACTGAGATTAATGCCAATAATTACTAAACTCATAAATTTACTTTGCTGATATAAATTTCATAATTATGCATTTAACCTACAACTGAGTAATAAACCATAAAAATGATAGCATAAGCATACACAGAAGCAAGCATAAAAATAGACAACACCAGAAATACCTTGGAAACCCTAGTGTGGGGAAAACCAAAAAAGAGGGGCTTCTATTATGGGCTTTCAAGAGTATTTGAAGCAACAAAAAATCAGAAATTTCTTATAGAAATGTCCCTTAGCAAATTTCCTCACTCCTTTAGGAAAAACATCCTATCAAACTCAACTTGCTTTTTCGGCCCCGAAAAATCGGCCCTCTGATGGATGTTGTATGTGGCCTGAGTTCGACCTCCCTTTTTTGCATAGTACATCCCAAGTATGGCCTCTGTTGGCTGCCCAAATCTGGCACATAACTCGCCCTCTCTACCTTAGCTGCTCCCTCTTCTTCTCTTTCCCAAGCACCCTCTTCCTCTTCTCACAAATGAGAATGTGTGTCTCTCTTACCCTCAACCCTTCTATTTATCTCTCTAATTCACCTTTTCAAGAGACTTCTAGAAGTCTCCAGAAATACACTTTTGTGAATTATTAATTTATGAAAAGTGATTTTTTTTCAAAAATCGAAGTAAAAAGTCATTTAAGTGAATTTTTAATTTTTTCCTAAGTTAAAACTTAGGATAAAATAAATAAAGTTGATCTGGGTATTTAATGTGTCCATCAACATGCTTAGGACTCTTAGGCCCATGTTGAGACACCTATCGAGATACACAACTAACACTCCCTATTAGAGAAGGAGACATCTCCATTTGGATCAATCTCTGATCTCATCAAGTCTGTTGATGTTGTAGTTGCTCCCTCTAAACTGGAAGACATCCCAACTATCTTTGTTGCACTCTGATCTGATGTCCTACTTGGCTCCTCCATCAATGTCAGGTCATACCAGCTGACACATTTGGCAGTCTTGGATGAAGCCACTCGTCCACAATACTTTTCCACTGACACTGATCTTTGATCCAATATCACCTTGGACCACACTACAAGTTGTCCTAACACCCTATACATCATACCGTCTCTGATGCCAAGCCTCACTACTGCATCTTGGGTATCCGCTCCCTTTGCCTGTATGAGTACTTGTCCATCCTCGAACATCATTGCATACCCCATATCCTCTAGAGCTTCCAAAAAATTGACCTTCAGCTTTGGAACATAAATCACCTTGACCACCTCCAAAGAACCACCTGACTCTAGCTAGAATTTGATGCATCCAATCCCCTTCACTGCATGCATGGAGTCAGACCCACTACCCACATGCGAGTATAAGCCTGTCTCTGAAACACTAAGGAACACCGACCTCATTCCCGTCATATGACGAGATGATCCACTATCCACGAACCATACCCCACTGTCCTCCAACTCTACAACACTATTGCTCGAAAGAGAAGTGACCTGAGAAAATTCATTCATGAATTTCTATGCAAACACATCCATCTTAGTAGATGTTGCTACTGCAACCTCTACCTCCTCCTCCTCCTTCTTCTTCTTGAGACACTGGTTGGCATAGTGGTCAGTTTTGTGACATGCAAAGCATTTCACTTTACCTATGTCTCTAGAACCTCCCACTTCACTTCCCTTCTTCACATGAAGAGTCACATTCTCTTCCTTTTCACTCTTTGGCTAGATATCCCGAGTGGCATCAAGTCTCAACTCCTCCTAGGTGAATTCATCCCATAATCCCTCCCAATCAGGGAGCTTCTCTCGAGCCACCACTCCAGGGACAAATACTTCCCACTGCTTGGTGAAGTCATTCAAGGTTGTCCTCACCAACTCAGTATCGTCCACTGCCTCTCCCACATTTGCCAATTCATCTATGATATGAGTGAATTTTGTGAGGTAAGTAACCACTGACTCTCCCTTGGCCATCTTTGTGCTTCTCAGGTTCTCTTTGAGAAACATCTTCCTGCTCTGGTTTTCATACTGGTACAACTTCACTAGGGCATCCCACACATCCTTCGTTGTCTTCTTTCCAGAAAAATGAAGAATAATGTGGTCCTTGACTCCATCCACAATTATCCCCCTAGCCTTGACATATTTCTTGCTATGAGTTGCTAGTTGCACTGGATCAACATGGGCTTCCGCTTTGCCTTTAGCGATTTCCAAGAGTCCATTCTCCTCTAGTACCAAGCCAATATGCTCTGTCCAAGGACAGGAATTTGAGGCACCAACCAACCTATCCTCAAACTTGAAGCCCACACTGACCATTTGAGTCTGCTTCTCTCTTTCCCACGCACTTCTGGTCACAGGTCCTCCTTTGTTGATTCACTCCTTGGTCTGCATAGCAAAGTATCTTGGCTCCTTCTGTACTTAATAGGCTGAGCTCTAATACCATTTTAAATTCTCCTATTACTCAATCACTGAGATTAATGCCAATAATTACAAAACTCATAAATTTACTTTGTTGATATAAATTTCATAATTATGCAGTTAACCTACAACTGAGTAGTAAACCATAAAAATGACAACATAAGCATACACAGAACCAAGCATAAAAATAGACAACACCAAAAATACCCTGGAAACCCTAGTGTGGGGAAAACTAGTAAAGAGGGACTTCTATTATGGGCTTTCAAGAGAATTTACAACAACAAAAAATCAAAAATTTCTTACAAAAATTTCCTCAGCAAGTTTCCTCACTCCCTTAACAAAAACAACCCAGCAAACTCGACCCTGCTTTTTTGACCCCGAAAAATCGGCTCCACGTTTTCGGCCCATCTTTTTCGCCCCTGAAAAATATCCCCTCTGATGGTTGATGTATGTGGCTTGAGTTCAACCTCCCTCTGCTGCACAGTACGACCCATGTATGGCCTCTGTTGGCTGCCCAATTCTGGCCTAGAACTCGCCCTCTCTGCCTCCGCTGCTCCCTCTTCTTATCTTGCCCAAGAACCCTCTTCCTCTTCTCACAAACAAAAATGTTTGTCCCTTTTACCATCAATCCTTCTATTTATATCTCTAATTCACTTTTTCAAGAGACTTTTTGAAGCCTCCAAAAATACACTTTTGTGAATTATAAATTTCTGAAAAGTGAATTTTTCAGAAATATGAGTAAAAAGTCATTTAAGTGAATTTTTAATTTTTCCTAGTTAAAACTTAGGATAAAATAAATAAAGTTTATAGGTGGATTTAATGTATCCATCAACATGCCTAGGACACTCAGGCCCATGCTGAGACACCTACCGAGCTACAAAACTAACAACCAAGATGAGTGGATCAGACC